>BMAU01019045.1:0-265000 GCA_019973935.1 Trichonephila clavipes
TAATTAAATTAGACTAAAAATTAAATTTCATTCAGTAGACTTGACTCATCTTTCTCAGTTCCCATATTCAAGTATCAAACTTAATCACCCATTTATTTCTTCCGAACATATGGCCTAAGCCACAAACATGTCTCAATTCCAGATCGTTAGACTTATAGCTTTCACAACATGTCAGCATTAACTTCTTCTTCAAGCACCCTCTTCAAAGCAGTTGATACTTTTACCATATGTTTTCGCGTTATCCACTCTTGAAAACCATGGCGTGCTTTTCCTCCTGCTCGGTGGCAGAAGAGATGTCGAAACGATTGAATAAAGATCTCCTTTTAAACTTTTTAATCGGATTCTGTCTTAAAATCATGACGGGAATTAAAGCCGGCAGGATTTTTATCTGCGAATGGATTTCGAATCTTAACGTAAAAACTAATCTTTTTATAAAAATAATACAATAGCAAAAACGAGCGCCACAAACTGCGGTAATAAAATGCAATGGAGAATTTGATGGAATTTCGACTGCACCGTATGCCCCTATACTGAAGACGTAGGGTTGCCGGAATTAAAAATGGTACGGAAAAAGAAAAAAAAAACGCGCTAGTAAAAAAAAATCCCCGAAAGAACATCACTCTGAACATCGAGAAGAATGCACTGTTTACCGCCGAACGATGTTTCTGTCTTTTGCTGAAGAGGCCAACCAGTTTGCCCTGAATGAAAGAAACAACTTTCGAATGGCGAAAAAAAAAAAGAAGAGAAGTGTGAATATCAATTCCTTAACTCCGTAATGAAAGACATCACTCCCCCTTCCACCAGAGAAATAAAGAAAAGGAAAAAATCTTCTTGCGCCGGAAAGTCTGCACGATAATATTGTGAATTTGACCATATAATAATAGTGAAGTACCAACATCGAGAAGAAAATAAATTAATTAAATTTTTAATAGTGAAATAACGTGACAACAGCATCTGGATTAATGTTCACCAAGGAGTTCTGCCGTTGCAAATTGAGGTCAGTTAAATTGTATATTTCCATTTTAGTAACATTGAAGAACTGAGTTTTGCTGAACAGAACTTTACGAAAAGAATAATATGATATGATATTTAAATTTTTATAATATAGTTGTGTTATAAATGAGATATTTTCTTTATATTTTAATTGAGAAAAAATATATAGGTTTAGTCATACAAAATTTTGAGAAATTTTAATATACTTCACATAATTTTATCTTAAGATGTCGAATGAGTTAAGAGTTATGATAGAAATTGGTGTTTTAAAGTGAAAGATATAAATTAAGTTTTTAGAAAAATGACTAATGAGAGAACTAATACTAGAGATATTGATTTTTATAAGAAACAAAAGTAAAGTCAAGTTGTATTCTTTTTTCTCTATTGAATTAAATTGTTTTGTTAATTATTTTATTCAGCAGTAATCTTATTGCATGTCATTTAATTTTTTTTTATTTTTGAAATTGTGTGTTTTGATATACCGGCCATATATCAGGATTCACTATTTCTCGAAATTTTCCTTACCTAAAATTAAAATTAATTTAATAACTTGAAGCTTATTTTTGGATATTACACAATGGATAAGCGAGAATACAATCATTATAATTTTGTATATGTCTCGAAACATTAAGAGGACAAACTTGTTTAGTTTGATATGTACACCTCTCATTGTTTCTTATCAGCATCCCTGAACATCTGTGAGTTGAGGACGCAAATTTCTCAGAGAGATGTGTTCAAAATTAAGTAAGGTGATACAGTTTTATTAGTGAATGTGTGATGCAAGAGAAACTCAAGAATTTTTGTCTATGAAACGTATTTTTAGAAGGTTACGGAAGGATTCAAAATATTGCATGCGATCTTAAATTACAATGAATATTGTGAAAAATTTTCAGAAATACTAAAAGTTATTATTGAAGTGAATCCACTTTTCCGACTCAAAATAATACAAAAGAGCTCTTATATTCTTATAATTTTTATATTTTATAACGCATATGAAATAAAACATTGTTTATTGTGTTGGATAGTGAATAGAAGTTGTGTGTTATACACCGATTTCATATTATTAATAATTTCATTTTATTAGTGTCTATATTTTTTTTATCTTTTAAAAAATGTATTTCATATATGCAAAATGTGTGTAACAATATAAGGTATTACTAGGATGGCGCCAGAGTAGATTTTTATACAAAATTATTATTTTAACATTTGTATGATTTCATGTATTTTTATATTTACTATCTTATTGTTTGATATATTATTTTCCAACATAATTTTTTTGAAAATATCTACCAGCTATAATACGAATCTATTATTATGAAGGAATAGGAGGAAACGCGAGCTCTTATTCTAGATGTCGAATATATTTGAACAAGCTAATCTTCATTTATATGTATGGAAATTCATTTTTATCAATTGATATGTTGGAAGTGTCCTTACTGTGTTTGCTGTTATAGTTTCGTTTATTGTATTGCATTTTGATTTTAGTATTGCTATTGCTTAAATATTTCTACTGTGTTAATATGTCTTTCTAAATAATGTTATGTATTGTTTTGTGTTTATTGAAAATCGATTAAGTTTGTAAAGAGAGAAAAATACCACGCCATGACTCCCTTTTAAAATTGGGGGGCAATTGTAAGGATAATTAAATTAGATTAAAAATTAAATTCCCTATCTAGCACTTGACTCATCTTTCTCAGTTCCCATATTCAAATATCAAACTAATCACCCATTTATTTCCTCCGAACATATGGCCTAACCAATAAACATGTCTAATTCCAGATCGTTAGATTTAATAGTCAACATATGTCAGCATTAACTTGCAAGCAACCTCTTCAAAGCAGCGATACTTACCATATGTTTTTCAAGTGTTATCCACTTGAAACCACCACCATGGCGCGCTTTTTCCTCCCTGCTCGGTGGCAGAAGAGATGTCGAAACGATTGAATAAAGATCTCCTTTTTTAAACTTTAATCTGATTCTGTCTTAAAAATCATGACATATATATATCTTGTTCAGAATTTCAGTCGTTAATAAAATACTTTCTATTCATCAATTCAAGTTCAAATACATTATTTTAACTTGTAGTGGATGACACTTGATGTTAATATAGTTTATTCAAACGTTAATTCATTAATTAAAATTTATTTTTTAATTTTAAATTTATTCTGCGTTATTTTTGTCGTTGCTAATGCCACTTGTCTGATGTAGTCAAATCGAGGCCCACGAAATTCATCATGGCAAGGGGCTAAATGTATGCCTGTCGTTGGCCGTAGCCTTGAGCACCATACAGGTGACAGTACGATTTAGCTCGGTTCCACCCCAATTTTGAGTGAGAACACCCTGGGGGGAGGGTGCGGGGCCTCCCACCTCTTATCCCCTGCCACCAACTTCACAAGAGGATTTGCGGCTCGACGGCTGTTCAGAGTACCCCCATGTCGCGCGAAGGCACTATACATTTACAAACATCCCTGTCTTCTCCGGGATTCGAACCCAGGCTCAACGGCACTGTAGTCAGCGTCGCTAACCACTATACCGGATGGGTGACTATTTCTGTCGTAGTTACAACTAGCTGCAATAGATGGTGCCAGCGCGTTTTTCTAACGAAGTAGAAATTGATTATAAAAAAACTTTTATTTCTTACTAATTATTTAAAGGTATTTAAAATTACTTATTTAAGTTTTTTAGCTAATAAACTTTGCATAATTTAGGATTAATTATTTTTTTAAAAATTTAATGCTTGTTGTGAAAGCTGGTTATAAATTAAAAATTATAATAATTCTTATCTATTAAATCAGAATTTCCAAACTTGCTGTATTATTGAATTTTCTATGTATGAAAACATTGTGATTCAGTGTAGGGAGGAATTGCAATCAGAATTTAATAAAAGAAAGCGACAAAATCTCTGCTATCATGTTAGGGTTTTTAATTAGCGACACACACACACACACACACCAGAAAACTGAATAAAAGGCGTGTTATGGAACTCCATTACTTTGATAAACATGAAAATAAAAACAAGTATTTTGATTAACAGGTACGATTTAAACTTATGATTTGAAATAAAACATATTTCTATCCAGGTACTAACGAATGTTTGAGTTAAATTTCAGTGAAATACTCACTCAATAGTTTATTTTTCTATAGAGATCAAACACAAATCCATTTATTTGTAAAATAGGTCTATTGCATTATATAGTACAATTTTTTGTACATCTAAATCCACCTCACTTGGATTCCAAATACAAAAGACTGAACTCATTGCAATTACTTCTCAGTTAAATTTTAAGTCTTTTAAAAATTATTATTATTATTATTTTCAATTTCAAAAACTATTCAGAATTACAATTATTAGACTCCTTTCACCAGGAAAAATGTTAAATGTTCACACACAAAAGTTTCAAATGTAATTTTGTAACACTATATATTTACAGATACTATCCTTTACTATTAAACGACCTCCAGATGGCGCTCCTCCTTCCTTTGGAGGGAAGCCCCTTTTTTCCCTAGTAGCAGTTCGAGTAAGATTGTCCACGCATTTTATAAGAACTTGCCCTTTTCCTTAGTAAGATGTAGTTTATGTGTTCTGCAATGAGTATTTTATGTATGTTTTGTGTCCTTGAATGTGTTGCGGAATTTAAGATCATGAAATATTTGTTCCCGTATGCATCACATTCTGTATTATATATATTTTACTTAAAAATAACAATATAGGCTGTTTTATTTAGTTTTTGTAAATGTGTCAGCTTGTATATCTCTCCCCCTTACAAAGAGTCTAACGAATTTTCCGAAGTAATATTCGTTATTGAATGTAATATATGAAATATCCACCGGCATGATCAAAGGTAAGATCGTCTACATTACCACGATCATAAAAAAAGAGCATATTGTTTTATGAACAATCATCAGATATTCAAGAAAAAATTATAACAGTGTTCTTGAACAAACGAGAAAACTATAAAACTTCCTTAAATTTGATTTAAAAAAAAAAATTTAGAAGATTGGTTTTTGAAAGTAAGATAAGATTTTTTATTAACGTCACATTTTGATGCTACAGGAGGGCTGTGGGTGAAGGATCTCGTAATTCTGAGCTTCGGTTAAGTGACGAGGACATCTCTTGTTCGAACTTCCATACCATACCAATGGGAGGACTCCGAGCCTCGACAAATTTAACGTGTGTCCTCCCTCTACAAGGCGAGTCTTTAGTGGCTCTAAAACTAGAACTCATGACACGTCAGCTGTCATTATAAAATATATATATATATATATATATATATATATATATATATAACTCTTTTTTTCATTTTGTTAAAACTAAAAAAATTATATTTATTTTACTATTCTGTATTGTCGTTATAATTTTCTCTTAAGGTTGTGACGGGCTCACGCGTCTTTTCTTTAACATGTCCTTTGTGTTCTTTGGGCCAGAACTAATGGCAATTCTTTTCCAACCAAATCCAAGAAGTGAAGTGTGAATGAAAGATGCAAATGAACAAGATTTTAAATATCGGATTTTAGAGTAAACGAGATGGCAATGTATGGCAATTTGTGATAGTGGATGGAAATTGGCAGGTAGTTAATGTCCAATAGAGGAATCGTGGTTCAAGTCTGATGAGCTTTACGTGACTGTGATTAGAAGTTATAAGTGATCGAATATATTTAATTCAAGTTGCACACCAGTGCATACAAGTAAAGACAAGATTGAACATAAGTCAATACAGAGTGATTCTCCAAGCTGTAATAAGGTATGATTAACTATTTAATATTTTAGAATCAGGGATTAGTCGGTTCAGTTATTGAAAGTAATCTGAATTAGATTAAGTCTTATTATCTAAATATATATATTGAGTGTTGCGTATTTTGCCATCGTAGATTCTCTAGCATTAATTATTATAATTTAATTTGTTAAAGGTTTAAGTTGAATATCTTAATAAAGTCATATTAAGATAATGATTCCTTCTAGTTCTTTCGTTAATCCTACACCTCTAGCTCATGCTGATACTCCGAGAGATATTCTCCCAAGAAGGGATCACAAGGTATCCGATTACGTTCGGAACCGTGATTTTGTAAAAGCGTATAAATGGATAATTTTCATGATATTTAGCGTCACTTAGATTAGAATACACGTATAAAATTGTTTTAAGGACATTTTGACAATTTTTTTTTATTTAAATACAATATTTCGGCTAAAAATTAACTTAGAATAACCTTTTTTCAAAATGTTCTCCTTCTGTGAAAAATGCTTCTATTATAACAATATTTTGCCTGTATATAGCTCAGACCTCTGTACAGAGGCTTAACTAGAACTTTTGAAATATATAACTTAGAAGTGGCTTTATCCATGTTTTACAACAGAGGGGAGAAATTTTAAGAAAAAACCGCCGATAATTATTTCAATTCGTTGTAACTCTGAAAATAATGTGAATTTTTCAAAAATCATAGTTGAGCCTCTGTACAGAGGTCGGAGCTATATACAGGCAAAATATTATTATAATAGAAGCATTTTTTCACAAAATGAGAACATTTTGAAAAAAAGGTTATTCTAAGTTAATTTTTTGCCGAAATATTGTATTTAAAAAAAAAATTTTTTGTCAAAATGTCCTTAAAACAATTTTTTACCTGTATTCTAATCTAAGTGACACTAAATATCATGGACATTAACCATTTATGCGCTTTTTTAAAATCGCGGCTCCGAAACGTAGTCGGATACCTTAAAATTTATTCAATCTGTTTAAAAAGAAGAAAAAAGGAGCTTAAATGAAGCCGAATTATAAATGATTTATTAATAGCCCTTTTACATTATATTTACGAGCAATATGAGGGTTGTTAAAAACGAACTTTTTGATTTTTAGCACTGGCGTAGCTAGTTCTGAATGGGCCCTGTATCAAAATTCCTTCGGGGTTTTATTTAAGATGTGAAAGACCTGTTAGTGGGACTGTAGATACGCATGTTGGGGCCTCTATAGCTTGGGGGCCCCGTATTAGTGATACGGTGCTGGTTATGGCCCCTGACTTTTAGCCATGGTAAAGATAAAGAGTAACACCTAAGCTAGTACTCGACTCTCCAATTTTCAATGAGACAATAACGTAAGGTTTTGAAACCCAACTGATTTAATGTACACCAACTCCATTATACGATAGGTTTTTCTTCATAGAATCAAGACTCAAACCGTTAATTCGGCTGAAGCAGCAGTAGAAGTCATCGACTTTCATTACCGCATACGTTAGAGGAGTACATTGAAATAAAAATTTCATTTCTTCGTGTAAGTTTTGAAAAAAATTTGTTTAAGCACATATCAAGTTTTTCTTATTCATTTTTTTATAACAATTTTCAAAATTTTAAGCGTATTTTTAGAAAGAATTTCAGCAGAAATGTTAAAGAAAACCATAAAAAAAAAAAGAAAAACATCTCTTGAAGAAATACTGAAAAACTTTTTTATCTGCGAATTTAGCAAAAACTACTTATGCGCGTGTATTTTTAAAAGCTCATTTAAATAATATGCATTAAAATGTGTATACAAAACTATTTATATTTTACAGGAATGCTTCAAAAGAAATATACATAAAAACTAGAGGACCCGACAGACGTTGTCCTGTACACCAGTGTTTCTCAAAGTGTGGGGCGCGAGCATATTGAAAATTTCAAGATTTAAAAAAAATAACTGGAAAGAGAAGTAAAACAAAATACTTTCTTCCATAATGAAAAAAATACACAACAACACTGATATAATTTATGTTTACCATCTGGCGTTTTTCCGTCATTAAATAGCTATCTTTGATCCCAAAACCAAATTAAAGAAGAGAAAAACATTTTGTTTAATTTGCTGTATTTCCTCAATGAGAGATTTTTTTTATTACATTTTAACATAAAATATTACTCGTTAAAAGAAAAACGAAACCCAGACCCTAAAAAAATTCTAAGAAGATAAACAATTAATCACTGTAATTATTATTGAAATACTGTACATTAGTTGTAGAAAAAGAAAAGGAAGATATGATTCACTTTTCAGCCAGGCTGCATAATACATTTGCATAATACTCCAGGCTGCATAATACTCCAACAACCCATCAACACCCTATTTTTCTCGATTTTCGCTTTTCGTGTCATTATGGGCACAAAAGAAGATTTTCCGGCATTGCAGCCGCAAGAAAATAGCGTATCAGAAACGCTGACCATTTCAATGGAAACCGAGCCGCACCAACCTTCCCCTGAGGAGTTGACTAAATGCACAAGGATGCTCGACACCCATGAATACATAATGGTAAAAGAGACGAGACTGATCCAGTCAAACCACTATCTGATGATGGTCCGCACTGGAATACTCCAGAAGAACCAGGAGAACTATGACTCGATGATGAAGGAAGCCGAAGATCTGTCGGTGGAAATCCAAAGGATCAAGGGTGAGTTGGCATTATTTGGTACTTGCCCTATAGTTGATTGCCAGCACCATACAAAATTAAATTCCCCCAGAATGGTCAAAAGAATCGAGGACTGCACTAAGCAGCTCGAAACCCAACTCGCGAATACGCACCTAACCGCCACCGTAAGCGGTGGCAACTCTCCCAATATCTCAAAAAAGAATAACCGTCAAAACGGATTTGTCACGCCCGCCAAGGTAGCAAAAAAGCAGAAAGTTCTGCAAAATTACTCCTTTGGTGCGGCTACACCCGTCGATACGACGAACAAATTTCAAGCTCTCACTGGAAGCGACGCGTTGCCGACGCAGGACGACACAGTGGTGCCAGTTGCCCCCCCAAATCTCCCCCATTCATTTAAAGTTTGAAAGCAATTACAACTTAATCATGCAGGAAATAAATCGAAAATACCCCAACACCAAGTCAAAGTTGTCTGGGGAATACCTACGAATCTTTGCGTCGACATCTGATGAACACAGAGACATCACCGAATTCCTTAAGGAAAAAGGTGAACAGTTCTTTGCGTTTCATCCGATCGACCTCAGACCCCAAAAAGTTGTCATAAAGGGGTTGCCGATATCCACGGATATCTGCGACATTCAAAAAGATATCACTGAGGGAGGCTTCCTTGTTAACAAGGTCGCCCAGCTCACCAAAACCAAATCCAAATTTAAGCTCCCCGTCTTTATGGTCGAGCTACAAAAGTCACCCGATTCTCCAGACATCTTTAAATTGCTACCTGACAGTAAAAATTGATAAATTTAACAGACGACCAGGTCCAACGCAGTGCTATAACTGCAACCTGTTCAACCATTCCTCAAAGAACTGCTTTATTAAAACCCGATGCCTTAAATGCGGAGAGCCGCATAAAACGGGCGACTGCTCAATTAAAGAAAAGATTGAAAACCCAGTCTGCATTAATTGAAAAGAAACTGGACACCTGGCCAACTCGCACCGCTGTGTGAAATTCCCCAAGGTTCAACCTAAAAAGGGAGAATCCTCCCAGAATAGAAATAAGCCGATAAAACAAAATACTTTTGAACCAAGCACCGCCAAGGTGCAAAATAATTTAACTTTTGCAAGTGCCTTGAAAGGCAAACAACAGATGGCGCCACCACTCGACAAGTCCGAGTCGGCCAATTCTAAGCCCGACGCAACTCCAGCCCCAAAGAAAAAAGACAACCAATAGAAACCCCCACTGATGATGAACCCTTTGGGATCATGGACGCAATCCTGGAACTGAAGAAGTTCTTTGCTGAGTACCCCACTCTCTTAGAGTAGGGAAAACAGCTCAGGAATGCGCAGGGCCATGAAAAGGTAGACGTGTTCTACCGCCACATCATCAACCTCCATTAATGGGTACGAGTTGCTTCGGACTCAGAATAGCATCCTGGAATGCAAACGGAGTCAAATCACGCACCGTCGAGTTGTGTGATTTTATAGATAAGCACCACCCCGATATAATCTTAATTCAAGAAACCCACCTTGGACCGAGTGACACGCTTCACATACCTAACTTCACGACCTATCGTAATGATAGGCCGTACGCACCCAATAAGAGCCCGAGAGGCGGCACAGCAATCATACTCAAGTCTTCCCTCTCCCACCACCACACACCGACACCGCCATTGGGCACGGCTGAGGCCACCTCGGTTACCCTCACCCCGCCCAATGGAGATCCAATACTGATCACCTCAATCTACATTTCACCCACGAAAAGTTACCAACATATACACACTGACCTAGAAACGATTGTTGGCTTAGGCGACGTTTTTATCGTATCCGGAGATTACAACGCCCACCACACCCACTGGGGCGGACACAGGATAGATCAACGAGGGGTTATAATCAAAAACCTCATCATACTACTAACACTCAAATACTCGCCCCACCCACCCCCACCCGATTCGGCCACAACTCCGCATCTATTATCGATTTCGCCCTGACGAGGAACCTACTCTGGCATAGCCAAGTAGAATCCATCGCAGAGCTAAGTTCCGATCACAACCCGATTTTAATAAGTTTTAATACAAACACTCGCTTCAATTTTCCGAAGCGAAACATCTCGACTGATTGGGAGCTCTTCCGCGAGCTCCTAAGCCCCGCCCACTACTCTTTTAAACCAATCGCAGCGCGCACGGGGAAGACGTTGAAACTCAAGTTGCCGACCTCACAAACACAATCCTACATACACACGAACTCTCTTCTAAACCAGTGAGAAACAGAAACACCTACTACGTAAATAACGACATAAAAACACTAATGATTGAGCGTAATAGAGCCAGGAAAACCTGGCAATTCACGCGAAATCCGAACGACAAGAGAGTGCTAAACAACATACAAAACAGACTTCGCAGAAAAATCAAAACCTTCCAAAATAAAACCTGGGAGGACGACCTACGCTCCCTCGACCACGATGACGGTTCCCTCTGGAATACGTCGAAGGAGTTGAGGAACAAGAAAACACCTGTTTACGCCCTTAATGGCCGAGCTGGGATCGCCAACACAGACTCTGAAAAAGCCGAGGTGCTTGCATGCTCCCTAGAATCCCAATTTCAGGAAAATAACATAACTAACCATACTGATTACTTAATAAATAGGATCGTTGAAAATTACTTTCTAAACGAAAATAATTTCGACGCTCCCCCCCTACCACCCCCAATGCCTTCGGAGGTCATAAATTATGTAAAGAAAACGAAAGTTAAACGAGCTCCGGGCAGGGAGGGCATAACAAATAAAATTCTCCAAAATCTCACCTTACCTGTTATCTTCCAACTGACAAATATTATCTCAAATATCTTCACTACCGTCTATTTTCCATACTCTTGGAAAACAGCCTCTGTCATCCCCATACTAAAACCAGGTAAGCCTCGCGGCTTAGCTGATAGCTATAGACCGATAAGTCTCCTACCGGTACTAAGCAAGCTCGCTGAGAAACTAATTCTCACGAGACTCAATGCTCACCTTACTAACAATAACATACTAATTCACCAACAGCACGGATTCCGTCCTCGTCTATCCACTTCGCACCAGTTGCTCCGGGTGGTCGAGTACGTTAATATAATAAAAAATAATAGATAAAAAATACACGGGGGCTATTTTTCTGGATATCCAGAAAGCCTTTGACCGTGTATGGCATGTGGGTTTAATTTATAAACTCATTAAAATTAATACTCCCCCTCAACTAATCCTGATAATAAAATCCTTCCTAACAAACAGAAAATTTGCGGTCAGAGTAATTGACACGCACTCAATGACTAAAAACAAAAGCGGGAGCCCCGCAAGGGCCCTCCTTTCCCCTAAACTATTCAACATCTATATCAATGACATTCCAAAGACAAGACACACAACCGTTTGTCTCTTTGCAGACGACACAGCGATCCTAGCTCAAAGCGCAAATAAAAATTGCGTTACGCACTTTCTACACCGACACCTAGCGGAGCTAGAGGACTGGTATAAAAAATGGAAAATTTCCATAAATCCAACGAAAACAGAAGCAGTCTTCTTCTCCATAGGACACGGCACAAGAAAACCACCTTCAATCCACATCCAGAATCACCCGGTTCCATGGTCCAAATCTGTAAAATACTTAGGAGTCATCCTCGATGAAAATTTAACTTTTAAACCCCACATACTACACCTTAAGCACAAATTCCGAGCTCTAGCCTGTATTTATTCCCCTTATTTCGCTCGGAATTCACCACTGACATTAAAAAATAGAGTGCTTATCTATACCTCTATAATCAGACCAGTGATCTTATACGCTTCTCCAGTCTGGAGGCATGCAGCTATTTCAAATATTAACTTACTAGAAGCATCCCAAAATGTCGTTAGAAGACATCTCACGAATGCCCGATGGTTTATGAGGAACGCAGATATTAGGCCTGCGCTTCACCTCAAAACCATCCGGGAAACTATAAAGAAAATAAAATTCTACGATATATATATATATATATATATATATATATATATATAAAAGAAATATGTATTATTTATCAAAAACAAGAAATAATAGATATAGAACATAACAAGAAATAACGTAATAAAAATATGAAAGCTGAACATGAAGAACAAAATTATAGAGAAATAAAAGAACTACAAAAAGGAAGAACCTAGCGAGTCAGAAAGCAATTTAGGACCGAATAAGTGGGGTTAAACTAGTTTGAAGGCGCCAACCTTCCCCCTTTGCAACTCGGTAGGAAAACCAAATAAAATAAACAAAACTTCAGAGAAAGTATAACTCAGAGAGCATGATAAAACCAATCACTACTATTATGTAACAAACTCTCCCAAACTCTTAATGCAGAAAAATCACAAAATAATTATGTAAGAAAAGTAGAAAAATACTAGAACAATTACATAAGAAAAGTATCTTTCAAAAAATAATTTAACAAAATTTCTATACTCACAAAGCTTTTACGAAGAGAAACAAGCATCTTGCCATTAATGAAAGTCAATTATTCACCAAGTTAAAAAATTCGAAAAAACATAAACACATCTTTTGAGCTGACTTTTAAAACAGCCAGCAAAGACAAGTATAGAATGACGACAATCAAATATGGTAAAATTTGAATTGGTTGATTGTCAAAAATGTAAATTTGCTAGGCTCTAATTTGGTTGGTTGTCAACAATGTGTAAGATGTTTAAGATGTGTGTGGAAAAAATGTAAACTGTGATATGAGTGTTATGATATAATCTTCACAGCAAGACCACAAACATATGCTGACTTTGAAAACCTATTGTTGTGTGGTGGATTTGGAATTCGAAGTAGCAAGACGGTTAATGTATTTGTGATGAATATAAGATCTCAAGAAATTAAAAGGGTATTCATGATCTAAACAACATTGAAAAAAAAATTTTTAAACAACATTGAAAATTTTTTTTATATTATTGTATTTATCTATTTTGTGGGTAGTTAAGTTATCATTTCTAAATAAAAAATTCGAAATGATATTTCTGTAAATTGATATATGAAAATTACTGTTCCATACAGGAATTTTAATTATATGGAACTTAAACGAATCTCTTTTGTCAAAAATGTTACTGACTACATTATTGTTAATAAGATGCAAGTCTAAATCCAAGAATTCCACCCTATTAGAGTTGAAGTTAGTTTTAAGGAGCTTGAGATAATCAGGGTAGAATGTAATATTTGGTTTGTATTCACTATTTTTACCAAAAATTATTATATCATCTATATAACGATAAATTAAGTAAGAATCATTTATAAGTATAGTATTTATAAGTCATTTATAAGTCAGTATATATATATATATATATATATATATATATATATATATATATATATATATATATATATATATATATATATATATATATATATATATATATATATATATATATATATATATATATATAATATTGAAACAATCGAAAACAGAACTCTTAGAAAAATCGAAACTTATACCCCAGACCCCAACTTTAATAGACCTAGAAATATTTTAATTTAAATTCATCTCTCCAACCCCAAGATTAACTTTTTTGTCAAATTAAAGCGTTGGGGTGGTTTTCGGAGTGCATAGTCCCGTCGGACTTTAATCTCCTATCCTGGAATTTAGATGACTGTAAAATTTACCATTGCCCTTTTTAGAAAAGTATTAAGTTATAAGAAAACTAAATTTAAGGAGAATTTGGATATATAAAAAATTTATTGCAAAAAACATTTAAAAGATAAATTATATGAAGATAAAAAAGCTCTTTTAAGAGCTGGAGCGTCCATTAAATGGGCGGAGTTACGGTGGCCAATCGGGTTGCAGCAAGAACCGAGATCAGAAAGTGCGGGAAAAAATATCAGGTGTTCGTTGCACGTTTGTTGGAGTTCTTAGTCCTTCCGGACTCTAACCTCCTATCCTGGAATGTAAGTGACTGTAAAAATTTACCATTGCCCATTTTAAAAAGATAATACTATAATTAAAAATTTAATTTGTGTATGACTTTTAGAAATTAAAATAATTCAATAATAAAAAAGCAAAAAGCTCTTTTAAGAGCTAGCAAATCTGAACCTATAAGAGCCCAAAGTGGGCGGAGCAAAGCTGGCCAATCGGGTTGCAGCGAAGAACCATGATCAGAAAGTGCGGGAAAAAGTTATCGTGAAATGGAAAAAGGAACAGGGAATGAAAGGGAGCATTCCTATTGGCCGAGCCAAAAGTTCAGCTAATATGGTATAAGAATTATCATGAAGGTGGTAGCCAATCAGAGTGCTTCTACGATTCAACAGAGTTGGATCGCAGTGAACGAAAAATTTAGAAAAATTAAATAATAAGAAAATTTAAATAAATAAATAATTTAAATAAAAATTAATCGAAATCGGGGTTGACCAAGACATCTCTTGGTCTTCTTACAGAAAAGTGGGAGAAATAATTTGGAATATCTTGAATAGATGGGCAGTCATGCTCCTCTACAGTATTAAAGAAGTTAGTGGAGATTTTACGGATAGTCTAATAGTGGGAATATTAAAGTTTCTTCTAAGATCGACATTTCTCATATACCAATGGGCATCGAGAATCTGTCTTATGATTACATTCTGAGAGCTTTCGAGTAAATTAATATTGGTTCTTGCTGCATGACCCCAGACTGGTGCGGCATAAGTTAGGAGAGGTTTTAAGATCAGAGTGTAGATAAGCAGTTTATTACGTCTACTTAATTTAGACTTGCGACAGATAAGGGAGTAATATTTATGCGTTACATTTTTAAACTTAGTTCTAATTTGTGTGATGTGTTGTCGGAAAGTGAGAGTTTTATCAAGGTAGACACCAAGATATTTGTTGTGGTGAGACCAGGGGATTCTTTGGTTTTGGAGAGTGATTTCAGGGGGTGGGACTCTTTGCGAGAAAAATACTGCCTCTGTTTTTGAGGTGTTGAGTGCGATCTTCCAAATGGAGAACCAGATCTCAAGGTGTGAGCTAGGTGTTCATTGATATTCTCAACAAGAGTGTTGAGGTTTTTGTGTCTGCTTAATATAGCTGTATCATCTGCATACATACAGAGCATAGTGTTAGTGCTTTTTAATATATCATTAACATAGAGATTAATTAAAACTGGGCCTAGAATTGACCCCTGGGCAATTCCGGCACTAATAGGTCTAGTTTGAGAATAGGTACGATTAATTTTAACAGAGAAAGTTCTATTACTGATGTAGGATTTAATGATAAGGATTAGTGGAGTAGGAATATTATAGTTAATTAGTTTGAAGAGTAGGCCAGTGTGCCATACTCTATTAAAGGCTTTCTGAATGTCTAGGAATACTGCAGCTCTGTGCATTGACCCCTATTATTTCCTTCCTTAATATACTCGACAACTCGGAGTAGTTGATGAGTAGTGGAGAGACGAGGACGGAACCCGTGCTGCTCCGGTATAAGGATCTTATTGGTTTCAAGGTAATCATTTAGTCTGGCAGAAATGATTTTTTCAGCCAGTTTACTAAGGATAGGAAGTAATGAAATAGGTCGATGGGATTCCACTAACGTGGGATCTTTCCCAGGTTTAAGAATCGGGACCACCACTGCAGTCTTCCAGGCACTTGGAAAGTATCTTAGATTAAGCATATTATTTATAATGTTAGTAATTTTGAAAATAGTTATGAGTGGGAGAAATTTAAGCATTTTATTAGTAATACCGTCTCTTCCAGGACTTTTTCGAATTTTGATCTTTTTAATGTAAGAAATAATTTCCGATGGAAGAGCGGGAGGTAGATGATCAGTATTATTAGTATTTGCAGTGAAGTATGCATCAACAGTGTTTGTAATGTATTCGTCTTTGTGTGGGTTCTGTATGTCATTTAATTGGAATTGACTCTTTAGCGATTGAGCAATTAATTCTGTTTTGTGTGTATCGCTGAGAGCAGTACCGGTCGGGCCATTAAGGGCTGAAATCGGGGCGGCCTTCCTTCTGAACGCTTTAGCAGTTCCCCAAAGGGAGCCGTCTTCAGTGTCTAGAGAGGTAAGGTGATCCTCCCATACTTGTTGTCTGTATAGGTTAACTTTTCTTTTAATGGCGTTTTGTAATCTGTTTAGTGCAGTTTTGTCTTGTGGGTGTCTGGTGAATTGCCAAATCTTTCTGGCTCGGTTCCTCTCACTGAAGAGGTGTTTAAGCTCACTCTGTACAAATGGAACTTCCGAATGGGTCACTGGTTTTGAGGCATTTCCGTGTGCGGTGAGAATCTCACTAGTGAGATCTCTGACTTGGTTCTCTATCTCGATGGTGGAGCAAGCCATGTGTAGATAGAGATTTTCGGTGCTCGCAAGATTTTTTTGTAAATTTGCTCCAGATTGTATTCAGTTGAGAGGGAGGGGAGTTCAAATTTTGAGGTTCTTGGGAAGTGCTGTGGGATGAATGAGAGCATTTTTATTGGCCGAGCCAGGAGTTCAGGTAATGGGGTATAAGGACTTTGCAAGATTTAGCAGCCAATCAGAACAAATTGTGATTCAACAGAGTTAGATCGCAGTGTGATTTTGAAAAAATGGATTAAATGAAGAAAAATAAAAGAGGTTAAAAATAGTTAAAAATTAATTAAAATCAGGATCGACCAAGATGTCTCTTGGTCTACGGATGAAGGGATAAGTTGGATAGGTAGAGATCGCTTGAATAGATGGGTTTTCATGCCCGTCTATATTACTGAAGAAATTTACTGCAAGTTTTCTGATAGTTTGTCTGATGGTCGGAATTTTTAGAGCTGATCGAATGTCAGTTTTTGTCAAATTTCGCCTGATCCCGCCCCCCCACGCGAGCTGCTGCCGCCTGATTGGTCGAGCAAAACTCACGCAAAGACTGTTAAATACGGCCGTTACGACGGTGAAAGAATACATATTATTCATGATTGAGAAAAGCCATGAACATGAAATGAAAGGAAAATTTTCAAATGCTTCCTAAAGAACTCCATCAACCTAATATATGAAGCCATAAGTGTACCACAAGGTTCAGTTCACCTTGTCAAAAAGACACAAGAAAGAAAAGTTCAACTTGCTATTTGTTGATTACCAAAGGAGTGACGAGTTCGAGCCCAGTACCATTAAAGACCCTCCGTGTAGGGGAGAGATGCATGTTAAATCTGTCAAGAGCTCAAACGTCCTCTTGTTGGAGTGGTGTGGTAGTTAAAAGAGGCCAGCTCAAGTATCGTCCTCGTCACTTAACCATGGTTCAAAATTACGAGGTAGTCTCCAAAAGCCCTCGTGTAGTTTAACAGTGCGACGTTAATATTCACTCACTCGATCATGAAAGCTCATTAAAACTACAATAAATTGGAACAAAATATGACAGCTTTGCCAGCAAATAACATTTATGTAATATTAATGAAAAGTGTCTCTGATTTGCGCCCTTTATTAAGGTCTTGCACTTTTGAATCATTTTAGTTCAGTGTTTTATTGGATTTTTTCTCAAATCCTCAAAGAAAAATTGAATAGTCCTTGAAAGCCGGTAAGTATACTTTCTCTTAATTAAATTATTCACTGGAATTCCGATTTGTATCTCGTGTACAGTAAAAATAATTATAAACAAATGATTGGGGTGACTGAGTCCCCCCGCAGTACCATCAGCGTTAGTATCGAGTGCGCGTCTGCTCCTGGATTAAAACATTTTGAAGTCTTCTCGCTTTAAATATATTAAAAAGTAACACAATTATTCTTCATCGAAATTTTATATTCTTTTTCATTATTTAACATTAATTCTAAATGCTAATTCTGCGAGGTTTAAAATTACAGTTCTTTTAAACAGTTATTTACAATTATAGCATTTATCTAAAAAAAATCATTTTACATTTTTGTATACAATGTCGTGCACGCAGTTTTACTCTCTTTACAGTTCAGCTATTATATCAATAATAATGTTTTATTTTTTTAAAAAATGAACTCGTGTGAAAAGCTGGTGTTTCAGCCAGTATACGTTTAATGTATTAGTACTGAAGAAGGTATTTTATAAATAATTTCTTAATACTAAATTAAGAACAAGTTTGATAATTATTAGGGACATTCATGGGCTTGTCTTGTAGAGCAAAGTTTTTCAAAGGAAGGTTTAATATCAGAAATTGACACTCTGAGTTATTTTTCTATATTTAGCTGAGATTTATATTTAATCTTCAAAGCAGCCACCGCAGAAAATTTCGGTTTCACAAAGGTAGAATGTTGAAAATGGTAATAGTATACGAAGTGCTTTTGTTTTCAGTACAGAGAATTCATCATCCACCTCTACCAAAAATTCAAAGAGCGATTTATTACAAAATTGCCTTTTAAGTTTTCACTGTATGTGAAATGTATGAAGATTTCTTCGGAAGTTGAGAGTCCTTCTGGAGTATCTTGAAATAGATCCCTAATCCACTCATAACTTGCTACCAAGTTGTCCTCATCCAGAAAATACTTTTTAAAATTCTTTGCCAACATAGCTAAATGATTTAACATGGTTTTAGAAACAACTTTTACATGTTGTTCTTCAGATTTGTAAGTTTTGACACAAAACGACCTGGGGCTTTTTTTCCCCATCATTTAGTTTAGTGGTGGTAAATCCAAAATTTAAGTATTTTTGAGAATATTTATTGCCTTGATTTAATTTTCGGAACCATTCTCGTCTGTGTACTTGTTGATCCTTCATTATCGTCGAATGTGTTTGCTTACGACTTAAAAATGTATGTATGATTTTGTTTTAATCTAGATACTTAATTACCGTGAATTACAATTAACGTGTAAATTTAAAAAATTTACATTCACAAGCTAGATTTGGTAACTAAAGAAGTATCGAGTCGACCAAAACTGACTGGAATTGTACGAGGTTTTACATGTTTTGCGCAGATGCCCGATAGGTTGTCCAGACTAACGCAAACGTACCCTATAATGCCAAATGTGATGGATATGATAGAGAGCTACATAGACTAGACTATTTTTCTAATGAAATTTGTACTTTGAGAAACGAATGCTGAAGGAGAAATAAATCTTTAATTAAATGTATCATTTTGTGAACTGTTCCAATTTAAAAATTAGAGAAAGAAAAATTAACATAATAATAAGTAAGTAATATATATTTTAAGTAATTTTTTTTCTTAAAATATATATTACTTAAAAGTTATATGTACAAAATTTTATATACTTATCGTATTAATTTGTACGGTTTATAATTAAGATCGTATTGTACCTTTAGCGTCTCTCTCTCAAAGTGCATTTTTATTGCAGTAAATACATTATTGTTGTACAGGGGGCGACAAAAATTATGATTGAAAATTGGGTCGCCAGTATTGAAAGTTTGAGAAACACTGCTGTACACACATCTTAAATTCAAAAATTCCAAATTTTTATGAATAAGCTTTGACAATCTGGACCGTTTTGAGTAAAATTTGTATTAAAAAGTTTTTACAATGTCTAACATGATTACATGTACGGTTATCACAATTCAATCAATCGATAGCGTGTAAGTATGTGTATACTCTGAGCGAAGTTAAATGTAAAGGCTGTGTGAAAAAAAAAACTTAAACTTGTTTTAATTAAAGGTGAAAAAGTTGAGACTAAAACTATTTTATAACAGATATATTTATTAAATTGTACATAAAATGTATAGTTTTTTATGCACGTTTCAAAACTCTTCAAACACTAATTACATCTGAATGTAATAATTTAATTAACAAACGATTTATTTCAGCAAAATAATAACACGAAGTGACAAAATATTTTCCTGAAATGATCACGGCATCAACTGTTGGGACCAACTTGAATTATAATGAAAGATTTTTGAATATTCGATACTACGATCTTGTGCAGTCTGCCGGATCCAACGTAAAACATTCCAAGATCAAGAATTTATAAATAAAAAATTAATTAAATAAACAGTTCTAAACCGAATTATAAATCTAAACCATTCTCGAGTCCACTGGAACAAGACAAAAATTTTCATTAAAATCGGTCCAGCCGTTTACGGGGAGTTCATTTACATACACACGCACAGAAGAATTACATATATAAAGATTATTTGAAAATATATTAATTAAAAACGCTAAAAAGCGTGAATCGTCTGCATTTTCGTAACAATAAAGACCGGGTTTGGCCAGTTTGGCTGAAAATCAATTTTCGACGCCAACTTACGTCTTTTTCAATTCCTACTATTAGCTCACGATCTCTATACATATTTTATTTTGTTTGTTTGTTAATTTATTTATCTTGGTGAAATTTTCAATCGTTAATAAAATACATTTTAAAGCGCTCAATTGAGCTGAAATGTAATGTACATGATTATTTTGGATGGCAATACAATAATTTAATTATAATTAATAAAAATTATTTGATTATAACTAATTATTTAAAAAATTACAAATACAGCCACATTGGAGACTTAGTGACCCTTTTGGCGACTTATGTCAAAATTGGAAAAGGTGTTTTTCTTACGTGTTAAATAAAGCATTCAGTTGAAAGGAAATTTTATATACACGATTGTTTTGGATGACAATACGGTACTTTAATGATAATTAATAAAAACTAATTACCACTTAATGTTGTGATTCTGTCATATGTATATACATATTTATATTAACTGCAACTATTTAATAAGAAGTAACTAAAATAAATTTTTCCTTGGTTGATCTAAGTAGGAATTGATTTTAAATTTTTTTTTATATTACTTGTTTATAACAATAGCGTTGTTACAACAATGCAGGTGAATGTTGAATTGTATTTTTTGAATGTTTTTAATTAATATCTTTTCAACTAATTGTGATAACGGACCGAATTGTGAATCTAAACCATTCTCGAATTTACTTGAACCCACACAAAAAATTTCATCGAAATCGGTCCAGTCGTTTAGGAGGAGTTTAGTGACAAACACGCGCACAGAAGATTTTTATAAATAAAGATATAGACAATGTAAGATTTATATATAAATATTTATTAACCTTATTATTTTATATGTAATAACACAAAAGCAAACAGTAAAACAAAAATAAATAAACTCAAGTGTAGTATGGGGGGGGAGCTTTGGATTCGACGAATTTTATCTAAATATCATGGTGAGGAAACGAATTTTTTCTGGCTTCCGGACACCTATCGCTAAATGAAGTAGCTTGGCGATCGATTTTGTTTGCCAAATAAAATTGACATCGCCAATCCCCCTTCCTCCCCAATACTACACTTTGACCGATAAATAAATAAGTAAAACTGAAATTTTTGTAATAAAATTTTATAAAGTTTGTTAGAAAAACATTTGATAATAATTGTGTCTAGTAAATAATTTTAAAAAGATTTGAGGACGCTATAAGTTAGCTTTAATTTTTTTAAAAATTAATCTGCATGAATCAATTTCATCAAGAAACTTCGTAAAAAGAAACAAACGAGATACAAAATGTAAAAGAAAGAAATATTTTGACTGAATGCGAATAAATAAATCTATCACTGTTACAATATACTATTATTGAAAATCAAATTAATTAATAATTTTCAATTTATTCAAATATGATGTTCTTGTATAATTATAAAATTTATAATGTTACGAATTTAGTCTTATTCTAATTGTTTCTACTCATTTGTGTTCATTTTTACAGTTTAATTTGTCGTATCTAATGTGATTTCAACCCTGTTTACCTGTAATATCATTTCCACTGCATTGCACGGCCCCCATGCTTTAACATTGGTTTAAATGGTAAACTCGCCAAATATTGCAGCTAGCGCCAAGTTGGCGACGGATTTGGCGACTTAATTTTTGGCGCCAAATGTGGGCGATAAGCTTGGCGACCATGGCAACCCTGCTCCTAATAACCCTGTCTGGCAACCCTATCGCGGTATTGTAACACTATTGTATTGAATGTATTACTGTATTGAGCTTTTCTCGTACGTTCCGGATTTTGCTAGACCTTTCTATTTCTCGATTATTCTGGCAGGTGCAAGAGGTTTCTGACCGAAAGGTATAAAAGGCCCGGGCCGGCTAGTCAGTTAGTCAGATCTCAGCTTTCATGCAAGTGATACCTCTGCTGCTAGAGAGAGAGAGAGACGATTGCATAGTGCGTGTGTTATTGCTTTTATTGAGTTATTATTTTTGTGCTGAGTGTTTACTATTGCTTTTGTTAGTGTATTACATCTGTGTTATCAGTATTTTCATCGATTGTACGTGACTTTCTCGAACTGTTCTACAATTTGTGGAGGACTGTTTTGGCAAAGAATAAAATTGTTTTGGATCCCGCTCTTCGGCTTCAATCATTTCGAACCCCCGAAAACGCAACAATTGGTGTCAGGAGTGGGATTGAATGCCAACAACAAGAGCGATGGAGGCCCAGTTCCAGACTCTTCTAGAAAAATTGACTGAAATGAATGCCAATATGGGCGAAATGAAATCGGACTTGACCAGCATGAATGCCAATACGGGCGAAATGAAATCGGAGTTGACCGCGAACAAGGAAGAGTTGAAAAGTGATTTGAAGGGCATTGGCGACAAATTGACGACTATGGACAAGAAATTTGAAGAAATGGAAGGAAGAATCGAGTCGGTGGAAAATAAATTCGTAAACAAATTTGTGGATATAGAGAACAAATTTGAAAATAAATTCGAAGATATGGAGAGCAAACTAGAGGCGAAAATTTTCAAAAAGGTAGAAGATGTTTCCATCTCGTTCAGGAGTGACCTAGAGAAATTGAAGCAGAAAGTCATGACTGGTCAAGGGGATGAATTTAAGTTTCAAGCTCCTTATTCCAAGCCTTCCATCAAGCTTTCTACATATGACGGAAAGTCCTCTTGGCAGGTGTATAAGACCCAATTCTCCGTATTGGCGGATGCAAACCAGTGGGACTCCCAGACCAAGGCCTGCCAGTTAGTTGCTTCTCTTCGAGCCGACGCTGCTGACATTTTGCAAACTTTGCCGGAAACACAGCGGCTGGATTTCGACGCTCTCGTTAATGCTCTGGAGTTACGCTTCGGAGAGAAATGTGTGAAGGATTACAGCAGACTCCAGCTGAAGTCACGGCAGCGAAAGTGTCCGAAACGCTCAAGAACTGGCGACGGACGTCGAGAGGCTTTCTCACTTGGCGTTTTCTGACTGTCCGACTGAAGTAAGAGAAGTCCTGGCGCTGCAACACTTCATCGACGGGGTGCGTGATGGCGGATCTCAAGGACTTAAAGGGGGCCCTAGTGTTTGCTATGAAATTCGAGGCAGCCCAGCAAGCAACACGAAAGGACAGACACCCCATACGAGCCGTCAACGAATCGGACACGTCGAACTCAGGTGTGGAGCGGTTAGAGCGACAGATGAGAAGCTTCTTGAATAGAGTTGAGTCTTTGATGTCCCAGAAAGCAGACGGGAAGAAGACCCTTAAATGCTGGACCTGCGGTCGAGAAGGGCATCTGCAGAGAAGCTGCCGGGCACGCCAAGGCGCTGAAACTAATAAGCGCCTTCCAGAAGGAGGTGTCGGAAAACTAATTAATGACCATCTCGTGGGGCGGAGGTTGCCAGATTTTGGAAAGCCCCACTTTCCAGTGTGTCAAATTTCGACAAAGAGTACCGGTGAGAATGGAATTTTTATAATGGGACATGTTAACGAGCTTCCCTGCAACATGATCATCGATACAGGAGCCAATGTGTCTATCATTCGGAATGATCTGGCTCAGAAATTAAAAGAGAAACTTATCTGGACCCCGCCCCGCGTGGTGCTACAGACCGTGACGGGGGAAAAGATTGATATTCACGGAAAATTAAAAGTCAAGATCCAGTTTGGAGACACTACCTACCAACATGCTGTGTATGTCGCAGATATTGCAGACCCTTTCATTCTTGGACTGGACTTTCTAAAGGAGCATGGTTTCACTCTAGACTTCAACAAGAACGAATTACGTTCCATACACGAAGAAGTCACTATATTCAAAATTGAACACAGGACAGAATCTATTCGACAGGTAACCGCTAACGAGAATATTACCATTCCCCCAAGGACTGAAATCATAATACCTGGATACATCGGTAACGATGTGAGTTTCAACTCTGGCCTAATTGGAACTGCGGAAAATAAAGCGAATGGATTGCTAATAGCTTCGACGCTAGTGGACCTTTCCAGAAAAACTATCCCGGTAAGAATTTGCAACGTAACTGAAAAATCTAGAGTGTTCCAGAAAGGTGAAGTGTTGGCAACCTGCAGTCCAGTAACGTGTGTCTGCAAAAGTTCGAGCTTGCTCCTATCCAACTCGCCTCAACAGTTGACTCCCGACCTTCTAGAAAATGTTGAATTGTCCCCCGAACAGAAAAGCTCCGCAGAAAGACTGTTCCAAGAATTTGAAGACGTGTTTTCTAGAAACAGTAGCGATATTGGCCATACTACAGTGACACAACACAGAATTGATACAGCAGACCATCCGCCGATTAAACAGCACCCAAGACGCTTGCCGTTTGCTAAACAGGAAGAGGTCGGAACACTACTACGAGAGATGCAGGAAAATGACATCATAGAACCGTCTTCGAGTCCGTGGGCATCTCCAATCGTCTTGGTTCGTAAGAAAGATGGCTCCACAAGATTTTGCGTGGACTATCGAAAACTTAACGACGTCACCAAGAAGGACAGCTACCCTCTTCCAAGGATAGATGACACCCTGGATACCCTTTCCGGTCATAAATGGTTCTCGACTTTAGATTTAAAGAGCGGATACTGGCAAGTGGAGATCCATCCCGAAGATAGAGAAAAAAACAGCATTCACTTCCGGCCAAGGACTATGGCAGTTCAAAGTCATGCCGTTCGGGCTCTGCAATGCGCCAGCTACTTTCGAGCGCCTGATGGAGACCGTGCTAAAGGGTCTGACTTTTGGAAGCTTGCCTTATTTACCTGGATGACGTCATAATAGGAGGGCGTACGTTTGAAGAACATCTTCAAAATATCCGGAAGGTGTTATCAAAATTAAGCGACGCTAACTTGAAGCTAAACCCTTCGAAATGCAAGTTCTTCCAGAAAGAAGTCAATTATCTGGGACACATCATCTCTGCAGAAGGTGTTCGTACGGACCCCGAAAAAGTGTCCGCCGTAAAGAATTGGAAACGCCCTGAAAACCTCCGTGAGCTGCGAAGCTTCCTGGGACTATGTACTTATTACCGAAAGTTTGTGAAAGGGTTCTCTAACATCGCAAGACCCTTGCACAAGCTAACAGAAAGTAAACAAAAGTTTCATTGGACAAAGAATGTGAAGATTCCTTCCTCCAGCTTAAAGAAGCTTTGACGTCTTCACCGATCTTAATATATCCACAACCGGACAAGCCATTTATCTTGGACACTGATGCCAGTAATGAGAGTGTCGGAGCAGTATTATCTCAGGAAATAGATGGCCAGGAACGAGTCGTAGCTTATTGGAGTAAGTGTTTATCGAAACCGGAAAGAAATTATTGTGTCACTCGAAAAGAGCTACTGGCTATTGTGAAAGCCATCGAGCATTTCCATCACTATCTCTATGGCCAAAAATTTCTTCTACGTACCGATCATGCCTCTTTAACCTGGCTAATGAATTTTAGAAATACTGAAGGCCAGGTAGCCAGATGGATACAACGGCTCAACGAGTATTACTTTGACATCAGACATCGTAAGGGCTCCTCGCATGGAAATGCTGATGCCCTTTCAAGAAGACCATGCCCAGAAAATTGTCGTCATTGTTCCAGAGTAGAGACCAAATATGACTATGCTATACGCCAGATAACAACTTCAACAGCGACGCCACCCGATCCCTGGGTGACGAGAAAGTTCGAGAAGACCAGATGGCGGATCCTGATATTAAACCCCTTATAGAGTTTATGGAGTCTTCCAGCAATAAACCAAGTTGGCAGGACATCTCGGCTTATAGTCCTACAACTAAGCAGTATTGGGCCCTCTGGAATTCTCTACATCTCAGGAATGTTGTTCTATACCGAAAATTCGAATCAGAGGATGGAAAGACATTCAGGTGGCAATTAGTACTTCCTCGATCTCGTATCCCAGAGGTACTCAAAGAATTGCATGGCAGCCCAACAGGAGGTCATTTCGGCGTCATGAAAACTTTGCAGGGGCGAGAGCGATTCTTCTGGGGTAAAGTGAGAGCTGACGTGGAACAGTGGTGCAAGTCCTGTGATGCCTGTTCAGCTCGGAAGGGGCCAAAGATACGTAGCCGAGGGAAGCTGCATCGCTACAATGTTGGAGCACCCTTCGAACGTATCGCTTTCGATATCCTGGGACCTCTGCCAAGGACTGCGTCTGGTAATAAGTACCTACTTGTTGTCATTGACTACTTCACGAAATGGCCCGAAGTGTACCCCATTCCGGATCAGGAAGCCCCCACCGTAGCGGAGGCTGTAGTGCAGCACTGGATATCGAGATATGGGATACCTCTTCAACTTCATTCCGATCAGGGAAGAAATTTCGTCTCTGCGGTATTGAAGGGGGTCTGTGAACTACTCGGAATTGACAAGACCAAGACCACACCTTTGCACCCACAGTCAGATGGCATGGTGGAGAGGTTTAATCGTACCATCCTGAATAACCTCTCACTGATGGTCTCCAAGAACCAACAAGACTGGGACCAGAAAGTTCCTCTCTTTCTGCTAGCGTACCGCAGTGCCGTTCACGAGACTACCGGATATTCACCATCCCAGATGCTTTTTGGCCGAGATCTTCGTCTCCCTTGTGACCTGCTGTTTGGTCGCCCTCCGGATACACCTTCATCGCCTGAGGAGTACGTGCAGAATCTCCAGGCACGTTTTGAAGATGTACACAATTTGGCTCGAGAACGGATCAACCTGAGGACGGAGAAGATGAAGACTCGGTACGACACAAAAGCCACAGGACATCAATTCAAGGAAGGTGACAAGGTGTGGTTCTACAACCCGACTCGACGCAAAGGACTTTCTCCTAAGCTACAATCGCATTGGGACGGTCCTTATACAATTTTAAAGATAATAAACGACGTCGTAATCCGGATCCGTAAGTCAACGAATTCGAAGCCTAGAGTCGTTCATTACGACAGGCTCGCTCCATATTATGGCCATAATTCTTAGTGTGTCAATAATCGTGTAATTTATTTTGACCATGGTCTTGTATAAATAAGTTAGGGTGTAAATAATCTTGTAAATAATTTTGTTTATTGTTTTGTAAGTGTTTATTTTGTACTATGCATTAGGTGTTTATTTTGTACTATGTATTACATGTTTATTATTGCATATTCATTTAGTTGTTTTTAATCAATTGCTTTATTATTATGTTAACGTCTGATGAAGGGTTGTACTGCCCGGGACGTGCAGTTCTTGAGAGGGGGGCAATGTTACGAATTTAGTCTTATTCTAATTGTTTCTACTCATTTGTGTTCATTTTTACAGTTTAATTTGTCGTATCTAATGTGATTTCAACCCTGTTTACCTGTAATATCATTTCCACTGCATTGCACGGCCCCCATGCTTTAACATTGGTTTAAATGGTAAACTCGCCAAATATTGCAGCTAGCGCCAAGTTGGCGACGGATTTGGCGACTTAATTTTTGGCGCCAAATGTGGGCGATAAGCTTGGCGACCATGGCAACCCTGCTCCTAATAACCCTGTCTGGCAACCCTATCGCGGTATTGTAACACTATTGTATTGAATGTATTACTGTATTGAGCTTTTCTCGTACGTTCCGGATTTTGCTAGACCTTTCTATTTCTCGATTATTCTGGCAGGTGCAAGAGGTTTCTGACCGAAAGGTATAAAAAGGCCCGGGCCGGCTAGTCAGTTAGTCAGATCTCAGCTTTCATGCAAGTGATACCTCTCTGCTAGAGAGAGAGAGAGACGATTGCATAGTGCGTGTGTTATTGCTTTTATTGAGTTATTATTTTTGTGCTGAGTGTTTACTATTGCTTTTGTTAGTGTATTACATCTGTGTTATCAGTATTTTCATCGATTGTACGTGACTTTCTCGAACTGTTCTACAATTTGTGGAGGACTGTTTTGGCAAAGAATAAAATTGTTTTGGATCCCGCTCTTCGGCTTCAATCATTTCGAACCCCCGAAAACGCAACAATATTAATAATAATTAATACTAATTTCTATTTTAATTGCGTTCTTCTGGTAATTATTTAATTAATTTCATTTTAAATTATGATTTTTTATATTTCAACCATAATTCCTTTTCATTTACGATAAATATATTGATGCCTAAATGATTAGTGTAGCCATCTAGTGGTGTAAAATTCTACTACTGCCCCCACAAAGGCTGTAAAGTGCAGATGTTTTTGATTTTTTTCGCACCATAAATTCAGTTTATATATGTCTTTTTATGTCTACTGTAAAAAGCATTTGAAAACATGTAATTCCTATTTTGTTAAATTATTTTAACTAAACAGAAAACAAGCAAAATTTTTCTACGTTATTTATTTTTGCATTCAATTGGATATTTAAATTTATTTTAAATGTCAGTTATTAGTGGTTATAATGTGAGGAAAACAACTTCATATTTATATAACAATACTCATTTTGTTTGGATAAATTTACTGCATTTGTTCAGTGTTACAAAATTCTCTAATAATTATACAAGAAAAATTTCAACATTTTCAGTATAAAGAAAATTTTGCATTTTCTATGAAATAATTTTCTAAATTCAGTGAAATGTATGCGCATAGCATAGTTCCTTTCGAGTATATCGTGTTCCACTAGACAAAACATTTTAATTTCATTCATTACCTTACTTCTAAATCTCGTTTCCATTTTCATCACAAAACAGAATCATAGCATCAAATTATTTTTTAAATAATTTTTTCATGAACACTTCATCGATTGAATCACCTTCTAACTTTTTAGCGACAGGATTCCACGTATGGTGAGGATTACAGCTCAGATGTTCTTTTTTGTCTAAAGGTGTTAGAGTGGCTCCCTTCACGATGTTTTCAAAATCTTCATAAGATGTTCTAGGCTGGTTAACAGCTCTTATTTTTGCAGCGTTTCTTAATTTATAAACTCGATCCGCTTCAATGGAATCTTCTAAATTGTTGAGCAAAGTGTTGAAATTTATGTTGTCATCATCAATTGAAACCATTTTCACAATAAACACGGACAAATTATTTAGATTGAAAGCACTCAATTTTTTCTCATCAAATTATTCACACTTATTTGACTGAGCAATGCGGTCGCTAAGCAACGAAACATATTTTTAAAGTTGTAGTTAATTGCTGAAATCGGTAATATAAAAAAAAACTTATAATTTTTGAATGTGATTTATTTTGTGTGCACAATAAAATTTTTACATTAATTATTATGATTACTAATTTCAAAAGTTGATCAATAAATGCAATTCCTGAACTCTTAAAAAAGTATTTTTAAAAATATTATTTTGAAAGCATTTGATAAATAAAAAACAAGAGTAACAACGGTTGCTACATAAAGTAAGGATTTTTTCTAATCCATTAAAGAAAAAAGACATCAACAGTATGTTTATATTATTATGCCGAGAAAGGAAAAGTGATTACATTTTATCAAGCCTCATAACTGTAATCATTCTAAATATTTTTAGTCACGTGGCTTTGTATACAAATAGAGGCTTCACGAATTTTTTCACAGGAAGTGAAGACAATGGTACAGATTGATTGATACGATTGATAAAGAAACTTACTTGGGAGTTGGAAAGAGAAACTATTGTTACTACAGGTTTAAAAAGTCAGGATGAAATTCGTTGGAAAGGTTGCTATGATTACAGGTTTGTTTATAAATAAAAATTCATAATTTTCTAAATCTCCCTATTAGTTGGTGTATATAACTGATTTTGTATTAGGTGCTTCAAGCGGAATTGGCGCTGGAACTGCTGAATTATTTGCATCTTTAGGATGCAAACTATGTCTGACTGGAAGGAATTCTCAAAATTTAGATAAAGTCATTGAAAACTGTAAGAAGGCCGGTGTCAAGGACTCCGACGTAAGTATGTTATTTACATTTTTCTAGAAAATAATAAGTAATATGCGCAGGAAATTGTCAACTTAACTTTGAAAATGAATTTCAGATGCTTATTGGAGTCTGTAATAAATAAATATTTGCGGTAATAATTTGATATTGGTACACTATGGACTTTTCCGTCAAGTAGTCGTACAATTTCGTCACGTTAGAGCGATAATATCATAATAGACTGTCCCCCAAAGAGATCCATATGGTATGATTTCAAAATCTTGTCGAAAATTAGTGGTGCACTAATTTAAAATTAGTTCCGTATTTGCAAATATTTTTCTTAGTTATGCATGTGTTCATGATTTCTGTGTGATTTTTAGTATAAGTTTAAATCATACTTAATTAATGCGATCATCATTTTAAATTGAAAATGAAGATGCCTTTTAGTGAAATTTGCATTTTCTTTAGTGATTGCTGATGTTGTTCACCAAGCTGTCAATATGAATTGTTATCTGAAATTAACATTCTGTTAGCAAAATCAAACACATTCTAACAATGAAAAAAAAAAACCCCAATTTGAATGTTTTAAAGAGGGAATTTAGTGAATTAAAGAATTTCATCATCAACATTGGCATGACAGCCCTTTGTGGGCCTGAGCCTTCCTCAGAAATTTTTCCCATTCTGCCTTTCTCTCTGCAATTAATCTCTTGTTCTTCTCTTTTAGAATGGCAAAGTCATCATCCATGCAGTCATTCCATCTCCTTTTAGGGCTCCCCTTTGGTCTTTTATTAGAGGGAGTTGCATTAAAATTTTTTAATGCTGTTCATTCTGGGCTCATTCTTACTATATGCCCTGCCCATCTCATTGTACTTAGTTTTATGAACTTAATAGAATCATCACTTTTATAAATCTTATATATTTCAAAATTGTACCTTTTTCTCCAACTGTTATTATCGAGGACAGCACCAAATATGGTTCGCAGGACTTTCCTTTCAAAGTTGCCAAGATTTTCTCTTCTATTCTTTATCAAGGTCCATGTCTTTGTGGCATATGTCAAAGCTGATTTGATCAGTACCTGATACAACAGGATTTTTTTCTCTTTTTATTAAGTGAAACTTCAGTAATGATCTTAAACCAAAGAAACAGCAATTAGCTACAATAATTCCCTTTCTCATTTCAGGATGCATGTCATTTTGATATATAATTTATTTCTGATCCTAGATAATTTTTTTTACAGATTCAAATTTAAAAGAGTCTATTTCAAACTAATTAGGAATGGTTTCCAACCTACCACAACTTACATTTTTTCTCCATATTCATTTTTCTAGAAGATCTCCAGTGCCAGAAAGCTCTCATCCAATGCTGCTACAAATCTTGATATAATGATGCATCATTATCATATCAGCATATGATTGAAGAATTTCACTGTTGTGAAATAGACTTTTATTATTCTTAAAAAAAATCTTAAGACTTTTTTATTATAATTCTAATTTTTCTCGGGGGGAAAAAGTAATTTTATTAACTACCACGAAAAGGATAAACTCTTCATTCAGATTGCTGATTTTGTGTGTCCTTTGCCATATGAACTGAATTTTACAGAATAGAATATATACATCATAGAATAGAGGTGAGAGAGAATATTACACGAAGCAATTTAGTTTTTTTGTTCTCAAGGTGGGTGTTTTTTTTGACACTTCTCTCTATGAGACATTAATCTAAAAAAATGGAATCAGGGTAGTATTTTGAAACTAATAATTAGCCATCATTAGAATCAGAATAATTAATTTTCTTTCTTCAAACCAATTTTCTCTCTCGCAGATCTTGTAGTACAATGTTCATCCATTTCTCTCATGTAGAATCAGATAAATCCTTCTTTTCAATCAAACATCATTTTTGTAAACTAAACATTAAATCTTAATTTGATATTTAAGGCTTCGTTATCTCGCAGGTATTTTTCCATTGCACACCAAAAATCTAGAAAAAAAAATGTAAATTAAACTTCTTAGCTGTACTATTATGGAAAGTTAACCCAAAGCATGTTTAAAATAAATAAATAGATGAATAAAATAAAAAATAATAATAATTAAAAAAACCAAACCAGAAATTCAAAGTGAAGTACACGATGAAAATATTGATGTCAAAATTACAGTAAAGTTTTTCAGCAGAAGTTTGTACTTTTAAAAAGCATTTTCCAATTTAAAATTATAAATAGCAATTAAGAACAGAAAATATGGTATCCTTAGTGGAATAATTATGCTTTTCATTGTATTTAGGTTGCTAAAATAAACAGTCTAAAAAATATTCGAGATATATTCTAGGAGCATCCTAATTTTCACTTTAACCTAATTATGTTTTGGTCATTCTCTAGAGAATTATAATGATATTATCTTTGTTCCTGTGTGCTTTGATTTATATATAATACAAAAAATTAAAATTGCATAAGTTATTTGACTGACTTGAGGTAACTAAATGTAAAATAACTTAAGGACATTTGTATGTAATCATGTGTAATTAACATTTTTAATAAGCTTCGAAATTTTTAATTAAAGTTTTACGTAATGATATGGTATAGTAACTTCAGTAGTTCCAATTATTTGATGTTTTAATAATATACGTATAAATTAAACTTGGTGGTGCAATAGCCCATAAGGGCCGAGGCCTACTCTGCCCATCTCAGTGTACGTGACCTTGGGTGCTGAGCCGATGTCTTGATTAGCTGGTCAGTCTGATGTGAATATTCCCGCTGGTATACTTTTACCACCACATTTTCAAAACAAGTCATGTTCTTTTCTTATCAGTAATGTCTTTTTACAAACAATCAAAAATAGATGGAAAACCAATGAAAACTAACATTTATATGTATATATTGTGTGTTGTTGTCAATAAAGCCTCCTTGGCAAAGTTTGCACCAACAAAATGGAAAAGTACCAATAATGATTTTGTGTATTTTATTTATCAACAGAAGAGAGCAAAATGTTTTTGGTATGCTGTAATTTTTTATTTTTTCAAGTTGATGTACATTTAGCTTCAAAATTTTTGTTTTGCATTTCAGATTTTTAAAGTTCTTGGTGATGTCTCTAAAGAAGAAGATGTGAAAATGATATTAGATTCTACAATAAATCATTTTGGAAAGTTGGATATCTTAGTAAGTTTGAAAAAATAGTATATGTATGTACTAAAGAACAAAATGGCCTTCAAGCTCTTAGTTGATATAATCTTTTTTAGGTTAACAATGCTGGCATTTTGTTAAATGGAAGTGTTGAAAGTGGAAGTCTTGAAACATATGATGAAGTGATGAATATTAATGTTCGTTCTGTTCTTTTGTTAAGTCAACTTGCAATACCCCATTTAAAAAAGACTAAAGGTAAATTTTGTTTCCTATTAAATTGTTTAAAACATATTTTTAAAAAGTAGAATTATATAAATAATATTTTTGATTTTGAACAATTTTTATTCAATATACGTATTATTTATTTATTTTAAAATTTCTGTGTATTATTTTAGTTATTCAATATAATATTTTCAAGATATAAGTTGCAGTCATATACTCCAAGAATAATTATATCCAAGATAATTCTTTTAATGAAGTGAAAAAATTTGTATTTTTAAATTCAAAATTGTTTTCTTCATACAATTCGATTCCTCAGATTTGTCGTACGTTAAGAAAATGAAAATATATATTAGTGAAACTAGCATTAAAATTTTACCTTTGAAGTAAATCCAATTGCAAGTGATTTTTTTGAAAAAGATCATAGTTATGTCTTTATTTTTAGGCTGTAATTGATGGAACAAAATAACATTATTAGAGATTCTAAAGTATTTTTAAAAATAATATTCCTTAATTGTCATAAAATAAATGAATTTATTATATCATAATTTATTTTTTGTAAACTTGCCATTAAATATTGAGAAAAATATGTTTTTGTTGCTATGTTTTCCATCTAGATGTATGTCAAAAAGCAATTATATTTTTATACTCTTTCAGTTTTGTTCAATTGCTTCACTATGTATGTTTTTTTACCAAAGAATATAATTCCTTTGGATTTATATATTTTTTTTAAACAATTTCATTCAGTTTACTGTGCAAATTTCATATCTATAGATGTCTGCATATTTAATTTTAGAATCAGTTTAATGAGACAAATGTATTCTATGTCACTCATCTACAATTTTTAAAAAAATCCGGAGTGAGATTGCTTGTTGAAATTCTCATCACAGATTGCACGTTAATGTCAGCCAACTTGCATCTAAATTTTCTCTTGCTGATCTTCATGCAAGAAAAACTTTGCTCACAAAAATATGTTGATTCAAACATAGAGAACATTTTCAGTCTTGGTGAATCACAAATTGCTGGTTGGTATACATCAGAGATTCCCAAACTTCTTTGCCTCATAGACCCTTTTCCAGGTTTTAAAGCTTTGGTAGACCCCCTACTTAACTAATATTAATTTTTTTGCAGATTCATCAACTTAAATACGTTTTGACAGGAGGTATAGAGCTACCATAGAGAGTATGGTGTATAAAACTTAAGAAAACACATGTTAATTAAATAAATTAAAATTTTAATTAATGCATAAAATAAGTGAGCAACAAACTAAGGCTTTTGTGGGAGGGATGAATCTGAAGATGTAATAACCAATTTTCAACATTCGGCATCAATCTGTTCAGGTTTAATAGTAATTATCTCCCTGGTTAATAATGTCTAGTCTTTTCTTCTTCTTTTTTTAGTTTTGGAGATTGACAAACACACTAAAACCCCTTCACAATTGGAAAAGCATTTTAAAACTTTCTCAAAATATTCCATAATTTGGGATGAATAACATTTACATTTTTAAAGTCAAAATTGCTGACATCTGTTTCTAAACTTTACTTCAAGATCTTCGTTAGTGCCTCATTCTTGTAATCTGACATTTTAATCATATGAATTCATTGCCTACTATTGTATTACCAAAGTCAAAACATTCTCAAACCTAGTTTCAAAATCTGAAAAAAGGGCATTTAAATGTTGAACATAGACTAAAACGTCTTTTTCCTCGCACTTTGTCTGTAACAATTGTCCACAATTATACTTCCTTAGCTTAATTCTGGCAAGAAAAGCTGAAATTAGGAGCTTGTTTAGTAAAATGTATGCAATCTCCTTGTAACTGCAAATTAATCTTATTAAATTAAGTAAATAAACCTGCTAAATAGTTAAGTCTGTTTTCCACTTGATTAAATTTCCTATTAATATTAAAGTCACAATCTGGTTCAATGAAAGCCACTATCGTAGACCCTCATTTACACGTCATGGACCCCTGGGGGTCCATATAGACCACTTTGGGAATCACTGGTATACATGAATGAGTTTACATAATACTTAATTATGTAAACAAATTACAAAGAAATGTGAAACTGAAAGGAATATTATAAAACTGTTATTTATTGAATGATAATGTTTTTATTATTCATTTATGTTTTGTATGATAGTATTGTTATAAAATTTTTTGAGTAGTTCATTATGTATTTTAGGTAACATTGTCAATGTTTCAAGTATTGCTGGACTTCGATCGGTATGTGTATTTAATTATATTGATACAAAGTCAAGGTATATTCTCTAATCTAATACGAGATATGTCGGATTTGAAATTATGCAATTGCTTTCAAAATTGAAACTTTTTAAAAGAATAAATTCAAGCCTTTCATATGAAGAAATGATTTAGTTATAACTAACAGTTGTTTTAAACAGCTTTATTCAAAATCATTAAAATATTGTTTTTCTTCCAAATTTGGATAAAGCATTCATATTTGATTAGATCATGCCATTTAAGAGCAATTCCTTAAGATATGTGATTTCATTTGATAGTAGAAACAGTGACATTGTGTGGTTATAATGCATACTAAAATTTACTATCTTCATTAGTTTCACATGAAAAACAGAATTGATAGCTTTCAAGAATTGTTTACACATGGTCTTTTATCCAAGTTTAATAATTCTGTGTGAATTTTTCTTTATTACTGAATCATGTCTTGAAAAATTTGATTTAACTTCAATTATCAGAACAAAAGAAAAAAAAACATGTTATTTCCCTATGTAAAATTCCTGTTCTATTTAAAAAATTGCCTTAGTGTAAAAAACAATGCAAAGGAATTTTTTGTCATTAAGCTTTGGATTAATTTATTAAATGGTATACTTTGTTCAAAATGCACGATAAAAAAATATAATAAGACTAAATGTATAGTTTACATATTCTGACAGCATTACATTATCTTTCTTTAACAGTTTCCTGGTATAGCTGCATATTGCATGAGCAAGGCTGCTATAGATCAGTTAACTAGATGTGCTGCTTTAGGTAATTAAAATTCTTTAAACCTTTTATATTTGCTACATTTTATTCTTTATGAAATGCTGAATTAAAACTCAAGTATTGATTTTACAATCTTTTCAGTGAAATTTATATTTTAAACACAAAATTAAAAATATTTCTTTATTCGGAGAAATAAGAGTGATTGTTGAGATGCTTATTTTCACTTATGTTGCCCCCCTTTGCTTAATGTTAAAGAATAGGATCCAAATTTAAAGTACTCCAACACTATTATTATATTGCTATTCTATAAAGGGTTGCATATTTCATCACACTACTCATTTTTACCCGAGTTGGCCCACTTTTTCTAGTATAAAATGTGTTTAGCTTTCTCCTATAGGGTAATGCTAAATGAACTATTCCTTTACATGTTGAAAGGAAAAATTATATCCATGGGATATTTTAAAAATGCTGTTATAAATAGGTGTATGAATTATAACATTGCAAACTTTCGTGAAATTTAACATTTTTCAGTCTGAAAATGTGCTTTGCATTTGATTCAAGCTCTTGTATGTATGGCGAAGATAACTTTAAAATTATATAGAATAGTAGCTTACTGAAAGCTGAACAAGGATTCAAAATTCTTATAAGGAATTGTGTGAAAGTTAGGAGCGAGATAGTAGCTTAGGTTTACATACTTGTCAATTTACTCTGGAGACTTTACAAAATTATGAAGTCTGATTAAAAGTGGTTTAATTTAATCTAACTACTTGAACAGTTTCTGATTCCTCATGACTTAAGAAAAAATATTGTATAGTAGTCTATGAATCATTAAAATGTTTATAGCAGGGTGATTTCAAGTGTAGTCTACTATTTGCTATTAGATAGTAATTCACTTTCTTTAATTCCCTACTTCCATGATACAAAGCATGTATTTCTTCTTTTAGAATTAGCTGGTGATGGAGTTAGGGTTAATGCAGTCAAGTGAGTATAAATATCATACATCAGTTAGAAATAAAATCTATATGTTCATCCTACCATAATATTCACTAATAAAAATTGCCTTTTAGTCCAGGTGTAATAGTAACAGAAGTTCATAAACGAGGTGGTATGTCAGAAGAGAATTATGCTAAGGTACATTAATTTTGATTTCTTTCTATAAAGAATGATTTTGTGCATGCTTCACTCTTGCTTATATATATATATATATTCTCTTAGTTTCTGGAACATAGTAAACAAACTCATGCATTGGGCAGGCCTGGTACCGTTGAAGAAGTCGCACAAGCCATTGCATTCTTTGCTAGTGACGCTACAGCTTCTTTCATTACAGGTGTGACAATGCCTGTGGATGGTGGTCGTGGTGTTATGTGCCCACGATGAAACAATCAAGCCAAATAAGTTGTGATTTTTGAATAAAATTGAAGAAAAATGTATGAATCAATTAAAATAGAAGTTTAAGATGTTAATTAAATTTAATTCACTCAATATTGCATTTTAATAATGTATTATCCATACCATATAACACTATATATTATGTATTGAAAAGTATATATATTTTATGACAAATACACAAATCTTTTTGTTATAAATTTCCTATTTTACACACACTATTAAGAGTATTTTTTGAATTGAATACTGACATATATGATGAGTGAGTGTATGAGTATAATATATATAAATTATAGTTATTTTTACTTGTTTCTTTTGTTACTATTATAGTAAAGTGTAAAAAAAATATAGAATATTTGTATAGTAATATTGCATTTATTAAACTTCATTTTTTAATAATTATTGAAAACCAAAATTTGTAATTATTTATTTTATTTTGAAAAACTATACTCAATTAGATAATTTTTTTATTTATGAATTCAAATGAAAATCTTTCTAAAAACATTTGGTCAATTTACATAAAAATTGAAGCACTATCACAAATTTTAATAAAGAGTTTTATTGCAAAATAATATAAAATATCAAGTATGCTTTAAATATTGTAAAGAAAAAATACTAAGAACATTTATTTTTTCAGATAAATATTTGATTTACTTCTAGAATACTTACAAGAACATAAAAACCTAAGTCTGATATAATAAAGCAAATTTATTCACAGTTAATTCTTTATGGCACCTAAATACATCATTGAATACATTTTAAATTCAGGTGTTAATTTTTTTTTAAAAATATATTTCACCCATAAAATAAAATGTACTTGATTTTCTACAATTCTTTATAAAACACATCAAGTCATTTCACAAAATTTCTGAACAAATATAAAATTATTTTTATTTACAAATTATTTAAAAATTCTTTTCTTATAATTCTGTACAATAATTAAATTTAAGTACATGCAGCTGCTAAAAATTATCTACAGGATTTAAGGAACAGCACCTTTCGTTAACTTCAATAAGTAACAAAACTGATAGCTATTGATCCTTTAAAAAATATATCACAGAAAGACATATCCTTTACAATAGACACATCTGAAAAAAAAAAAATCAAATGAAAATACAAATTTTGTAAATGTTATAAATTATCATGGAATAAGATATAGATTGCTGTACATCAAGTTTCAGTCTTTACATTGTGCAACAGCTTTTGAAGATTACTAAGGTTTAAAAATAAAATGCAAGCTCACAAGTCACAATATTTTATTACACTTGTTTAATAGCTTCATTGTCCCATAACTCATTTGATAAATAAGAAATTTTTTTAAAGATTTAATTGCTCTGGAAATAAACTACATTTAAAAAAAACTAAAAAACAGCCCATTATAGTTAATCGAACTAAATTGTGTGTGTAACTTAATCTTTTAGATGCGAGATGGATTATCGTTAGTCCTGATCAAGACAAAGGAACAAAATTATTGTATTGTCATCGGTCCTGGAGAAGTAAGCAAAATTTCAAATTAATCTGACCATTTAAATTGGGTTCAAAGATTCTGTTACATGTAAGTGAAGCTTATAAAAAAAGGGTATTAAAAAAACATTACCTTTTCTCTCAGATTTAACAGAAAGAATAACACTATCCAACTAAGTCAGAAATATGTTTTCCATGTTCAATAAAAAAAAAGGAAAATTTTTCTTATCTATTTTACTCACACCAATTGATGGAAAGCATCTAATCAGGAACTAAATTTTGAAACAATGAGAAATTATGCAAGTCGAGGCATTAATGTACTACTTTTAGCCAAAAAAATGTTAAATTTGATAATTTTTTTTTAAAAAAGACATTATAAATGTTTTTATATTGCTGAGTTAAATGCTTGTAAAGATTTTTAATACCATACTATTTCATTCAAGTAATATAAAAACTCTAGGACTTTATTTTCCCCCCATATTTAGTAATTTCTGTAATGCATAACTTAATATCAAGTAATGGTGAACCAAGACACTTAATTAATCAAAATTTATGAATGCAATGATAAATGGAATTACAGATGCTTATGTAATACTTAAGAAACACTCACTCATTTCAATGAAGCTCTCAATTCAGATACTTTCGACATCTTCGTGAATTACAATGACATGGTATTTTTTCATCTTCAAAGGGAAATTTATAATCATAGGTAAGCTCTTCGCCTTTTATTATTCTAAAAAAAATTTATTTTTATATAATGCTTTTTCATAAATTATTGAATAATTAAAGGTGACAAAATATAAAAGTGTGTGGATGCATTCTTTTTTTAAAAACGCAACATACTATAATAAAATACTAAATCTGAAAAGAAAAATAATTTTTAATTATACCTTATATTAAGTTAAAAAGTTGTTGCATTTATTTTCAAATTAAAAAATTATCATCTTGGCTCGCAAACATATTCAACTAATTAAATGTATTATTAAATATATTAAATAATTCAAATTTAAAAACTATAATTCTGTGACTATGAAATTTATAATTATATTTTACTTTCAATAATCCCCCCCCCATAGTTTCACTTATGTCACATTCTCAATACATTATAAAACACCCCTAATTTACTTATTATTATTCTTAACAAAACAAGATATTCACATTAAATACATTTTTAAAATTAATTTTAAAAAACTCAAGGTAAAGGAAAATTGTTTAAATATAAATCCTAACATTTCAAAAGAGTAAATGGTATTTTATAGTAATTTCATAGCATTAATGAATTATTAGGATTACTTAATTGCATGATCATTCTAGGGAAAAAGTTATAATGGAAGAGAGTTAAATAATTTATTTATATGAGAGATAAGGTTAAAATATTTTGCTTACAGTATTAAAAGGTGCCAAATATTAATATTTTAACAAAAAATAATGAGTTTTTAAATTTTAAAGTATAACCACATTAAATAGCACATAAAATTAAATCAACAAAATTATTATGCATACACCCCGTGAGCCAAAATTGGAAGAAATGATGCTAAAGAAGTGCAGTTTTCAAGAAAGGACTCCCAAAAAGTCGGATTTTTTTGGTGGCAAAAACATTTTTAGTTAAAAATATCACTGGTAGAGGACACTGAAAATCCGAAACAATGTGCTCCATTAATTTATTTTTACAATAACAATGGTTCAACTTGACCTCCAAAACATTGTCCAACGCAACTAAGGTGACTCACAATGCCCATTACAGCTGAATGCAAATATTGGAATGAGTTGCAAAAACCTCACGACAGATAGAATATTTGAGTTCTGCCAATGTTGATGGGAATAGAGGTTACACCAGTGATTTCAAATAGCTTCACAATCAGAAGTCCACCGGATTGAGGTCGGCTGAATATAAGGGCTATCTTGCAACCTTGATCTATCACTCTGTCCTCACCAAAGATAGTCAATAGTTCTTTTACTGGATTCGCATAGTATGTAGATCCCCATTTTGCATGACGCAAATTATAGATAATACACCTCTAATATTTAATGCGAGCACAACTAAAAATATTTTTGTTTCTAAAAAAAATCTGACTTCCTTGTGAGCCCTTTCTTGTTAACTGCACTTCATCAATTATTTCTTCCTTTTTAGTAGTTTTTAAAGTTTCAATTCAACTTTCGGCTCACTTAGTATATATGCTGGTGCAACATTATACAAATTTGAGGGAAAAAATTGACAAATGAACATTATTTTTCTCATACCATGAGCTTTACTTAGGATATAAAACAAAATGTTTTTACAGAATTTAACTTTCTGCATTTTAGAAATATAAACACTTATGATACAAATAAAGAAAACATGAATACTTACCTTCGTAAAGCAAATATCACTATATGTTTCTTGCCATCAACAGTGATCACTTTCGAAAAACAATTGGGCTAAAAAGACAATCTACTTTAGTACTTTTTAAAATAAAAAATAATAATGTATATATTGTAATTTTCAAGGTACATACTTCACAAGAATGATTGATAAATCTAGCAGCATTTCCATGCATTGTTGCATCAACAACTTCATCATCATCAATCCTGAACATGTAACATCCAATGCCCTAATAATAATAAAAAGTTCATAAGTTATCAAAAAAAAAAAAAAAAAAAAACACGATTAAGAAAAATAATTTACAAAAATTGTATGAGATTATTTTTTTGTAGTAAAAATATTATTTAAAATGAGGAAATCTCATAAATCAAGGGTGGGCTATTTGTTTTGGCTCACGGACCACATTGTTGAAGTGGAGGTTCCTAGAGTGTGGTACCTTTTTAAAATGATTCCATTCATTATAAAAAATAAATATAAATTGAATAAAATAGTCACAGCTTTAATTTATTTAGTGTGCTAATTTTATATTGTTAATAGCTGCAAGCACATCTAATTTTTGTATCAGTTTAAATGAAACAAATGTACAATTTTTTTTTAAAATCAGGAGTGAGATTACTTGTTTAATTTCTTATCACAGCCTGCAAATAATTGCCAGCCAACTTGCATTTATATTTTGTTGATCATCTATTACTTTTGCTGATCTTCATGCAAGAAAAACTTTGCTCACAGATATCAACTAAAATAAAAAAAAAAAAACAATTTCCTAGTGAATTTTTTAATAGATGGAAATTTTTCAGCTGACAAAGATTCATAAAAGTCAATGTTATAGGATTAAACATTTTCTTCACACTGTGATCTGACTTCTAGTCAATAAATTCAAGCTGTAACCCTTCAGGTGACATATCAATATCAGCAGCATTGGGATAACAGAGCAAAATGTGTGAATCTAGGCTCAATTTTCTTAAGATGGATCTTTGAATGTGCATAGGAAAGAAATCTCAGGTCAAAGAGAGGATTTTCTGTCTTTGTGGGCTGTTAGTTGTCCACCCCTGTCATAAATGTTTTCAAAAGATATCTAAATTTCATTTTTTCCAGTATGTTCAGCAAATAAGAATCATATCTTGATAAACAGTCACCATAATTGTGATACACTTATTTTATACTTTAGTAGAAATTAATAAAATTTTGAAAAACCAAACTATGAATTCAAAGAAAAATGTACAAAATTATTTAGTCTATTTGAATTGTATTCCTCCTTTTATTGCCAAAAATTCAAAAAGTTTCAAAATCCAATCATTCAGATGTTTTTTTTAACCTTATGAACAATGAAAATGAAAATTTTATATTTAATCAGTACTAAACATCTGAAAACAGATCACCCAATTAATATGAAATAAATAAAACTTGTAAAATTAGCACCATTACAATTTTGTATTACATTGACAAATTCAGTATATAACCTTACCTTGCTTTGATAAATTCGCTCTCTTTTGTCAGTTAAAACTGAACGAATGACTTCCCCAGCATATTCAATGACTAGTTCACCTGGATCAATATTTCTTTTGCAGAATAAGCCTCGTCCATGTATACTTGACCTGAATTAGAAATTTAAAAAATTGTTGATACGTACTTCAATGCTGACTAAATAAATGAATATTAAAATTATCAAATGAAATCAAAGCAATGAACAAAATTAGTCTAAAGTAATTTTATCAATTCATTTGTATATTCATATTTAATAAGAATACAAATATCTTGTTCTTTCTTTGGGGGGGGGGGCACCCGAAGAATATAGTGAGAAAACTTGTTTATTTTATTTAAAAAATCTTGTCTGATAAAATAAAATTTTTCTTGATTGTTTATATTTGACACAAAAGCCTGTCTGTTTCTGTCGTATGGTAATATAACATGCGATTCTGGTTTAACATATAAACTAGCTGCATGGCCCAGCGTTGCACTGGCTATCTCTACTTTTATAAATTTTCCCTTTCTTTCACAAAATCAGAACTTCTAATACTCATTTTCAAAATGACTTCCACCCCTCCACCGCTTAGCCAGGGCTTTCTCTTTTCCTCATGACACCAGCATTTTTGTGTGTGTGTTTGTACACACTCAATATGAGTGATTTCTAAAATTGTGTCAAAAAATTTCCCCTTTTTGAAATTTGTTCCATTCCATTTATTTTTGATTTAAGACAGGTTTTCTTTCCCCTCTCTATAGCCAGAACACAGTTTTTTTAGAGTAAAATTATTGTTCTATCTTCCTCTCCTTCTCACAGATAAGATATAGTTTCAAATTTTGATGTATGACTTATAAAATAAATATTGCGTTAGAATTAAAAAATTATTAATGTAAAGCAATAAAAAGAAAACTATTCTGATGCTAAGAGTAAAACAAAAAATGTTCATCATTTTTTAATAATAGTTAGTTTCTAAGAATCTGAAATAATAAAATAGATTTCAGATTTTCATCAATCAATCAATCATTACATATAGTTAGCTTAAAAATGTCGCTAAAATGTATTTTGATCCAAAATAATAGACAATGTACTTTTTAATTAACAAAGAATTCATTTAGTAATGAAATAATAGAAGTAATCCTTTTAAAAAACACATATATTTATTAAAATCAAACTTCTGTAAGTAATAAATTAAAGAAAAATTAACAGACAGCTATTGAAACGATTGCTTGTTTCTGAACGTTTGATTAAACATATAAATACATAAGTTAGAAAAAAAACAGTATGGGGGGGGAAAGCCTATATATGCCTTCTTTTTAAATTATTTACTGCTATATATATATATACACATGTACTGAAAAAACATTAAAAAAAACCGATCTGATAAAAACATTTTGATACTTTATTTTAATTTATATAAACCTTTTTTCATTCCACTAAAAAAATTTTTAAACTTAAAGAATTTGCGAAATTGAATGGCTCTTCCTCTTCAGTTTCGAACATGGTAACTACTGTTTTATAAAGCAGCGCTTTTAACAACCACACAATCTTTTCCTTTGGGGAGAACAGTAAAAATACCTTTAAAATAAAATATTTTTTCAATTTTTCATTTTGTTTTTTGTTAAAGTTAAAAATTTTTTGGGGGGCTTCATTTTTAAGTTAATGCTTTCAAGCTTCATATATCGATTGCAAACAATGGTAATTTTTAATTAACAAAAAACTTTAAAAAAAGTAATGTTTACATATTTCTTGCAAAAAGGAAAAAAAAAAGAAAAACACATTTTTTTAAACCGTAATTTTTAAGATATTTTATTAATATTTGTACAGATTACGTATAATATTGTTCTACACACGGAAAAAAAATTTCGTGAGATTATTTTTATAAATAAAAAGTTATTAAGTATGTGACATCTTACGCGTCTTTTCTTTAACAAGTCCTTTGGGTTCTTTGGGCCAGAATTAATGGCAACTCTTTTCCAACCAAATCCAAGAAATGAAATGTGAAATAAAGATGCAAGTAAACGGACTTTAAATATCGGATCTTAGAGTAAGTGAGATGGCAATGTAAAGGAATGTTAGGCAATTGATGTGGGTTGTGGCAGTTGATAGTTACTACAGTTCGTGTTTCAAGTTTGAATGAGTTATATGTGACGTGGATACATATATTGGTGCTCAATTAGAAGGAAGCCGTACAGTTGCATCCCATTGCATATAAAGACAAGAGCTACTACAAGCTATAATAAGGTAGGATTGATTACTTAATATTAGAATCGAGGATTAGGCGGTTCGCTTATTGATAGTGGTCTGAATTAGATTAAGTCTTATTATAAATATATATATATTGTGTGTTGCATATTTTGTCATCGTAGATTCTCTCATATTAATTATTATAATTTAATTTGTTAAAGGTTTAAGTTGAATATCTTAATAAAGTCATATTAAGATAATGTTTGATCCTAGTTCTTTCACTAATCCTACACCTCTAGCTCACACTGATACTTCGAGAGATGTACTTTCAAGGGGAGGAACATCACAAGAATTTAAATAAAATTTTGAGTATTTTTTGAAAAATCGTTTAAAAAAAAACAACCAGTTTTTGACATTAAATTTTTTAAATGACTTGATTCTAAAAGAGAAAAGCATGAACTTTTTTAGTGTAAAATATTTTTTTCATTAACGTGAAAGAAAATTCAAGCGGAACAATTTAGAAATCTTATTCATAAAACGTATAGATTTCGACTCATTTTAAAAAAAATCGTAAAAAGTACAAAATATAACTATAGCATATCGTGGCGAAATAAATGATCTTTACGAATCTGTAATTAATTTTTGTGTAAGTATCATGAAAAAAATTATATTGCGTTTTAAAATCGTCCGGAAAAAAAAGAAAAGAGGCAAAAATGGTACTAATTATGCGTTTTAAGGTTTTTAATTAATATCTTTTTAACTAATTGGAACATCGGAATATAAATGGTCAATACGGATTCCTCGGATCACTCCCGAAATTTTGGTACTTTCGGCGAGTTTCTGCGTCGTGAGGTTCGTGAAAAAATTGGGCAACATACATAGATATGTTTATTTACCTTCGAATTTTAATAATGTAGATATTTTTAAAAAATTCTAATCCACAAGACTTAATAGCTTTGAATATATTAGCACATAACATTTTGCAAGTGTTTTTCTATAACTTTCAGTATTAAGTTTATGTTCAATTGGCTGATAGTATGGAGAGAGAGTACTACCTGGTGTAGTATATACACATATCACTCTAACATTTATAAATTCAGTATTCAATATTACATCAAACATTCTTATTTATAATACTTTTATTTTCATTAAACATTCACACAAAATACATTTTATACTAGTAAAAGTTTTTATATGATGAATTTTTCAATTATTAATCATTAAGAAAAACAACTAATTCATACCTGTATACACCAACAGTTTCTCTAGCAACAGTTTTAAGAAATCGGAATCGCATAGCAATAGGTAAATCAAAGTTTACTGCTCGTCTTGATGATTTCTGAGATCCTTCCTCCTCCTCTTCTGGTGGTAAAAATACAGGCCTGCTTCGATGTTCTGATGCCAGAAAATTAAACATGTCATACTCTCGTCTTCCATCAAATCCTTCACTTCTTGCACAGCCAGTTGCATTTTCAGGAAGCTATTACAATCAAGAAGGAACACTTATTTATCTTGAACTGAAAACAGTTAATATTAATAAATCAGCATACTCATTAAATTGACTTAATTTTATTGTTTTTAGAACCCTAATCTTTATCATTTTATTTATGACAATACCGATTTTATTATTTTATATCACATTTAATGCTTATATTTAGCAAAAACATCTTGTGAAAGGGGTTATTGCAATATGGCGAATAAATTACACTTAAAACTACAATTATCAACTTGAAACTGATCTTTTAAACTACTGGCTTTCCCCGATTCTTTTGGCTTTCCCAAATTACTATTATATAATTTTTTCCATTTTCAGTTATATAACAATGAAATTGTGAAAGAAATCATTGTGAATATAGAAAACAATTAAATTTTTTTTTGCTGAATTGTATTTTTTTCCAAGAGAGTTTTAAATTATTTGTTAGAATAAAAATGGTTTGTTCATCTTTAGAATGAAAATCAGTCCCAATGAAATATTGCCATTTGAATATCAATTTGCTCATAAAATAAATGATAAAAACAAAAATTAAAATTTTTGTTGCAGATATATGTAAATAAGATATCCAGAGGATGAGTGGTAGTGTACAGCGCTTCCACACCACAGGTCTGAGGTTCAAACCCCAGGCTGGGCAAGGTCAACTCAGACATGCAATCCCTTCAGTGGGTCAATAAATGAGTACCTAGCTTGCTTGGAAACTGAATACTGAGGGATTTGGCTCAGACTGACCATTTGACTGGAACATCTGCTCATGCACCTCCAGTGCTCAAGGTCATAAAAGCTGAGATGGGCACAGTAGGCTTTGGTCATCTATGGGCTGTTGCGCCACAGAGTTTAGTTTTTATATGTAAAGAACTAATATAATTTCAGATAAAATTTATACTGAGAAGCCCTCTAAATTTAACTATAGCTTTAACTATATATATCTAACCTTCAGTATCTTTGAGTTTAGTTAGATGTTAACTATTAGTAAGGTAAAGGTAGAAATATTTTCCACATTTTTTTCTAAATTTTAATCAGTATTGACTAAAATTTTAGGATTTTCAAGCAGCAATAAGCCATGCTTTTCAACTTCAGTGTTCTTACTCAAATTGATGACTACACTTTGAAAACATTTCTGATTTTTTTCGAAAACAAATTTTGTCATGAATTAATTATGCAAATAATAATCGCACAAATAACAGAAAATCAGTTTGGGTGAGAAAACAATATATTTCCTTAATAAGACCTAATTTACAAAAGATAGCAACATACCTCTACAATTTCTTTTGCAGGTTGATGAAACAAAAACTCATAATCAGGACAACACTCTGCTCCAGGTAATTGTTCCAACAAATACATAAGTGCAGGGTTATCCAAACCAAACATATGAAGTCCATTGACATCTTTTAAAAAAGCAATAATTAAAATTTAGTGTATTGTTTAGAAGAAGTTAGCATTAAATTTAACATTAGCATTCTTTAATTTTATGTATTCTATTCAACTTAACTTAGTTGATATTTTTAACTTAGAAAAATAATGACCTTGTACAAAATATTATTATTATTCATTACCAGAAAAAGAAAACATAAGAATTCAACAAACCTTCAGGAGCAAGTGTAATTTGCTTCATATGAGTTGCAATACGAGCATCTTGCAGTTCATCATATACTTTCAGCCAAGCATCTGTAATTAAATAACATAAAATTTTTAAAGTTGTAAACCACACAAACAGTAATACAAACTTTTGGTCTACAAAAAGGTGTGAATGCTACAGAAGTGCTCATTCATTATATTTTCAAAATATACAGAAAAATTAATTTACCCATATAAATAACCATGCTTTTTATTTCATTTTGAAGAAAAATATAGTTGTCATTTTTACGTTTGGTGCATATATATTAGTAATAACTAACCTTTTTATCATCACTGACTGGTCAACGTTTGATAATTTTACCACGGCCCGCGGAGGGGGGCATTGATTATTTATATTTTAGATTGTTTTGATTTAATAATTTTAATTTAACTATAGTTAAAAATATCTTCTGAACAAGATGCAGTTACATCAAAAAATGAATTAAGTGATTTCCAAGGAAATTCACACAAACCTGAGAGAAATACATCACAGTAAATAAAATGAAAATAATTTAATGTTCCTTGGGCAGCCCAGTATTATTTGATTCATGGACCAGTACCAGTTTGTGGCCTAGGAATCACTGCATATATGTATAAACTGTTTGATACACAATCTAAAAATACCATTTAAATATAAGTTTTAAAAAAAGTTAATGCCAAATGTAGACCTATTTTTAAAGACATCTGGTACTAAATGAATCACTTAAGACCAGATACAAATATAAAGATTATGAAATAAAACAATATTTTAAGCTAATATTCACCTCTTAAATTTCTGGATCGCACATGAAGTCCATCTTCACTGTCAATTTCATACATTAAATAAGGTTTATCTTTAGGTGGAGATTCTTCTTTTCTCCCCAATTTCGTTTGTTCCATATACATTCTTAAAAATGGAGAATCTTCATCAGATTCATCATCATTGTAACAATAAATATCGGAATTACTTTCCGTAGTTGATTTGCTTGCCTCTTCTGGTTGTAGTTCAGGCATTGTTATGTCATTTTTCTTTTCTGTCAATAACTTAGATGATTGAGCTACAAAGAAAATTCAGATAATGAGTATAAATTATAATTATCATGTATTTATTAAATATGCATATAAAAATTTTAATATATGTCAACAACAAAGAGATACATTAATAATTTGCAATATAATAAATACATAACTGAAGAAAACATTTCATTAAGTTCATTAAATACTAGCTGGTATACCCGTTTTTCGCACGGGCGAACTGAAAAATTAAACAAAAAAAAACTTTTGCTAAATTTTAAATATGTAGATCTAATAGCTGATAAAAGGAATTTTTTTTTTATTTATTATTCCCCGTAATACTCTTGAGGATCGATTTTTGAAAATACCTTCCTAAGCTGATCTCTGCTCAGCAAAAGTAACACATTGTAAAAGTTCTGCGTAATGAACGCTTAAAAAAAATAGTGTAAATAATTTATATCTGAAAGTGTAATACATTAATATTACTTTCTGTTGTATTTATTTTATGTTAAAATTGTAATATTCGCAAGCAACGCCGTTTCTTAAATTATAATGGCGATTCAATGAAAAACACAGCAAAATGATAACGATAAGAGTCAAGTTGGCAAATGTCTAGCTACTTTCATAGCTCGAGTTTTATTAGAGCTTTGTAAGACCCATCGTGTAGGGGAGCGACGCACGTTAATACTTTATCTACCACATTATGATTTACTGCAGTTTTTTTCATGCAATATTTTTTTTTGGATCACTACATTGAAAATTAAGGGATATACATAAACAAAATACTCCACTTTGGGAAATTTAATCCGTTAGAGCTAATAAATTAATTAAAGATATTCCACTGTAAAATTAATTATACACACCACTCACTTAAAATAAATAGTTAAATCGTTTTCTAAGGTCTTCAATAACAAACAAAAACATAAGACACTTAAATTTTGACATAAACTACTTTTTCGGGACAAAAACAATAATCTTTGCAATCCGCTGAAAACGCAATATCTGCTACAAAACTATTCGCCTTCCCCTCTAAAATACTCATCATAGAACCCATGCTGCCATATATCTTGGAAGAGTGGATTTCAAAGAATATTCCTGCTAAGTATTGGTAGAATATTCCTTCTATGTTGGTGTGGTGTGATAGTTAGGAGAAGGGGACGCCAGCTCAGGTGTCATCCATGTCACTTGACCATGGTTCAAAATTACGTGGTCCGTTGCCAAAAGCCCTCGTGTAGCTGAACAGTGCGACGTTAATATTCACTCACTCCAAAAAATACAGTACAGTAGTTATAATTATTTTTATACTTAAAAATGCAATATCCCCCTATTCAATTAAAATTATAGCGTTATAATTAACTACTAACCACATACAAACTATACAAATACGTCCAAATGATGTAGTGTGAAAGACAAAGTTTATCTACTGTAAGTACCAGAAGCAATAAAAGTATTTATTTTGAAAAAAGATCAATTTCTTACTACCAAATGTGCATAATAAAATCATTAAAAAAACATTCAAATAAAGAGAGATTTATAACAACCTCTCCCTTCAAAACGCAGTTTTAATCTGAAATAAAAAAAAAATTAGGGATTATGCTGATAACAGGAATTAATTAGAAGCGAGCGCCTTGCGTAGCCAAAACAAAAAGGCTTTCTTCACAAAGAAAAGAAAGATATATGCTGTCATGGGCTTTTTTGCACACGCCAGAATTGCTTGCAGATGGCAGAATTTTTTCCTACTTGACAAATATCGTTATATTTTGGACACTTCACACAATATCTTTATAAATTATAGTCTATACTATAAATGATAGCCTATGTGTTATTCTGATGTTTAAGCTATATTACTGTAAAGTTTCATTAAAATCCATTCAGTTGTTTTTGCGTGAAAGACACCCAAACATCCTCACAAACTTTCGCATTTATAATATATATCTAGATTTTGATATCAGAGGTGAAATGACAAAAAAGTCAGAAATTACATTTTCCTTCCATTTATCACATAACTCTACCAATGATAAAATAGTCTCTCATAAACTAGAGAAATATTATGACTTTCAATCATTTAACTTTTCAAACTTCTTCATAACTTCAAAATTTTAAATATATTAATATTACAAAAAGTTACAGGTTTCTGAAAAGGGAAGATTATTAATATACCCCCCAAATTTAAATATTTTTTAATGCGGCTTATTAGGTCAAGCAACAGCAATTTTATGAATAATATAAAAAGTTCACAATAAAACTATTTTTCGTAAAAAAAGTCAAATCTAAATTTTAAAAATAAATTAAAATGTGGCTGATGTGAATAAATTATGAACATTTAATGTGAAATGCATATTAATATACAAGCAAAAAGGAAAGAATACAGAATAATTCATTCTTTAAGGCTGTTTTCGCCATATGTACAAGAACGTGGACTTAACGTGGAGCACATCTCCAGACAGAAAAAATGCCCTAATTTTTATAAAAATTTTGTAACATAGTAATTCATACATTTGTTTATAATATAGTGTTTTTAAAATTTCAAATATTTCATAAATAATTAGTTTTTCCTTTTTACACTTAAGGAGGATAAAATAAGTGATTCTCTACAGGCTAGTGAAGTCGGAATATAATATTATTGTTGTTCGAGTAATTTTATATCTGAAAAAATATTCCGAATTTGAGTCCTATTCTTTAACATTAGCCGAAGACAGCTTTAAAAATTATGATTGATCTGGTATTTTAAAAGCTGGTTATTTAAAAACAGAAACTATGCTAATTTTTTTTTCCGATACAAATTATTATATATAAGAAAACTTATTAAATTCTAGCTAAAAATATAATAGGCAGAATTTAACTCACCCTCTTCAGCTGTTGAACATGGAATATTCTTGGGTGCAGGAGGAGCAGTCATTGGCACAAAAGGAATACTGAAAGCTGGTTTAAGAATATTTAATTGAATACTTTTAGGTTTCATTTGACCATTTGAAACAGCATTTTTCTGTTTCAGCTTCTCAGCTTTCCTAGCAGCCACTTTACGAGTATGAGCAAAACGAGTTTTTTTCTCAGGAGTAACAGGTTCAGATTTATCCTTATCTTTCTTAGCCATGGTTGCTTGAATATTCAGCATTTGCTCAGCAGCTTTTTTTAATATGTCCACAATATTACTATTAGATGCCACTTTTATACCAGGAATACAATTTTTACTATTATTGGATTGATCTGAAGCTGGAGATGATCTGTTACTGATATCTGTTGGAATAGGAGATTGCCTTGCAACTGACTGTAGCAATGGTTTTGTCGATGGTGCTTTGGTAAAAACAGAGTTTTCTGGAAGGTTATTTTGACGATTTGTAAGCATTTGCCCAGAGCCACTACTTAATTGGTTAGGCAATACTGTTGTCTGAGAAAGTCTTTCAGTACGCTGTAATACAGGGTTTTGTGGCTGATAATTATTTCTTACCCCCTGACTTGAAATCTGTTGTGCATTAGATCCAAAAGCAAACTGGTTTAGAAATTGTGGCTGAATTTCTTGTTGAGGAACATATGGTGTAAAAGCACAGTTTTGTGTTTGGTCCATGGGAACATGAAATACATAATTTGGAGGTTGCTGAGCTTGAGACATATGCTGAGCAACTGGATCTTCAACAAACATTACTTGGTTTTGAGGAAAAGGCACAGTTTGTTGAGGAAACATTAGTTGATTTACTGCATTAGAAGAAAATGAGCTCTGAACTGATATGTGTTGAACGTTTACAGTGGAAAGGTGAATTTCAGAAGGTTGATGCATTTGTATTGGATTAGGAATCACACCAAAGTTTATATCTTGTTGGGGAAATACTGGAACAATTTGATCAGGAACATTAACAGCTAAAGACATGGTTTCATTGTTAGTTATAGTGATTGAACCGATATACGATAACTGAGAGCTCTGATTTAAATCAATGGGAGATTGTAAAAAACTGGCTTGAGGTACTGTTATTTGGCTTAAAATAGGATCTGACTGTGGAACTGTAGAAGGTGTTGGTGGGATGATAAGGGTGTTACAGGGCATTGGTATAATATTATTAGGAGCATTATAGCCACAATTAAAAACAGTTGGTACATTTTCAGTAACTAATGGTACACTGCTAATGTCCATAGCTACATTTGACATAACTCTTTGGGGATTTATTGGATTACAATCAATATTAACAGGAGAGTTTAATGTCTGTTCTGAGGGAATTATTATTCTTTCATTAGAAGGAACTGTCTTCAGAACAAAATTTTCATTCTGGGTAGGAAGTAAATTTTGTCCAGATACTGGATTATTTATTGGTGCTGACACTGAAGTAAAGCTTTCCTTAGTGATGGAATTATTTGACTCAAATTCTTGCTTGCTTTTAAATGATTGATTACTGTAATTTTTATCAGAGGTATTTTTGGTATGTTCTTGAGTAACAGAATTTGGTCCATTTAAACTGGGAAGCCTAACTTGCACTGTTGCAATTTTTTTCAAACCTAATATATTATCCTCACAAAGAGGTTTTGAAGTTGGTCCATTGACATTATTTGAATTTATGTCATTAGTTTCATCCATACTTTTGCAACGTTTTTGTGGAATTTGTTCAAAAGAACTGTCCTCACTAGATTTTTTAGAAGAAACAGAACTGTCTGATTCATCATCACCAGAAGAGGAATCAATAATAAAGTTACAGGTTTCAGAATGCTTCTTAAAGCTTTCACTTGTGCGATACAATCTTTTACACTTGGAACATTTAAAAGGCCCCTTATTTTGACACATTCCATTTAAAGACTTTTCTTTTAAATGATTTTTTTCTATTGAAACATGAGGTACATATTGATGACTATTTGAATCAAAATCATTTTTACTGCTACTATTAGGATTTAGCCTATTAGAATCTGAATTAAATATTTTACCATTAAATTTCATGTCCTTTTTCCAAGAAGATGTACTTTCAAGTACTTCAGAGTTTTCCATGGGTGCCAAAGATACATTTCCAAAGGTTTTATTTCTTTCATTTGAAGGATCCGGTAAAGAAGATGACAGGCTAGACTGTCTCAAATGATTATCTTCATTAGAGCTATACCCAGAACTCTCAGTTATCGCAGAAACTTCCTTTATTGCCATTCCAAAAACAGGTAATACAGTTTGAGAAACTGAATGGGAGGGCACAACTGAATTTAACAGAGATTTCATTTTTGGTGAAATAGATGAAATACCTCCACACTGTTGTAGAACACGTTCATATTCCTCTTTAGTTAATTGTTTTTCATGTAATAATTTCAAAAGTTTATCAGAATCTAAATCTTCCTTTTCATTTAAAGATTTAATTCGTTTTCTGTATTTTTTAAATTCATAAGTCTTTTTGCTATTTCGAAGAACATCATTGCAGTTTTTTGTTTGTAAAGTATTTTTGTGATTTGATAAGTTATTAAAACCATAATTAGACTTACGCAAATAACTCTTTTTATCACACTCAGATTCTTCACAATTTTTAGATTTCCAGTCTATATTGCTACCTGCATTTTTAATATTTCTGTCTCTGCAGTAGGAGTTTTTATCACAGTCACCGCAATTCTGCAATTTCTCAAACTCATAATTTTTTCTGTTTCCATTAAAACGAGGAAATTGAATTTTATGTTTCTCTAGACTTACATCATTTGGATGATTTGAATTCCTACTTACTTCAGAATTATGATCTTTACAACTTTTCAATTCCAGAACATTGTTTTTTTTATCACATTTCACATATAATTTGTTCTTTGATTCATTCTTAGCCACTTTCTTGATTAAACGACACAGAAGTTTCTCTACACAATGAATTATATTTGAATCTTCATAAGCTTCACAATTTCTAGATTTCAAATTTTTTCCATCAGAAGTTTGTTGAGTATTTCTGACGGGGATTTTTTCATCAGGGAGTTTAATATTATTATTTGTAAAATTGGATGAAGTTGGTGAATGAACAGTTGTTGTATTAGCTATCATATCTGTCTGATTAGGCGAGTTCTCAGGTTTCATTTCAATAATGCGGCATGTATATTTAACACGTATATGAGGATTTTTTGTACTCCAAAATATTCTTGTACATCTATAAAACAAAATGTATATCAGTATTGTGTACTTAGATCTAATGAATTCTTTTAATTTAACAAATTTGGCTTTTAAGTTTTTAATTATTGTACAAATTTCTTTCCTTACCGAGAGTTAAATTGAGACAAATATTCACCCATAATTGATACTCATTGGATAGAATGAGAGAAATTAGCAATTAAACAATCAAAATTCCTTTTAGGAAATAAATATACAATAAGTTGAGCACATAAAAAAAATCTAAGCTTTTAATCAAGATCTTTAAAAATTTTTCCATTTTTCTACCACAATAATTAAAAAATTGTATTGATGAATAGAAAGTTTCAATGATATATGAATTAGAAATGCTCAATATAGAAGAAATATTAAAATTTATTCATCATTATTATTTTGCTAGATTAAATCTACTAAAGTTTAGTAACAAGCATTACTAACTGAACACTTTTTCTATTTCTTAACATTCCTAAACTTTGAATGAATTATCAAATATGTCCAATTAGATCTCAACGCTAACTTATTAATAATTAGTGTAATCAAATACATTTGACCTGTTTGTGAAAATGGATATTTACATAAAACAAACTCATGCTTTTTATCCATAATCAATATTAATTTAGTTTTGCATATACTTGAAGAAACTCAGATTTTTCGACATTTTGAAATGCTGAATTTTTTGCAGTTACATATAGCACTCTCATCTTAATTCACTAAATCATATGTTTATAAATTGTAAATTTTAGACACAGAATTTAAAAACAACCCTAAATGGCAAATTCCTTAATTGCTTTTGAGAGTATGAAATGCAGCCCAGCCAGTATGATGGATATGACCCATGGCTTGTAACCAAGTGGACTCAGGTTCAAATCCCGAATAAGGCATGATTGTATCTTCTTTGGGAAAAGAAGTCGGACTTTCGCCTGTAAGGGATTCTTGTCTTGAATGGAAAGCAGTGCACCCCTTCTGTTATATGCTGATATCATCATTACTTGTAATAAATGTCTATAATCTTCTGCTAGTATTGTATGTTTCTGTTCTTCCACTCATATTTCATATATATTCCAGGATAAAAAACATAAGACAACAGAGTATGAAATTTAATACATGCCACTCAGCATGTTATTTACATTATTCTAATAGGTGTTAAGCACAGAAGCTAAAACTTCATTTGAATCTGAGATTCAGATACTACTAGGTTAAACTAAATTTCTTAATTTTATTTCAGAGATGATTCTTCAGTTTCATACTTTAATTTGAAGCAAAGTTAATCTCTATATGTAATATAAACTACTCAGAATCATACATACCTAGGAACAATTGCTACTCTTAAATTGTGGTAAAATAAGAATAGTAGAATTTCACAATATGATATTTTTGCCAATGAAAAAAATTCAGTAGCTAAATTTTTAAAATATTAGCTATTTTGAAATAATAGAAAGAAACGTATGCACATCATGTAAACAAGAAGTTGAGAACAGAGTGCGTCATCACAACACTTTTCGAGAATTGTTGCAAATACTAAGTATTTATTAAGAACAAAACAGAAAACAAGCACAACAGCATAAAATAAGAAGCATATTTCCAATACAGCTTTCAACAACAAACAAAGACAAAGCACAACTGGTCAAAGTAGAGTGAAATAAGGGGACCAGCAAAAATGAATATCCTTCTATTTTATTTCCTGAATTTTCTCTTATATCACTGACATGGTAGCCTAGAACCCTCATTCATAATGCTCTAAAAGCTCCACTGTTTAACATTTCAAAGTGGACAAGTTATAACTAAATTTTACACCCATTTTGTACAGCCTTTAATGGACTTCAGATTCCAAGGCAGCATTTAGATTTCAGGGTAAAATTTGCTCATTTTATTTCGATTCTGGGATATCATTGTACTAAATAGAAAATAAATTTTGCGACAGGATTTTCAAATATCAAAAGATATTTTAATACAGTATTTAACATATAAAAAAATTATTCCTATACTTACTCATAATCTACTGGAATCAAAACATTTTTATTATTAGATAGTGGTGTCAGATGGCCTAGTTTATTCACAGTCAAGGATCCTAAAAGAAATATTGAAAGTTATTCACAACACACAGATATATTGCGAAACACTAATTCAATTTTTTAAGATCTAAATTATACATTTAGTCAGAAATATTTTGTATAAATAAACATAAAGAGGTAAAGATGTAATAACCCTATGCCACTGACAACCTTTGGCGAATTTCAATAAATTTAACTCGTAAAATCTTTGGCAATAATCGCTCAGAAGTGGAATTATATTACTTAAAATTTTCTATCACTCAAAAGATGTAATCATATTAAAATTATAAAAAAAATTCAAAAACGTATATTATTTAACTGAACAATCTTATCCATATCAATGTAAGGGAATATTCTTTGCTACTATTAATTTAGCAACTTTTTAACAATCATTACTTCATTTTTGTATGCATAAAAAATTTATTTTAAATCTATTTCTTTTTTAAAATAACTACAGATTTCAAACTTAGCATTTTTGAATCGTGATCACAAATCTTAATTCTTGGGAATGAATCTACAATTGGGAGTAAAATTTACAACTCTATAATCTTGGGAATGAAATTTACAATGACAGTACAAAGAATATACTCCCAATAATAATAATAATAAATTATGAATTTTGTTTGAAAACTTAACATTTAATGTTTACACACAATTTCTATATCTCAACCCTAGCAGTACATGTATTAATAAAAAAATTTTTTTTTCAAACTTTATCCTCCTTTTTTCAAAGCTCATAACAATTATAAATTTAAAACAAAAAGACAACAGCTGTTAATATATATACTAGCTGTATGGCCCAGCATTGCATGGACTTTCTCTACTTTTATAAATTTTCCCCTACCTTCACAAAATCAGCACTTCTAATAAATGCTCTTTTTCAAAATGACTTCCACACCCCCTCCGCTCAGCCCGGTGTTGCTTGGGCTTTTACCGAGTGTATAACTTAAAATTCGCTGTTTCGAAATTTTTTCGCTTTTTTTCTATGTCAGACAGGTTTAGAATATTTTGATCCAAAATAATAGACGATGTACTTTTTAATTAACAAAGAATTAATTCAGCAATGAAATAATCCTTTTAAGAAACACATATATATATATATATATATATATTAAAATCGAATTTCTATAAGTAATAAATAAAAGAAAAATTTACAGATAGCTATTGAAACGATTGCTTTTTCTGAACGTTTGATTAAACATATAAATATATATAAGTTATAAAAAAACAGTATGGGGGAAAGACTAGATATATATACATATACATGTACTGAAAAAAAACATTCAAAAAGAAAAAAAAACCCAATCTGATAAAAACATTTTGATATTTTATTTTAATTGTAACGTTTTTCTTTCCACTGTATTTAGTAAATTATTTAAACACGTATCTGACAAAAAAAAAACTTATACAAAGCTAACATATAATGAAGAAAACTATCAGTTGTCTTGCACTCTTTAAAACATTTATCTGTAATGTATAATGAATTGAATACTGCTATAAACATCAATTAACGTAAGTGATGAAAGCAGCGAAAACAGTGACCTGATCCATCGCGCATGCGCAAACATATATACAACATATATAAACATATATTTCACCCGTATCCTCAGAGTTGAAGCGAATAACCTTGGCACAAAACAGAGCTTTTCATGAAATATTTAAAAAAAATTTTTAAGAACATGTTTTTTAATGCTTTCAAACCTAACACATTGATTGCAAACAATGGCAATTTTTAAACAAAAAATGAAACAAAAATGCTAAAATATTTCTTGCAAAAGGAAAAAAACCCGAAAAAAACCCACAATTTTTTTAAAAAAAATCGTAATTTTTCAGTAATTTTTTCAATCTTTGTACAGATTACGGATAATATCGTTCTACACACAGAAAAAAAGTTTCATGAGATTATTTTTATAAATAAAGAAGTTATTAAGTATTTAAGTAAAATTTTGAGTATTTTTTGAAAGATTGTAAAAAAAGTTTTTGACATTTAATGTTTTAAATGACTGATTGTAAAAAAGAAAAGCATGAACTTTTTTAATGCAAAATATTGTTTCATAAACCCAAAAAAAATTCAAGCGGAACGATTTTGAAATCATTTTAATAAAAACGTATCAATTTTGAAAGATTTTAGAAAAAATTGTAAAAAGTAGAAAATATCCTTATTTTGTAAAATAAATTATACCGTATCGTGGCGAAGTAAATGATCTTTCAAATTCTGCAATTATTTTTTTGTCTGAGTCTCATGAAAAAATAAGATTGTGTTTTAAAAACGTCTGGTTGTGAAAAAAAAAGGTCGGAGAATTTGAACACCTGTGGTGGAAAAAACCGGCAATAATTATGCGTTTTACGGTTTTTAATTAATATCTTTTTAACCAATTGGAATATCGGAATATAAATGGTTAAAACGTATCATTCCTGATCTTTTGGTACCTTCGGCGACTTTCTTCGTCGTGCAGTTTGTGAGAAGATACATCCAGTCTTATACATAAATACATTTGTTTACCTTCAAATTTTAATAGTGTAAATAGTCAGACCCTGATTTAATGAATTCATCAGGATCAAAAATTTTATTGGTTAGTTCAGAATTATTCCTAACATCAAGATAAAAAAAAATATTGCATCATTCATATTCTGCTACACGAGGTATGTTTTCAGTTTCCAACCCATGCAAAGCATTAGAAAACTTAACAGTTTTGATAGGAGTTTCAGATAGTCATTCCAGGTCCTATTTAAAACCCACATGATAGTTTACACTCATGACTCATCTGCACCTGAAAAATCTAACAATGGGCTACACCTTTTTCCTCCAAAATTTGCTGCATACAAGAAAAATCCTTTTCTATTCCTGACAAGAAGGGCAAGTCATTTAAAAAGAAATCTTATTTTTTAATCTAAACCAATAAAAAGAATCTTGGCTGTTGAAATAATTTGGGGTTAATTATTTGTTAAATAGAGTTTTTTTACCTTCATTTAAATCAAGAGGAAAGAAAAATTCATTAAATCACAAAATTCATTATATAGGGGTTTGGTAAATCGGGATCTTACTTTTTATCAAAGTTCACAAGACTTTTAGTATAGAAAACACTTTGGAAAATGAACTGAAATATTAAAATTTTATAAATATTGAAATTTTTATAAAAATAAAATCTTTATTAAAAGCATCAAGTTTAAGTATACTTTTGTTATTATGATTCAAGTAACATTTACCATGTCATGAACAACATGAAACATTGATAAGAGGGAAATTTTCTTTGAACAATCGCATATTACTTCGAAAAATAATGAAAATACATTCTTTTATTAATATGCTAGCAAAAATATATATATAAATACCAATAACAATATGCAGAGAATCTTTGTCCATTGGAGCTTCCCATTTTTTCTTAACCCACTTTGGAGAAATACCAGCTTGATTAACAAAGGCTTTATCTCTAAAAGGAAAATCTCTTTCGCCAAAGACCTGCAACACATAAAAGTAAAATAATTTAAAAAGATTGTGGATAATGAAATTTTGTAATACACTTATTGTTTGCTAATTAATACTTTTAACCCTCTCACTGTGCATCCAACGATTTTCCCGGGTATGCATTTTTCCGACTATTTAGCTGTGCAACCCGTGCTACTCTTATTTATGTTTTCATTTATGTTCATATTTTGATGACCTAATTCTATATTTTAAAATAAAAACTCTTTTACAAAATTTCTTTGTATATTTTGACTCTAAAATGTAGATTTAATATGTAGATTTGTAATACATAATAAAACCATATGCAATTTTTGTACTTACTTTGATAAAATGAATACACAGTGAGAGGGTTAAGACAGAAATTTGTAAAAACTACCGAGAGAAGAAAACTGCAAACATTGTTACCTTTAACAAAATCATGTTTTAAGACATTAACACATCTTTTCACTTAAAAAGGAAGAATTTTATAATTCACAAATAAATTATTTTCAATAGAAATAATCAAACCATACAGTTCACTTACACTAATTATTATTGATGAATAAATGTTATATGAAATGAATGATACTTGAAAAATTCAACAACTACTAGTAAAACAAAATTTTCAAAACAAAATAAACATTTAATACAGTCACTAGGAAAAATATTAACACTCTAAAACAATTTTTGCAATATAAATCATTGGAAGACAAAACCGGTGTCACTGTAAAAGTTTCAAAAAGAATTTTTATAAAATGTTAAATGGAATAATTAATTTTTAAAAAATTAACTTTCTACTTTAAATACTCACCACCTTCAGAATTAAAAGGCTCTAAATAGCCTATACTTCAGATTCAGTCAACTTCAATCATTAATTCCACAGACATTCCTAAAATTGTCATGGTGGCCATGAACTACATTATTTCAATAGTTGTTTTTTTTATTTTACTTTAATTATTTTGTTTCCTCTTTAATTTAAAGCAATGCAAGTTAGCTATAAACTTATTGTTATTAAATAATAATAAAACACATGTTCCTTATAATATTTCCCCAATTTTGAGTAGCATATTATTAAGTAGTTCAATAAATATGAATTTAGAGTATGGTCCTTTAAAACAAACTTAACTCCTTTTGAACTGTCATAAAAATCTACAAGAAATTTAATATTTAGAGCTAGAAGAACATAGAGAATCCTATTATTTAGCAAAATTTATTTTTTACTGTTCACCACCAATAAATATACATAGAAATTATTCTTACCTTATTTATTTTTTAATTTCTCAACTTTACAATTGGAAAAGATTGATTGATTTGTGTAAAATTTTTTTCCTTCTTTGAAAATTACTTAAGTAAATAAAAGATTTTATATTTTCAAACAATATTGGAAAATTCACTTAACATAAAAGAACATCCCCCTCCCCCACCTTCAAACACAGAAACTTCAAAGAAAATTTTTATAGAATTCAAAGTTAAGGTAAATATCATGATGGAGAGGGATTATCATCAGTTATGGAAATGTGTAGGGAGTGCAGCAATAATAAGGATATTTCCTTTTGAGTAAATTATCTAGATCAGCGGTACTCAACCTGCAGCCCACTGAGCAATTTTAAGTGGCCCGGTCATGGCTCTGAGAAATTTACTTGTTTAAAAACATCGTATTAAAAATTTGGTGGGAAACTCTTAGTCAAGAAATCAATTTTGCTGTCGGTGTCATAGGGGTACGAATTAATATTCTTTTTTTATCTGGAACAGTTACGGTTAGTGATAACAGACAACCGTGGAGTAGCGTCAATTTTATGGGCGAAACTAATTTTTAACTATTTTTCATATCTTGCAAGCAAAAAGTATTCGAGGATATATTGTTTCAAGACGATTGGGAGGCTGACTATTTTGTAGTGAAAAACAAACATGGATCAGCAACTCTTTGATTTGTTACGAATAGCTCTGTATTTAAAAAATTCCAATAAACAGGAATCATTCAATAACACTTTTCCTAGAAGATTTCCTTGAAGAGGTGATAAATAGGCTTTCTTGAACAATCTTAGCAACAACAACAAAGTGTTTTGTCAGTGGTAACAAAGATACATCTTATGAAGTTTGTTATCTTATTGGTAATCATATGAAACTATTTACTAATACAGAAATTGCGATGGAGTGTTTCTTAAATGCTTCTAATTTAGTGTTAGTGACAAAAATAAAAAATAATAATTAAAAAAAGTATAAAAGGAGTTATAATGTTTTGATCAATTTTCCACATTTTAAATTTCCAATGTTATCTTGGTCTTAAAGCACTTCTGCCCCCTCCCCCCATGTGGTCCGTGTGAAATAACTAACATATGTATGTGGCCCACATGAAATAGCTGACATATGTATCCGGCCCAGCAGGAAAAAAGGTTGAGTACCCCTGATCTAGATCATTGATTCTCAACCTTTATTTTGTTGCGGTACGCTTAAGAAAATTTCAAAATTAGGTTGCACATTAACAATAAAATAAGTTTAAGAGAATTTTCCTTAAATCTGTAATTAACAATGTAAAATATCTTATGACAATAATATTCATTGTTAAAAAAATAATGCATAAGACAAAGATGATTAAAAATTTTTTCTGTAGTTAATTACAAATTATGAGAATACATTTAATGTGAAATTTGAACTTGAATTTTAATAATTTTGTTCATATTTGGTCGTAAAAATGATAATGCTATCTACACTTAAAAGTTTCAATCTTTCTTTTTCTTTCATTTTTATATTTGTTAATGCTGAAAATCAGAATTCATGCACATAAGGCACAGAGTACTGTAATAATATCTGAAATCTTTTTTTGCCTTATTAGATAATCACCACCCACTTCCAATTTAAATTCAAAATGAAATTAAATCTCAATTATTACAGAGTGAATTTAGTTTTTTCTCATCATTCAAGGGTAATTCATATACAGATTTATCTGTTATCACAAATGGGATTACGAACCCGATCAAAGTTTTTTATCTCCATTTATCCACGAAAGGACACGTTAAATATATCACGAATACCCTGAATTTATTTCTATAAAACAACCGAATGACTCAGTTCTGGATTTTTTTTAGGGTATAATTAATAATTTTAAAAAAATTTGGTGGCCCACTAAAGTGCTGCAGCACAGTGGTTGGAAGGATACACTGATCTGGATTAATTATTGAATTTATCTCTTCTTGATAATTAAATTACTTTTATGTTATTAAGAATGTCACTCCCCCCTTGATAACTGTAGATGTGCAGTTATTTTGAATTTGGAAGAGAAAAATAAATTATTACTAAAAAATAAAATACTATTATAATAAATACACAATTTCCAATCAGTTAAGATTTTAATTTTATATAAAGGGTAGTGTATATTCTTATCAACTAAAAACAATTTAGTTTCAACAAAATACTATAGTCTGATTGAATGGCATTTCAATCATTAAGATGAAACTGAAAAACTAATATAATGGTTTATTTTTATCTAGTTTGTTTCATTAACAGACAGTTCAGAGAGAATGTTAATCTTCCTTAACAGTAACTACAAAAGTTTTGACCAGGACAATTTTTTTATTTTGTCCTTACATTTTTTTTTTGTCATTATAAATTAAACGTTTAAGTAAATTAATACTTGTATTCTATGAGAGAAATTTTTTAGAAAGCTCTAATTAATAAAAACAAATAAAATTTTGGACAATATTCTCTCAAACTTATTAACAACTACATTATTATCTGTATGACGATAACACACACACAAAAGATAGCACTTAGCAAGCAAGAGAACACTTAGCCCAGGATATATAAAGAAAAAAATCCTTTAAGAATCATTTGACTTTTTAAAAGTAATTAAATATTTTAAATCGAAATTTCTAAACAAGACACGCATACAAACAAAACAAAATTATGAAGAAAAAACCTTTTCATCCACATTATCTTTATGAAGAGCACAGAACACTTTTCGATCAGCCTGTAAAACAGCTTCGTCTTTTCGAGCACAATAAAAATGGTAGTTAGCTGGACAACCTCTCACACAGCATCCCACTGTTGCCCCAAGTTGATTACAAAATTCACAGTGCTAAAATATTTATCAATAAAGGTAATATTACTGATAACATGTCAAATTAAATTTACAAAGACATCAATTAGAAATATTATATACATAAAAACTATTTATAACTTTTTCTACACAATAGTACATAAATTATGCATTTTAATAAAATTTTTACCTTTAAGAAATCACTTCAGTGATTCATGTACTTCATATATATAAAATTCGAACATGAATTTCTTTAATAAAAAATTTATTTATATTAAAAAATATTAAAACCAAATATATAATACAATCTAAACTTTAAAAAAATTTCCCTTTGTATCTATCTATCTGACTGAATCCCAAATATATTTTAATGTCATGAACATAAGCAATATACAGATAAATACATAATGCACAAAGGATAAAAATTTTGCTTCATGTGATTATATTGGAAAATCAATTTGTAACTGAATTCATGACAAACATATACTTAAAAAATACACATAATTTCCTTCAGATAACTTCTCAATTTCAAAATATGATGCAAGATATGATCTTTTCAGTTACGATAATATTGAAAAATGTTTTGCAGATATTTTTAGGAAAAAAATTCTGATAATTATTTTGGTTGAAAATTACTAAACATATTACAAATTATGCTATTTATTGAACCTTTAATTATACTGACCACATTTTTGTATTACAAACTTGACCAAAATATGTTGCGGATTTGAAGCAATAGAAGGAAAGATTTTAATAATTGAGAAATTTAGCTTTTTACAGCAAGTGCAATCAAATAGTATATTTAGCACACTTTTCTGCATTAAAAGCAGAAATAACATTTTGATTAAGTTTGACAACAATAAAAAAATAAAACTAGTAACCTAAATTACAAAAGAAAATAATAGTGTAACAAAATAATTCACCATTAATTTCCCTCTGGACATAGCTGGATAAACATTTCGAAGAGAGCCATTTGGTTGTTGGAATACTTCTGCAGACCATACAGCACAGTTAACATGTATCCAATCATCTTGTCCACAGTATAACAGACGTCCACATTTCTATAACAATTTCAAAATTGTATACAAAATAAAGTTTTAAGATGCATTTTAAATAAAAAGTTTTTATATTTGTGTTATTCTACAGATGAAGGAATTTATATATACTTTAGGCTGACTGTCTCCAGAATAATTGCATAAAACACAGATACGATTATCAGGGAGTTGAGATTCCTCTGAAAAAATAAAATATCAAAATTAGATTATCAAAATACATAGATTATTATAAAAATGAATTGAAAACTAATTTAGAGCTGTTTTTATCTCTTTTTTATCACTCTCAAATTAATCATAAACATTGAAAAATAGTTTTAAAATGCTTTTGCTGGTCATTACATTATTTTATACTATAAAAATGAATACAAACATACCGTAAAATTCCGCATTTAATAAGCACTTTTAAGACAAAAAAATAAGTTCAAAATTTACTGGTGCATAATTATGCGCCGGGTATAAAAATGAGAGTTTTAAAAATAAAAAAGATGAGCATAGAAAAAAATTTGCATACATACATGCAAATACTGTTTATTTAAATGAAATGACATTCCTTATGAACATAAAGGATTGTAGTCCTAGAAATATATTATTTTTTTAAAAAAGTTTAGAATAATACCCCCAAAAATTACTAAAACATAAGAGCATTGGGCATGTACATTTCAGATTTCCTTGTAAAAAGAAGGTGCACATTCCACGACGAATATACCTCCAAATAAAAAATTACAGTTTAGAAGTGTAGGTGTGTTATACGGCAGTATGTGTTATATGCCAAATTTTATGGTATATTGATTTTAAACAATTATCATTGTAACATTCTACTTTTAAAATGTTATCAAAACAGTTTTTCATTTATATTTAGTATTGCTTTTTTCTAACATTGTGTAGAGATGGACATTAATTTTGGAATAACTTAAGATATAATAAACTCTTACTGTAAAATTTCTTAACAAGTAAGATAAAATCAAATTGATATGACCAAATATTGTTTAGATTAAACAAAAATATTAAAAATTTAAAAAACAAAACAACTTTTAAACAAACAGTTTGCACATATTTTTTTTAAAAAAAGTCCTGGTTATAAGGTTCTTAGTAGCTTTGAATAAAATAACAGAACAAAATTACTTTAAAATATTTGAATAACTTGTTAAATATTTAAGTAAATAAAATAATATGACAATGTATGATATAAAAAGTGTGTGATTTTCATTTTTTTAAATTTTAGACTATTTTAAACAATACAATGTAACATGTAAGTAAAGGTTTATCTTTTTACACAGCAAAACTCTATCAAAATTGCTTAAAAACTTGGTAATCAATTATTCGGATTCAAACATTTTATTCTCTTAAATAATTTTGATTATTTATTCATTTAAAGTCAATAAAATAATATACACTTTACTTTGAAATAGAACTATGTATATATAATTGCACTTTCTAAAATAATGTTTTAACTTTTGCTGAAGATATTGCAGAAGTTTGCAACTTTAAAAGTTCATCAACCCACCAGAAAACAAAATTTCGTATTCTAGTTTTAACTATCAGATAATACAAAGGTAAAATATATATTCTTTGATTACCTCCCAGTAGGTAGATCATAAAATGACATGATTGAAAATTAGAATGCATGTTGTTAAATTACAGATGCATTTATTTTTCTCTTACCAAAACAATTGAGCTTTCTATAGCACAGGTTGGATTGATTGTTTATTAGAGTCACATTTATAAATTACACAAATGCTATTGGTGACAGTCCTCATAATTTTGAACTACAGCTAAGTGAATGAGGATGACCCACTCTCATAATCTTCGAATCACACCAATGTGAGGGGTTTTAATCCCCAGTCTGCTACAAGACAGTCTTTAACATCATGGCTCAAGCAAAACAAGTTATCCTTCTACAATGCTAATGGAAAAGGGGGAGGAGGGGAAGAAATCAAGAAACGGTCTTTAATTGCTCAAAATTCAAATCCTAACTTATCCTGCAGTAGAAAGCCACATTGCAACTAAGTTACAGCATAGAACACTCAGCTAGTTACTTGAGGTTTTTATTAATTGATGTATTGTTTTATTGTTAGGTCTCACAGATTATTAATCTACTTGAATCTTTAGAATAAAAAAATATATAATCTGTCATTATTGTACTTCGTCTGAAACTTTTCCTTTAATTATAATAAACAATTATTCTTCTTTATGAATTACCTTGGAAAATAAAAAAATCTTGCTAGTCAAAAATTGAAAATGTTGCCTATTCAACCAGATTCACATTAAAATTTTTTACTTTTTTCTTTTTACCTCTAGTAAGAAATTATGTGCATACCAAATATCATATAAATATTTGTGAAAATGTGAATGAAATGTTGTTGCTTAAATATGTATGCATACTTATTTCTTACCTTTTACTTCTAAAGCAGGAAATGCAGGGATTCTGTTTAGATAATGTGCATAAATATGATCCAATGAAGGTGGAACAACAGCATTTGGCAACATTCCTTCAGGAATATCACGTTTTGACCGCCAAACCTTAGCAGTTGGAACTTTATACCATGGAAATATTTTTTCTGTTTGCTATTAAATAAATTATATATTTGATTCAATTAAAATGGTAACTTGGATTCAACACTAAGAAGTATTAAGAGATATAGCAATGTCACATTTTAAATATAATTTCACTAAATGTTAAATTTAATAATTTAAAAACAGATTTCTCTTTAATTGTTTTAATGTTGTTTCACAAAACAAAATAATAGGGTAAAAAATCATTATGACTGGTAAAATTTTACATAAATTAAAAGAATACATGCAGCATATTTTTAATATGACAACCACTATTTTAACTTAATTTTTTAAAAATATCATTGTAACACACGGTTTAATTCTAAGACCGATATGTAGATGGCAGTACTTGTAACGGAAGTGTTACCGAACGAAGCACAGTATTACTGTCAGAGACTTTGGAACTGAATGAGTGAGCGTTGCTCGTCTCGCTGTCCAACCCCGGACTATGTAACTTACCTAACTTTCACTTATTTCCTCTAAATGTTTAAGCTATATTGTGTCTAAGTGTCTGTCCATTGTAACTGTGTTATTTTATGCCATTAAAATATTTTAATTACCCCAAGATCTTGTCCATTATTTTGGTTTACCTAGCAATGACGTAAGAGACCATTACATCATTAAATTAGTTAATTTAGCACAGTAGCTTCTAATTATTTCTATTACATTCAGATTTACGTACATATATTTTTAATTTTTAAATATTTGTTCTTTTCTTGAAAAGAAATTCAAAATAAAGTTAAATAATTAAATGCATAAAATGAGTAAAATAAATCATTCTCAGCTTACTTTTATAAGAATTGCCTTGACTGCACTAGTGTGATGTTTCATTCCCATATCATTTCCAACTTCAATTATTTCAATGATATCATCAAAAAAAGATGACTATAAAATAATTTACAATTGAATGTAGATGCACAACAATTACAAAATAAAAATAAAATAAAATAAGTTAAATAAAAGCTTACGATGGTTTTGTATTTTCCTTTATCTAAATTAACTTTGATTGTTAACAAATCTTGATGGTGGAACTGTTGAATATCTAAATAAAAAATATATGTGTGTAAACTTATATTATGAAATGAGTAACTCATAATAATAAATTATTCAAGACTAAAAAATTATTTAAAGTAACTAATAATTAATTGCTTTAACACTGTATAAATTTGTTTTTTATATACTAGTAATTTTTAATGATTTCCTAACAAAGCATAAAAGATCTTCACTTTTAAAGGATTTAAATGTTTTTCAGCATGCAATAACACACATTTAAGATCTAAAAAAAAAATAATCAAATAATCATGAGTTGAATTTATTATACTCACCTTTAATAGTTTGACTGGAAGAATTCCTTTCTAAAGATTGAAAACAATTATTTTCCAGTTTGGGAATTTCTACATTGTGAACATTTTTATGATCCTGAAATATAATGAAAGAAATATAATTCACATTTTACAAACAATACAAAAATTGTTGGTTAGACCATATAAACAAGAATTTACAGAACAAACCTGGGAAATATTTTTATTATTCTTTATTTTTTCAGATGCCAATGATGAACCTGAATGAACACGGTCAATCAGAGAGGAAACTGTTTCTTCAACAGCCATCTTATGACAGTGGTTCTCCTCTTTGGGAAGATAGTTTTCATAATTGCGATTAAAATCCGTATCAGAAACAGATATTTTGTCAGGATCAATATTTCGATTGTTTTCAAATATTCTACTTGATATTACATCATTGGGTATTTTAAAAAAGTTTGAAGATGATTCAGTCTAAAAAAATTAATATTATATTTTAAATTTCATAGTATACAATTTCAATCAAATATATAGGGTTTCCAAAATGTATGACTACACTTTCGAAAATGAATTAAAAGTAAGCAAAGATTTTCAACTATGGTGTTTTCTGTTCCATAAAGAAAATATTAAAGTTTCTGCTAATGAAATGCAAATTAGATGGTGCAATGTCCCCATTTTGCAAAATTTTCATTTCAAAACAGTATCCTCTCAAGAATAAGAGCAAATTGTAGTATGGTTTATCGAATTTAAACCTTCAACATCATGGAACATGAACTTCAGGTTACTATAAACGAAATCCACCTTCAAGATCCACAATTTATAAGTGGCATGAAAAATTGATGATGATAGAAAGAGTAATGTCAAAAACAAAATCTGGTTGCCTTAGCAGAATCTGAGATGACATTCCTCGTATTGACTTGATGTGTTGTGCATGACTAATGGAGCGCATATTGAAATTGTGAAGGAAAAAAAAACAACTTTGGTTTTTTCTTTATGGAACACAAACAAAACAAATGCAAATATTTTTATTAGTTTAGTTGTAATAAAAATTTGAAAGCATAGTCATATTTTTCGGGATAACAAGATTCAAAAGTTAATACGAATTCTATAAGACTCAAATGCAAGCTGAATTTTTCATTGTATTCACATAAATGTAAAAAAAAATAATGTCCCATTATTTCTTAAAAAAAAAAAGAGATAAATGAAAAATTTAAAACAGAAATAAATATGACTTAATTTTTTAGATTTCTATAGTCTCGAACTATTCAAGAAAGTATGTTTAACATGCATGTAAATTATTTTTAAAAATTTTTGATCCAAGAATAATAAACAAACATCATGAATGGAACATGTACGAATCTACACTATTAAAATTCGTAGGTAAATAAACATATCTTTCTATCTATGCTTCCCTTTTTTCTCATGAACCGCAGAAACCTACTGAAGGTACCAAAATTTCGGGAATGATTCGAGGAATCCGTTTTGACCATTTACATTGTGATATTCTAATTAGTTAAAAAGATATTAATTAAAAACCTTAAAACGCATAATTAGTATTATGTTTCTCCGCCAGGGACAAATTCAAAAATTCAGAACTTCTTCTTTTTCCAGACGTTTTTAAAACGTTTAGTAATTTTTTTCATGAGACTCAGACAAAAATAATTACAGATTCAGAAAGATCAATTTTTTTTCCACAATACTATATAATTTATTTTACAAAATAATTAGATTTTCTATTTTTTACGATTTTTTTTAAAATGAGTCAAAATCGATACGTTTTTAAGAATAAGATTTCTAAATCGTTCCACTTGCATTTTCTTTTGCGCTAATGAAAAAAATATTTGACACTAAAAAGTTAATGCTTTTCTCTTTTAGAATCAGTCATTAAAACAATTTAACGTCAAAAACTCTTTTTTTTTTACGATTCTTAAAAAAATACCCAAAATTTTATTTAAATACTTAATAACTTCTTAATTTATAAAAATAATCTCACAAAACTTTTTTTCTGTGTGTAGAACAATATTATACGTAATCTGTATATAGATTGATAAAATATCTTAAAAATTATGGTTTAAAAAAAATGTGTTTTTTGCTTTTTTTCCCCTTTTGTGAGAAATATGTAAACATTTTTTTTAAAGTTTTTTGTTTAAAAATTACTGTTGTTTGCACTCGATATATGAAGTTTGAAAGCATTAACTTAAAAATGAAGCCCAAAAATTTTTTTTAAACTTTAACAAATAACGAAATAAGAAATTGAAAAAAATCTTCCGATATTTTAAAGGTATTTTCATTGCTCTTCCCTGAAGGAACCCACAGCGCGGCTGTTATAAGCCCGCTGCTTTATAAAACGGTAGTTCCCAGGTTCGAAACTGAAGAGGAAGAGACATTCAATTTCGCATTATGCTACTTCTTAAAGTTTTAAATTTTTTTAGTGGAAAGAAAAAGGTTAAAATTAAAATAAAATATCAAAATGTTTTTATTAGATCGGGTTTTTTTAATGTTTTTTTCAGTACATGTATATATATATATAGGCTTTCTCCCATACTGTTTTTTTCCCTAACATATATATTTAATCAAATGTTCCGAAAAAAGCAATAGTTTTAAAAGCTATCTGTTAATTTTTCTTTCATTTATTTCTTAAAGAAATTTGATTTTAATAAATATATATGTTTTTTTAAAATGATTTTTTCTATTATTTCATTACTAAATGAATTCTTAGTTGATTAAAAAGTACATTGTCTACTATTTTGGATCAAAATACATTTTAGAGACATTTTTAAGCTAATTATATGTAACGATTGATTGATTCATGAAAATCTGAAATCTATTTTATTATTTTAGATTCTTAGAAACTAACTATTATTAAAAAATGATGAACGTTTTTTTGTTTTACTCTTAGCATCAGAATCATTTTCTTTTTATTGCTTCACATTAATAATTTTTTAATTCTAACGCAATATTTCTTTTTATAAGTCATACATCGAAATTTGAAGCTATATCTTATCTGTGAGAAGGAGGGGAAGATAGAACAATAATTTTACACTAAAAAAAACATGTTCGGGCTATAGAGAGGGGAAAGAAATCTGTCTTAAGTGCTGATTTTGTGAAGGAAAGGGAAAATATATAAAAATAGAGAAAGCCCATGCAACGCCGGGTCCTGCAGCTAGTTTATAATTAAAAGCCCTTATTCCAAAATGAAAGGCTTAACATTACTTACTTGTTTGATAAGATGTCGAGCACATCTAGATGTCAAAAGAGAATTAAGAACACTTTTTAAGCCATGTTTCAAGTATTCTCTAATGGCTTTTTTCCAAAGAGGGGTGGTTTCAATTGTACATTCAATACATGTGTAAACTACTGTTTCAGGCAAACATGAAAGAATTTCATATGCTTCATCTGCAAAAACAGAGGTAATTATTTGATTCAGTTCAGTTATAAAGACAACTTAATTGTTAAGTATCATACTAATATATTGAAAAATAATGCAGTAAAGCTCGCAAAGTTCAATTTACCTGTTATACTATCACAAGTTGCATGGACCCATCTGTTACATTTGTAACATTGAACCATCTATAACAATAAAATTATAAAAAAATTTAATTCAGTAATGGTATCTGAATCACAAAAACTGAATACATTCACATATACTGACATAAGACATTTGAATAACCTACAAATGAAAGTGTAAAAACATTTGAACCCAAAATTTAAAAGTGGATTTTAAGAACTTTTTAAATGCATTCTATTAAAAATCAACATGTGCAACATTTCAGTAAAATTAAATTGATAGCATTATAAAAACTAAATAGTTTTACTCTACAGAACAATTAGTTACTAAAGGAATAAAATATTTGTACATAAATCATAAAATGTGATTTTCTTACAAATATTATTTACATTATTTTATGTGAGGTTTAAAAAAATCATTATTAAAATAACTGCAGTCGCTTGTTAGTTGAATTTTAACACTACAAATTCATTTTATGTTTCCAGTAATAAAAATTTTCAATTTTTTTTTAACATTACAGATTTATGCATAAGATTTTTGAAAAATATTTTCCATACCACAAAACATTGTTTCTAAATAGCTTAAACATATACATTAATTAATTTTTATACTTCATTCAAAAGGAAAATAAATAACAACAGAACTGCAACAATTTTATTTTATGTTGATTGCTAAAACTTTTTATAATCATTTTTAAATAGAAAAATAATGCTATGCTTGTTTAATTTTTCTTCTTCGCGTCTCTCTTTTTCTCTTTAATGGACTAAATTCATCTCAGTCACATGATAAAGGTAAACACGTGTTCCACATTGAATTTAAAACTGACATTAAACTAACTTGTACTTTTTATTCTATTTGTAAAAATTAGATAAAATTTCACATTTCATAATTTGGTAAAGATGTTCAACTGTTATAAAAAGAAACTTCAACAAAAAGATTTTAAAATTTTTTTTAAAAAAATCTTGTTTTATATATGTACAGTCGGATCTCTATAAAACGAAGTAGCAAAATCTCGGAAACAAGTTCATTAAATAAAGGTTCATCTTTTGATATACTTTATAAGTCACATAAAACAAATTTTAAATTCATAAACACTATATATTAAAATAAGTAATTATTTACACCTTTTTTGAATTAATATATGTTTATTTTATATATCTTACCCATAAAAAAAGAAAGAAAAACTGCAAGGAAGACAAGAAAAAATAATGTCGAATGTGTCACTGTATTTTCAATTTTAAGAAAATAATTTTATACTAAAATTAAGGAATTTTATACTAAAATTAAGGAATTTTAAAATTTAAAGTGTACAAATAATATTAAACATACATTATTTTATAATTAGAACATGGGGACAACTCCTCTGAGGGTGAAAGAGGATATCGAAAGTGTTTCTAGTGAACTGGACAAAGGGGATTAAAGGTTACATTTCTTAGATGAAGCGTCCAAAACTCTGTTGCTTTTGGCGAGTTAGGTCTCTAATAAAACCTGTTCAAGATTTATGACTACCATAAAATGTGTTAAAGACAGAATAACTTAAAATTTTTTCAGAAATACCTTAAAAAAAGGGAGAACAAAAATTGAACCACAAGAGAAAAAGTTCATTATATAGAAAATGCCCTTCGCTATAGAGATGTTATTTTACGAAGAAAATTGCGAAATGTTCAAGGTTCCAGGAAAAAGTTTGCCATACAGAAAAATTTGCAATATAGAGGATTAACTGTATTTCTAAATAAAGTGACAAATATTACTTTAAAAATAGTTTCAGTAAAAAACATAATTTGGCAACAACGTATGATCTGATTAGCTGAAAATAGATGATTGCATTTATCGTGACTATGAGTCCCATGAGTTTTTGAATTGATTGGCTAGAAACATATGGTTGCCGTTATCATGTGGCTATGACATTGTGTGAATTTAGTCCATTAAGATAAAACTCTATAAGTATTAAGGGAAAAAATGCTTTTATTATAGTTACTATTAGTGTAGAATGAATTTTATTTTTTGCCTAATAAACTTACGGTACATAATTTTTTACATTTCAATTGTTTCTTTTATACAGTTAATGTACTACCACAATTATTTTATGTTCAATTCTAAATAAGGCTCAAGATTTGAAATACTGAAGACAAAATGAAATAAGAAAATAACTATTTATGAAATCCTTCCTAAATTAATAATACTTACTTTAGATTCATAATCGTTTTCTTCATAACATTTATGACATACAGGACAGTAATTACCTGAAAAAAAATCAATATATAATAACACCATAACAGAAATGCAACACTAACACACAGGAGAGTGAGTGAGAATTCTATCGACATCACACTGTAAAGCAACATCAGGGCTATAAGCAATGGATCAAGCAATTTTGAACCCCAGTCAAGCAACAAGCATGATACACAAATTGGCACCCCCTTCTTTAAACTTCTACATCATACTAGCAAGAGGACACTGAGTCTTGAAAAATTTAATGTGAATCGGCCCCCTTGACACTGTGTCTTTAGTGGCACAAAGGCTCGAACTCATGACATGGCAGCCATATGTGAGTCTGAGACCATAACCACTAGATTACTAAGAGGCCTTAACTGAGAAGCACAAAATAAAATACAAATTCCTTATCAAAATAAATAAAAACTAATTAAATTACACATTTATCATTCATTAATTCTCAGATTAAAAAGAAATGGTTAAAAAAAAACAGAAAAGTAATAATCACTAATCAACCATAAAAATAACAGAAGCAAATTGCTTAAATATATTATTTAAAATATTTACTTTCATCATGATTAAAATTTTCTTAATATTTTAGCTGTTTCATTCTGTTTACTTTTAGATACCAGGCTTTTCATGCTTTAATTCCAAAGAAAAAAAAATTAAAATTATTTTAATCAATTTCATATTTTCTGGCACAGTCAAATTAAAGATTTCAATAACAAAAAAAAGAATCAATAAAAATATTTTAAAATTAAAATGCCAAGTGAAAATTATCTATCATGGAACAATCCTTATTCTAAAATCACAATTCCGAATATCTTATGTAGCCATAGTAGCCAAAGAGTTATAGTTGGAAACTAGTAGCCTGTGCTACTGAGTCAAATGCTTCGCAAATATTACTTTCTGTACAAATCTGGAGTTGACTCACGATTCTAATAATTGAATAATAAATAGTAACAATAGAAAATTTAGTTTTAGACTTAACGACAGAATAGTGTCTTTGGTGCAAACTTTTACAGTTATTCTGGTTAGAAGTATTATTTGAATAAGACCACATTGGATAGTTATGATAGCAAACACAAGGATTATGTTGTCGAGTCCTTATGAGGTCAAAGACCCATGGTGTGAAAAGGTTGGTGCACATTAAATCTATGGAGGCACAGAGTCCTCATGTTGGTGTGGAGTTCGACAGTAGCTTAAATGATATCCTCATCAACAGTCTTTATGCAAGTTCAAATGTAGTATTAATAAAAAAAAATCAATCAGAGCATAAGATATCACGTATATGCATAAAACATAAATAGATTTAATACAGTTTAGTTCAGACTAGTTTTTCATGTTTATACAATGTCAATCCCTCCCTCTACAGTTAGTGCTGCTGTTTTCCAAAAAAATATAAACTAACTAGCTGGTATACCTGTTCTTTGCACAGGTAAATTGAAATACTAAACAATACAGATTGAAGGATAAAGAAGTTTTTAATGAGTTAATTTTACGTGAATTGCAAATTAAACAAACAAAATCTTTTTGCATATCTCAGCTGAACAAAAAAAAAACAAAACCCACATTTGTTAAATTTTAAGTCTGTAGATCTAATATAGCTGATAAAAGGAATCTTTATTTATTTATAACTCTCTTTCGATTTTTGAAAACACCTTCCTAAACTGATCTCTACTCAGCAAAAGTAACACATTGTTACAAATTTTATGTAATGAACACTTAAAAAAAATAGTGTAAATAATTTATATCTGGAAGTGTAATACATCAATATTACTTTCTGTTGTATTTATTTTATGTTAAAATCTTGCCATCACCTCTCCCTTCGAAATCCAGTTTTATTATGAAATAAAAAAAGTGATTACACCAATCAAAGGAATAAATTAAAAGCGAGCGCGCACTGAGGCAAGGCATAGACAAAACAAAAGGGAAAAGTTTTGCTTCACACAAAAAATATAGATATATGCTGTCGAGGGCATTTTTGCAAATGGCAGAATTTTTTCCTACTTTCTTGACAATTATCGTTATATTTTGGAAACTTCACACAATATCTTAATAAATGTTGTATAAAAAGCAAAATTTTCTATTCATTTGGAAATTATTAGAACTTCAGAAATTGTTTAACAGCATCATTCTTTGTTCAAGTTGGTTCCATTAAAATATTTCATGAATAGAAATTTTAAAAGTATACAATCTACACACACACTTGCATTCTAAATATGTATTTAACTCTTACTAGTAACAAAACACCTTTTGAATTATTATCGATTGCAATGTATTCTAAATTTATGTTTTGATTTAATGTATAACAGTAATATATGGGTTATTGTAATTCTAGCATCAAAATTAATCTACATAAATGGAAGATTACTGGATTTACGAATTCAAGATATGTTCTCGAGATAAGAACTTCTTAATGATGACAGCTCATTGCTCCTTTGAGCTACAGTCCCTAGCAGTTCAATAAATAAGAAAGATTGCCCCAGTATTCGGGATAGTAAAAAGTTCAAATAAAAGATGTCTTCCAAAGCATGGCAAGAAAAAAGACATGCCTTCCAGTCAATGGAGCGTAAAAACATAATCAGGAGAATCAGTAAGTGTAAATCTCTAAATATGTGAGCCTGTATACAAGGTCTGTTAAAAAAGTATCTGACCTTGAATCTTCCCACACACAGTAGAGATTCTAAAGTGGTGCCACGGTGCACAGTGGGAGGTGACAGCTTTAAGCACGCGTTTGAATTTTCCCCTTCGATCCAGTCATTTCCTGTAGGCAGTCAAGGGAGTTGCTGAAAACGTATTCGGATTTTTATTTTTCTAAAGATGACTGAACGACTTGTGCAGGGGTATTGCAATAATTTTTTTGTCAAAAGCTTGGTGTGATTTTCTAAGTGAAACAATTTGTAAGATTCAGCAAATGTTTGAAGATTAAGCTATAGGGGTCACACAAATTAAGGAAGGGTTTATCCAATTCAAAAGTGGCAGCATGTCAGTAGAGAGTGGTCAGCGTTCTGGAAGCCACTAAACGCTCAGAATGCAGCTGTTGTTGAAAAATCTGATTGTGAAAGATCATTTGACTGCACAAGAGACTGCTGAACAAGTTGAGATCAGCACATGCAATTTTGTGTGATCATGTGCAGAGCTACTGCAAAATTTGTTCCCAAGCATCAGTTGGCGGAACAAACAGAATGCCGTTTTGCAGTTGCACAGGACCTACTGGACACTATCAACTCTGAACCTAGCTTATTGTAACATCTGGATGTTTGCTATTGAAAGGATCCAGTATTCAGAGTAGAGATGATTTAAGACAGAAAGTAATGACAGAGTTCTGCACCATTCCAAAAAAAAAAAGAAGCTTTCAGGAAGTCTTTTTGACAATGGAAGGAATGCTGTGCTAAGTGTGTGAAGGCGAAAGGGGCATGCTAGGAACCTAATTCTACAAAGATATTTTTTCTGGCCAACGGTCAGATAATTTTCGAACAGATCTAGTATAATAATGTTCAGTCATAAATCAGAAACAAGCCACATCAACAGTTCTTGGCACAGGGACACATATCTGTCCATTTAAAAGAGAAGACTAATTCTTCCCAGACACAACATCCCTGCAATGTCAAAGTCTGACTAAATAGATATGTTCTTAAATAATTAATGTTTCAAAGAATACTTGTGTGTCAGGTTGATCAGAACCACAACCCTCTTTAGCAAGCACATCTACCAGCTCATAGCAAGAAACATCACAATGGCTGGGAATCCATTGCAAGATATTTTTCTTCCTGACTCAATGAGGAAGTTAATCAGTGGTTTGCACTTAGAAGATTCAAGATCAACATTACAATCTATAATTATATGCATGACAGCTCAAAAATCCACAAATAAAACAACTGTCTGACTGGTAATATTTTTGACTTTGAGGGAGGTAAAAATTGCATGGAACTCAGTATCAAAATTATCAACAAGCAACTGCCTCCTCCAGCTGAAAAATGCTTAAGAACTCAACAGTCCCCCCACCCCCTGTCAACCAGTATAGATATGGGTCCAGAGCTAAATAGGATAATGCTCATAAACAGTAGCCAATGCTATAGTTCTATGCTCTGTAAGGAGAGAAAATTTCTTTGATATGGGAACAACCAAGTTCAAAACCATTTTTGCACCAAAAAAAAAAAAAAAACTGGCAAAGTCTAGTATGTCACCCTAGTCATACAATTAGGGGGAGACCCTATTTTGCTTGAAAATTGTTCATGATTGATTTGATTTAATATTAACGTCGCACTGTTCAGCTACACGAGGGCTTTTGGCGACGGACCACGTAATTTTGAACCATGGTCAAGTGACGTGGACGACACCTGAGCTGGCACACCCCTCTCCTAACTACCACACCAACGGGAGGACGTTTCAGCTCTCGACAGATTTAACGTGCATCGCTGCCCTACACGGCGGGTCTTTAGTGGTACTGGGATCGAACTCGTGACCAGGCAAGCCACGATCCGATACCTATACCACTCGGCTACCGCGGCCACTTGAAAATTGTTCAACCATCAATGGAAAGATGTTTTGCCTTTAATCCATGCGGGGGGTGATTTGGCCAATTATGTTTTAAGAGGAACAGAATTAAGCCAAGAAGTACCCTTACTAAATGTTTCACCCATATTCCAAGGCAGCCATCAGCCAAGTTGAATAAGCCAATTTTCAGTCCCATGGCTGAGATAAGTATACGTTGATAAATTTTTAAATGCAAGGAAAAATTAAATTACCTGAAATAAAAATGGCTATTCTTTCAGCTTTTTACTTAACAAAATATTTACACAAAACTCTTTTTTTTTAATCTGTAGATACGTTCCTTAGTAAATCATACAAAAAAATCATGTAAGAAAATACATGAGACATATGGTAAATCTGGGGATATCCTCGACAATTTTAAGAAATCGTAAAGAATGAAAAATCACTAAATATTTTCCCATAAAACCATGCAAAAAAAAAAAAAAATATAATTAGTTTACAGTGAAAAATCAGTCTATAAGTACATACAACATATACAAATTCAAATAGAAAATAGGAATAAAACTACTAACTAACAACTATTCATAGATGCTTGATAACAAATGTGCCCATTTGTTACAAAGTGGATAAAAAATGCTATCATCAGTAGATGTGTCAAGCACAACTGTCGGTTTTGATTCAAATGAAGAATTTTGTTCCTTATTAACAGCTCTGTTGGGTTTTTTTGTTGCTATGAGGTGTTATTAGAGGCTGTCTTTATGGTTTCTTGAGTTGATTATAATTCTTGATACACAAGATTAACGTATGCTCTATATCAGGATATTGAATACGAAAATGTTCCATACTAGTAACAAATTTCAAGCACTCACGAATTAAATCAACTCTTAATGACTGAACTTCCACCTTCGACAGTATTGAAATCTTTTATTATCATAAACTGGATCAAATTGTCCTCCTCCAAAGGGTACTAGTCCACAATTTTTTTTTTTGGAATTTGTGCAAAAGAAAATTTGTTACATTCATATACTGTCTTATTTCAAAATTGTATATATATATAAAAGAGTTGGGTACATTTAAATTTTAATTAATTCTAAATTTATCTACTCAGCTTTACTTGATTATTTTAATTTTATAAGATAGTCAAAGTACATTCATAATAAAAATAATATCCACAAAAGATATAGCATCAATATAAAGTTTGATAAGTTTTAGGTGGAAGATATAATGTGAAAACTGAGAAACAGCATGGAAATTTAAGACACAATTCCATAAAAAAGAGTAGATTTTTTTCACTCTTAACATGACATATAAAATATGTTCTCTTTTCAAATATGTGAACCCTCTGAAATTTATAGCCGCAGATTGGGGCCTATAGTTGATGCATAGGTTACTTCAAAACACTTTTAACTTTTGGAATCAATGAAGAATATTTAAGTTAGGCAAAGGAAAATAGATACTGTACTTATTCAAATCTAAGCCACACTTTTTCTCAAATATTAATGCCGCTGAAAATCATGTGTGGGTTGGAATCGAAAGCAGAAAAATTTGTTGGGTAAGGGGAATTACCCTGATACTTTGATTATTAGAATTAAAAGTTAAAAAATATAATACTGGTAAAATATATTGATTATTCATTTCACATTAGTTCTCATTAAAAATTCTTTGAATTTCATATCTATTGGATATTGATAAAAATCATTTTAAACTATGTACTACTTTTTCACAAAAACATGTTGAGAATCTGGGGTGTGGCTCAGATTCGAATAATTACGGGATATTTTTACTAATTTTAGAGATTTAATTCAAGAGTGCATCACTCACCAAGTATTTCTTTAAAAATGATTCTTCATTCAACATTAATTAAAAAGTACATAATATACTTTGATTACAAGGTTAAATGTTAAATTTAGGAAAAATTTCCTTGCGAAATGGAAATTTTTTTTTTTAATGTATCTAGAAATTCCTGCAACAGTTTTACCATAACATTCTGAAATATAACAAAAATTAACAAAATATATTAATTGATTCCATTAATTGATGATGATGAATTGAATTTTGCTTAAATGCTGCTTCACAAGTGTCAAAAAAGTCTGACATTTGACTTTGGAGATAGCAAAAGATAACCATAATGGAAATCTTGGAAACTTATTACATCTATAAAATCAAAAATTATAAATGAACATCTAAAATAACCTTAATTAATCAACAAAAAATAAAAATTATTTTAATTCAGATGCAAATATGAATTTCCTTTAGCGATGTTCAAATGGATTTTCAATTAAAACTACAAATGCAATTTTGAATAGGGCACACACACACATTAAGATATCTTTAATTCTTAAATCCACAGTATTTCTGTATTACACAAGCAAAGAAATACACACACATATACTAGATGATAAAGAATATGCAAGACATCTCTTGATTCAATGAGTGATATTGAATTGCTAGCCCCACACAAGTATTAAAGAAATCAGATGGTTGTTCACAATTGTTACATCATCACACAGCTAGAAAAGCAAAATAAGAGATAAATGACTTTGAATGTGAAGGGATCAGTTCTCACCACTGTCAGTTCTAAGTTGGGAGTGTTTTATTATGCTTTAAATTGTTATCTTGAGGCATAGAGCATGTAATTGCAACCACAATTTGGTAGACCACGGAATACTGAAAAGAGTGGTGAAAGCCAATAGCATGGATTCAATCAGAATTTTTTTTTAAGAGATTCAACAGGTTTCTAGATGCAACATCAGCAGTGGCACAATGTGTTAAGGTAAATATTAATTCAAGGTACAGTCAACCCTCCTATAACGCGGCGAGTGCGTACCGCGTTATATGGAAACCGTGCTATAAGAAACTCGGATTTAACCGTACAAAAAAGGCTAATTCGTAGCAGTTTCTATGGAAACTGCGTTATAAGAAACTCAGAATTAGTACAAATCACATCATTCCTACCGCGTTCAATAAATACAAAAGACGAGATTAACTCCACCGGCGTTACTGATTTAATATAGGAGTGCAACGCGCCAAGCGCTTTTTGGCGCGATTCCTTAATCGTTTTGTTTTGTCTACGCCCTGCCTCAGTGCGCGCTCAGCTTTTAATTTATTCCTCGACCAGTGTAATCATTATTTTTTTTATTTCATAATAAAACTAGATTTCAAAGGGAGAGGTGGTGTCAAGATTTTAACATAAAATAAACACAACAGAAAGTAATATTAACATATTACACTTCCAGTTGTAAATTATTTACACTATTTTAAGCGTTCATTATACAAAATTTGAAACAATGTTTTACTTTTGCTGAGCAGATCCTGCAAAAAAAAAAAAAAAAAAAACTAACACTAATATACGTTATCCCTATCGGAAAGAACTGATGGGACGTTGTTAAATGGAAACCGCACTGTTAGAGTACCGCATTATAGGAGGGCTGTCGCAATTTCGGCTCGGCGTTATATAGAAACCGCATTATAGGAAACTATATTATCTAGCAATAATAAATTAATGGAGTTTGGGTATGGAAATATGTGCTGATGAATGTGTTGAAACTGACTATATTGCCGTAAGTAAAATTTGGACGTGAATGCATAATGGCTTGGGGAAGTTTTTCAAGTTTTGTTCTGGACCCTATTGGTTCCTGTGCAAGGAATTCTAAAAGACAGAAGCCCATCTCAAGAATTCCATACTGTCTACATTCTGGCAATAGTTTGGAGAAAGTTCATTCCTGTTTCAACAGGATCATGCTCCTGTTCATACAGCACAGTCAACCAGCTCAAAGTCCAGATTTGAATTCATAGAACATCAAAGGGATAAATTAGAGTATTGAATGCTAACTAAAGGACAGTGCCAAAAGTGTCAGTGAGAGCTGACCAGTGTTCTTCGGCAAGAATGGTGTGCAATTCCAGTCGAGGCCTTCCCAAAACAAAGGATTACCTTCTCCATAGAATAGCAACAGTCATTGCAACCTAGAACTAATTTTTAATATCCATAGAAAAATCAATATTTAGGTGTCTAGATATTTTTGATCATAGTGATTATATGTATACATTTTGATCATGGTGAGTATATAATTTGAAATTCGGAAATTACAAAATCAAATAATTCCTTTGTGGATAATTTATAGTCTATCGATTTAACTTTACATGTCAATAGTAAAAAAATGCCATTGAAAAAGTTTATAATAAAGAAAAAATTTTAACATGATTTTAAATTTCTTTTTTTGTATATAAAAAATATTTATTCAGCATTCAAGAGCTACCAGAAAATATATAGTCAAGTCTATTTTAAATAAAGCAGATTACAATATTACAAGTATTCTTTCCAATATGCTTTTAACATGGTAAAAGTGCACCAATGAATGTTATGTATTTCATACATGAATTCAATAAAAATTAATCTTATTAATAAAAATAGATCTTTGATACTTACTATAACTGTCTTGTGTTATACATAAACGAGGTCTTACTTTACAATATCTAGATTATTGATAACTATTAATTTAAATTATTATGCAAACAAACATCTGTAAAAAGGTAGACTTACTAATCTAATAAAAGATGGAATTTGCAATTTGTTATGCATTGTTTTAATATTTAGAAAACTCTAAATGTTTTGTCACTTTAAATCAAATCCTGATTGATATCACAATAAATTCAGTACTTATATTAACTTCAAACATACTAATGTAAACATAAGGGAATTATAAAGACATTCATTTAAGAGGGCCAATCACAATCCATTGAGAATGGCATTGAAATCAAAATTTTAGTTAGAACCGAAAGCTTACAGATATTTTTTAAGTTCTACAAAATTCTCCATCTGTTAAACATTTTAAAAAATTATTGATAAAAATATTTTTATTAAAAATAATTACTTTTACTTTTTAACTCCAAGATGCTGATTACCACTTTTAAGAAAAGTTCCTATATATACGTAACATTTTCACTAGAATCAACATATTACTGGGACATCTTTATCAGGTTGCAGTCATTTAATGGTTTGATGAGATGTTTTTTTATTTTAATTTGACGTTTTATTAATTTTAACACTTCAAGTGACAACACAAATACACATGGACATTAGACGATGGACAAAAGCCTTTTTATATCCCACAGATCCTAGCTTTTATATCTTTCCCAACCAGAAGCTTCACTAATCATATGATTTCTGTTAGTTAAGAGAACCAGGATATCAAACACATTCAAAAAATCAATTTTTCAATTTTAGCATTAAAAAATAGTGCGTACTTTTCTGAATCCAAAAATTTATAACACTTATGTTCGTTGATAAAATAACCTTAAAATATGAAAAAGTAATGGACAAAAATGTAAACATATGTTTAGTTTTTTCACTTTCTCCAAAGCATTTTTTGCTTTTGGGTACACTTTTAAAAAAACCACTGCACTATATGGTTCCCCAAATTTTTTAGTCGAAGTAGTACATAATTTTTAAAAAATTATTTGTTTGAAAAGGGAGGAAAAAATAGAAAATTGCAAAATAAGAAAGTTTTATATTTGTATTAAAGAAACTATCTTATTATTTTACTAAAAAAAAGGCTCACTAAATTTTGTGTATTGTTTTATATACGTACAAAGAATATTTTACACATCTCAGATACTTTTTAAAAAAAATGGTACCTAAACATAAGCATGAATTATAAGATCTCAAAAATTATGACCAACTTAAATTAAACATTTTTTTAAAACTAAAGTATTATTTTTGTTTCTACAGAATGATTAAAACATATTTATTAAGGATCCCAAAAAATCTAAGCTCTAATTGAAATTTTTAGATATATGTCCCATAACCAAAGAGTCTTATTTTTGGCATTTTACTCTTTCGAGCATGTTCTGGTAGCCATAATACAACGATTGGCCAGAATCGGTGGTTGATGAAATATTGCATTATCTTATATATTAAAATTCGTAGGTAAACAAACGTATCTATGTAGGGATGTATATATCCCAATTTTCTCAAGAACCACAAGACGCAGAAACTAGCAGAAGGTATCAAAATTTCGGGAATGATCCGAGGAATCCGTTTTGACCATTTATATTCCACTTACTTTAAAAGATATTAATTAAAAACCTTAAAACACATTTAAGTGCATCATGGCGCCATCTGCAGAGAATATCGGAAAAAAATTCTGTTTTTACAAAACAACAAAACTTTGCATATAAATAAATTTATTTAAATAATTAATATAATAAAATTATATATATATCTTTCTTTCAATTTAATTATTTTACAATTTTTTTAAAAATATTTTCGTATATAACCTCTTTTTTTTTCAGAGTTTTGTTATTTAGAAAATTTCTGTTCCACTCATAAACTATTCTTTTTTTAAAAAAAATGTACTTTTGGGTTTCCGGTGGCAGCAAAATTAAAGGAAAAAATTGCCTAAAATGTCAGTAATAATTAATTAATTACATTCTTTATTTTTGTTTCATACTTTTTGATTACAAAAGCAATTGTTTCAATAGCTATCTGTAAATTTTTCTTTTATTAATTACTTATAGAAATTTGATTTTAATAAATATATATATGTTTTTAAAAAAGGATTATTTCTATTATTTCATTACTAAAGGAATTCTTTGCTAATTAAAAAGTACATTGTCTATTATTTATATGAAGTTTAAAAGCATTAACATAAAAATGAAGCCTGAATAAAAATCTTTTACTTTAACGAATACGGAAATGGGATATTGAAAAAAATCTACCTTTATTTTAAAGCTCAATTCAATGCTTTTCCCGAAGGAACGGCAGTTCACAGGTTCGAAACTGAGGAAGCAGAAACTTTCAATTTTGCATTACGCTACTTTTTAAAGCTTTACTCTTAGCATCAGAATCGTTTTCTTTTTATTATTGCTTCACATTAATAATTTTTTAAATTCTAACAAAAAAAATTTTTTTTTATAAGTCATACATCGAAATTTGAAGCTATATCTTATCTGTGAGAAGGAGGGGAAGATAGAACAATAATTTAACACTAAAAAGAACCGCGTTCGGGCTATAGAGAAGGGAAAGAAACCTGTCTTAAATCAAAAATAAGTGGAATGGAGCAAATTTCGAAAAAGGGAAATTTTTTGACATAATTTTAAAAATCACTCACATTGTGTGCGTACAAACAAACACACACACAGAAATGCTGGTGTCATGAGGAAAAGAGAAAGCCTGAGCAACGCCGGGCTAAGCGGTGGAAGGGGGTGGGAAGTCATTTTGAAAATGAGTATTAGAAATTCTGATTTTGTGAAAGAAAGGGAAAATTTATAAAAGTAGAGATAGCCATTGCAACGCCGGGCCATGCAGCTAGTCTTACTCTAAAATGTGTCAATGTGGCACTTTCTAATTAAATAAAGTAGAGGTTAAAATATTTCCTGTTAAGTAGGTTAACTAAAATAACTATCACATGATGTCTTGGAGAGTTCAAGACCTCATTACAAATAAAATCTCTCTTAATGAAAATTTAAATGGAGAATTATTACACACACACACTAATATATATATAATATCACAAAATGGAAGCATGCTCAATAAATATAATTCCTTCATCAAATTAATAAATTTTGGAAAAATCCAAAGCACTTCACATCTTTAAAAATCAGGGGGAGACTGTACAGATAGATTCTTGCTATTTTTAAAAACTTTTATATTATTTGAGAGAGAGAAGTCATTACATCTGCCAGTTCTTCACTTTAAAAGTATTTTTAAGAACAGTTTTGGAGATAGAGCAACAATGAGGAAAATGGTAATCCTACTTATCTCAAAACATGTTCTGCTAAGAAAACACTAAATATTTTCTAGTTATTTTAATAATAATAATAAAAAAATTAGTTATGTTTCATTTTCTTATAAATAAATATACTTATGTGCATCATAATTTTTTTTAAGTCTAAATAAAGAAATTTTTAGCATTTTTAAGTTATTTTAAATGGTATACCAGTTTAAAAAATAGATGTTAATTTTAGAATGTACATTAATGAGAGGGAAAAGATAACACATTTAAAATATCATTTAGACTTGAAGAGCATGTAATTAGAATTTTAATATTATTGAATAAAGAAATCATTTTCTAAAATAAGTATATAGTAATAAAAAATACAATAACAGAGATAAAAGCTCCTGTATAACATTTGCGAACTTTCATTTCATGATGCACAGTTAATTTTTTACAATTATTCATGAGTAAATGAGAGATTTTAACATCAATGCATTGCTTACCTTTCAATTTAATCACCCATTGCCACAAATAAGTCACCAACAAAATTTTGTGTAATTTCAAATTTATTTAAATATTGATTTTATGGTTTTTAAGGGAGAAACATGGTAAGTAAATAAATGCAAAGCTTAGAGAATTAAAGGAGAGAAATTACTCAGAAAGTATAATTCAAAAAAAAAATTACATAACTGGTTTAAATATATAGAATTTCTAAAAAGATCAAGGCATCTTTTAGAAATTTCTAGGAATATGAGTTTATATTGTTGTTCAGTAGTGTAAGCAAACATGTTATTAGTGAAAAGTTTTATTAACATTATCAAGCCACTAATACATATGCATAAGTTACATTGTATAATAAAACATTGAATGTCTTGTAAAGCAATTAAAAAGTGGTAGCATGTTAACAAAACTTTTCATTGTTTTAGCATTAATTAATTAGAACTTTTTTTTCTCTTTTATTTTTATATGTTCTGTAATGTTCAGAAATAAAGTTAAACACAGGTCGAAAACTGACAATTTATTTCATATATTTGAAACAAAATTTACATTATTAACATCTTCAAAACATGCTTATACACAATAAAGCTACAAAACAATGTGAACGGTCAAAATTTTGTTGACATGCTACAAAAGTTCTTTTGTGCTTCTGTAGGTGAAAAAGCCATGATGTCGAAGGAGGAGAATAAGTTTGTAAAGAAATATAAACTGTGCAGAGAAGCAGATAAGAACGAACTTTTTATTTACTTAAAAGCACTCTATACCTTTGTCAGTTAACTTTGCACAAGGTTGACATAGAAGTAAATCAAAGTTCCATAAAACACCAGCGCCAACAGCTGGTGAAGTAGTTCCACAACTTTTGCATTTAACACATTTTGGACACATCTGCAAATTTAATAGTAATTAATTATCTTTTTTGTTTACCACAAAAAATTAGTCAAGTATACACAGCATTTAGAAAGCTTTGAAATAAAAAAAAAAGGTACCGTATATACAAGGATAAAGTCACCATTGATAAAAATACAGTTGGACCGCTTTTAACTAAGTTGTTATATCCTGGGGGAGTTCATTACGTGGAAAATTCGTTAAATAGACATTCATCTTTTAATGTACTTTAGGAACTACATAAAACAAATTTTAAATTCACAAATACTGCAAATTATTTAAAAAAGTAATTATTTATACATTTTTTATAAGTTAATATACCTCGCTTATGAAAAAGTAACCAGTAAGGAAAACAAGGGGGAGAGAAACATTGTATTTCCAACTTAAAAGATAATTTTAAATTAAAAATGAATTTTTAATGACATTTTCTAATTTTAAGCATGCACTTCCACATGCATCCTCAAGTTTAACTAATGATTAAATCAGTTAATTTTTTAGAGTTTTTTGTTTGAAAAATTACAGTAATTCTATTGCTCTAGGTGAGTTGGGCACCTGGTAAAACTAGTTCAAAGACATTGATCACCTTAAAATACGGCTAAAAGATAGAATAATTTGAAAAATGTCTGAAATATTTAAAAATAGAAAAAAAAATTTAATCACAAGAGGAAAAAGTTTGCTAAATAGAAAATGAACTTTGCTATTTGGAGGATAATTTACGAAGAAAATAGTAAAATGTTTTTGGTTCCATGAAAAATTTGCAAAACAGGTTTGTTATATGGAGATTTGTGTGACTGTATGTGCAATTCAAATGAGTTTAGCTCAAATATTATTTGATAAATGCAATATGCATATCAGAATTTAAAAATATTTTTGTAATAGTAAACATACATTGCACATCAAAGTTGAAGTTTTCAAAAAATTAAATGCAAAAAGATATAAATTTCAGAGTTGTTCCAAACATTGCTTGTGAAATATAATTTGCCTTCTTAAATTGCCAACACAACTCATTTACAACATTTCTTGCCCTAAAAAGGCTTTAAGAATTAAATAGCATTAATATTTAAAATATTTTAAAGGTATATTTTCCATTCAAAAAGCAAATAATTAATTGTACCTGCCCCCTAATATTTTTCAAAGGCACACTACTTATTGTAATTACTTTTTATGCTCTAGCACTTATATTTACCTAGCAAATATAATTAAGTTCTGAAAACACAATTTGATACAACTTCAATTATTTTATTTACATCCTTAGAACATACATCAATAAATAAGGAAAAAGAATTTATAACTTTTTTTCGAAACGAGTTACTATAATACACAACTCTTTACTTAATCATGAGGAAAAATATGTTATTTATTTTTAAAATATATGTGTGATAAGGAAAACATTAAAAACATTTATTCTTTTTAAAAAGTTTTTGGTTAACATCACAACCTCTTTTTCTATAAGCAACTTCAAAAATTAAAAAATATATTTCAATAAATTATACTTCCAAATTTAACTATTATAAAATTATTATTTTTAATTTTTACATTTTTCTTTCTTTTTCATATTTCAGATCTCTGCTTTCTGCAAGCATACACATAGATGAAAAATTCAAAATATTTATCACAAGACAAAAAGTCTAGATGAAAATAGACTTAAAAAATTACTTTCAACATTAAGCATCCTTTCAGAAACTTTTCTGTAAATCAGTTTCATGCATTTTTTATTTTTAAATTTCATGAGAGAGAAATCTCTCTTTCTCATTTTCATAAAAACAATTTCTGTAGAGTATTTAACATAATATAAGAATGAGAATATAAATGAATGGAGGGCAGCTTCAGTATTAATGATTTAGAAAAAATGCTTTTTAATGACAAAATATTTTTAAAGTTTTTAACTGAGACTGATCAATATTTACTATGTGGGGAAACTCCCTCCTCACCCTTTTTAGACGAGTATAAAGTATGAAAACAGAGGAATAACTCTTTTAACTTACCCAAATTTTCTTTTTTCTGGAAGGTTTTGTAGGATATTGAGGAGATAAGCATTCTGCATGGTATGTACATTGACATTTTCTACATTTCAATAACTAAAAATAAAAAATTTTCAAAACTTTTATTTTTATTTTGCATTATTCGATTCTATATAACAGAAAATGCTCATGTAACTTCTATTATTTAAAAAAAGCTATCTATTTTTGTTTTGACCAAAGTATAAGCGTGCACGCACACACAAAGTTATTTCATAAAAAAAGACACTCATGTAATCATGTAAAAAAATCTTAAATCATTCAAAAATAGGATTAGGTTTAAAGCAATATTCACAAGCAATAATGATTATTAAGCGATAAATGATTGAAAAAAAACTTTGCTCATGCAACTCAAACCCTATCCAATCGTCCAGTATACAGATGTGCTACTGCGTAAGCCATTGGATCATCAGAACTAATTTAAACTTATTTGTATCTGAGCTGAGTATAAATTTCAAAGGCTATTTTCTCTGAATTGATTGTTCATTCGATGCTATTACACTGAGGGTTGAGCAACATAAAGTACAACTATTACATAAAATCTCACCCCTAAACGAATTTCCCATGTTGCGTCCTCCCCTTGTTAGTTCAAATCTATTTCCAGTTTGCTTGATGAGTCATAGTTTAGTTACTCTATTACATGATTTAAGTATGGAAATACTGCTTTTTTGTCAAGTGCCACATCAGTCCAGTACGACCAACATTAAACAAGCCATTTTTTCCATGTTAGAGACTAGAGATTCTACAAGATACTTTTCAATAATGCTTGCATAAATAAAACACTTTCAATGATATTTTCACATTTAGCAAGTTTATATGAAAAAATTTAGATCTATATTTTCTACCACTTAATACAGAGTATTATGTAATTGGATTAGAAAACCATTCATAGAAATTCTAGTGTTTTTGGTTGACAGACAGAAGAGACCAAATATGGACAGAAAAGAACTGGCAGCAATATCCACTGATAGACGATTAAACACTATACAGACGATTTGACAAAGAATTTTACAACAGTTTTTAATAACCTGCTTATATGAGTTATTTCCTCTTTTCAGTACAAATATCAAAAGAGAAAAATTCAATGTTTAGACGAGAAAATGAATCTGCATTTCAAACATTAAAGAAATCACCCGGACACATAAGCTCATGTTTTCCACAACACAAGAATGAATAACTTGATACATTTGTATCAGGGCTTGATGAATTTGTAATGCCAAAAGATGTATTTACATACATATTAAAAGATAACTTTGTCATATTTATTATATTTAACTACCACATAAATATACTTGGATTAATTGATTCAATTATTAATATGATTTTAAATATGCTGACCTCAAAAAGTTTGAGAACCTTCAACTTAGAGCTACAAAAATGGAAATTATATTTAAAAATTATACTGATATAATAACATTATTGATACATATACTGAAGATGTTGAAGCTAAAATATAAGAATGACTCACAGCATAAAGCAATAAGTTTTTTACATAAAATTGCTTCTAATATTAAATTTTCTAGCAAAATTTTAATTCATTAACCATATGAATTTACGTTAAAATAACACATTATTATAAAATAACACTAACGTCTCATCAGTTCCCACACCAGTTAATTTTTACTTAATAAGTAATTTACAAAACAATTTCTGAAATTCCAGGCCAGTTAGAAACTTAGGTACTTGTAAATTATGACAAGTACAAGTATCAGTTTAAAGCCTCATTAGCAGTATTTGACAACTTTTTTTACAGGAAACTATAAATTTATATTAACAAAATAGGTTATTTTTAAAGCTTTTAAGTGAAGTTCTTTAGGTGACAATTCCAATGGTTTGAAAGCAATTCAAGAATACCATAAATTACTACAGCTTCTGATAAAAAGGAAGTGACTACTTTTGATTCAATTACCACTCATAATTTCTAGATGTATTGTTATGCCCTTCCAAAATACCTGTTTCTCAAAACATAATTGAATCTGAACATATACACTTATACAGTAAAATGCTGTACTTCTGAAAGTAATTTTAAAGCCTTTTCTTCTGTTGCAGACAAGGTTCCCAATCTCATTTTTAGAAATGTATATGAAATGCAAAAAAGGTAAAAGGAAAAATACATATTTGAAACACAGAAACCAAACAAATGAGTGGCTACCCTATTTGTCAATACACAACTGGATATTATGGTCATAATACTCATAACACAAAGATTTTGACCTACCAAAATTAGGTCATTTTTTAAAAATTTTGGTAATTTTCACCCACTAGCTAGCAAGATTGTTGTAATAATACACAAGTACAGGATTTTTTTTTAAGACTATGGGTTCTAATATTCCCAATTTTATTGTGTACATAATACAAAATTTATAGGTGTGACAAAAAAAAAAAGAACATATCTTACATTATATTTTAATCCACATACTGCACAGCACTGGCATCTTTTGCAACACCAATTTTCTAAATTTTCTTCGTGAGGCACATCACCTTCCGCCAGACAAAAAGTATGATATGGTTCACAACAAAGAACACAGTATATGAGCTGCAAATTAAAAAAAAAATTTAGAAGGAAAGAGAGAAAATATATAATACATACACACATACATTTAAATCCACCATACCTTCTCTTCTCCAGCACTACCACATAAATAGCAGACAGAGGGAATTGGTATTTGTTGAGAAGATATTAAAGCAAAACCCTGTGTAGAAATCCTCTCAAAATCATAATCTTCCTGCAAAAAACGTTTTTTAAAAAATTAATTTACTTTAATATCTTGTGAATAAACATGAACTCTTGTACAATATTTCAATTACATAAAATTCTACCTACTTTACAGTTATGTTACTAAGTAAAATCATTAAAATAGTAATATTTACTAGATAATTTTCGAACATTATACATAACATTACAAAACTTTTAATAAGTACTCCCATTAAGAGAAACTTACAGATTTAAGAGTATTTGTTTCATTCACAGTTAATAATGGAATTAAGAACCGGGGAAAAGATTTTCTCTGCTCAAAGTAATTAAAAGAAAAATATAAATATTCAAAAAGAAAATGAAATACATAAATAACTAAAAATCTCAAACTTACTTAAATATTTAATTAGCTTACTTAAAATCTGAAGGAAAAAAAAATTGGTTTCAAATAATATTTTAAAGATTATAAAATAATGTTTAGTATGTTATTGACCATAAAATAAAGCAAAAATGTTATAATTAAGTAAATAGCAGTGTTCCAAGTTGAATTTTGAAGACTGGCACATCCAGTTAACACTAGATTTTTTATTCAGAATATTTAGTAAAGGAGAGAAGGAATTACGAAACCAAAGAAAAACTTGAAATAGAATTTTAGACAAACCCAATAATCAGCATAAATGAAGTGTTTTTTCTTCTTACAGTCTTCTTCATCCTCGTCGTCATCATCATCCTCACCATTACTTTCTTGACCGCCTGAACCAGCAGACCCGTATTGATCCTAATTACAAATTCATTTTAATGATTATTAGTTACATATATACAAGGTTTCAGAAATTTAAGACTTTAAAACTAAAAAAGTACAATTCAAAACTTGACAGTAAAAATTTTTATACCCAATACATATTTTTCTTATATTTAATTAAGTAATAAAAAGATTATTTACACTAACAAATATGAAATGCACTTCAAAATAAATTTGAATAACAAAATTCAAACATACTTTTGACAAAAAATTAATATATAAAAAATCTTTTGAAACAAAGGTATAATTTACTTTCACTTGTCAAAAATGTACTAAATAAGAAGAATAAATATTTGGAATCAATTTTTTATTTATTCTTTAATCTATACTATGTGTATTGTTACACTGGCCAAAATTTAAAATTATAATATTTTTTAAATCTGAAAAAAATATCTAAATTAAAACAGGGTTAATTTTGTAAATAAAATATTAGTATAATTACTTTTTGACTACCTTCAAGAATAAAAATAGTTAAGAGAAAATACACACTTTTTTAAGGCTGAAGAGGAAAGAAAAAAAAAGCAGTGTGATTAAAAAAAACATATACAAAAATGCATTTTTACTTAATAAAACCAAAATATAGACCTATAATAGAAAGATTGAATAAATTAAAAATATAATTATTTAAGTTATTCAAAATCAAACTATATACAGGAATACTTCACTTAGTGCGGTTCCACTCTCAGCACAGATTCTGCTATAATATATGGTTAATAATTTACCGTAAAACCCAGCATATATATATTGCGCATTTTTATGATGATGATTTTTTATGAAAAAATATGATCGAAATTTATGGATGCGCAGTTATACACTGGGTATAAAAATGAGAGCTTTAAAAATAAAGATGAACATAGATCGAAAAACTGTTTATTTAAAAGAAATAACATTCCTTGTGAACTTAAAGGGTTACAGTTCTAGACGTATACTATTTTTTTCTAAAGCTTGGAATAGTTCCTCCAATAAATAACTTCAAAACATAAAAGCATTGTGCACGTACATTTCAGATTTCTCGTCAAAGAGAGAAGGGGGGTATACGGCGAATATACCCACAATTTAAAAATTGCAGCTTGAAAGTATTGGTGAGCGTTATACACCAGATTGTATGATGTAAAATTAACTTCAATCAATACAGTTCAACTATTATGTTGTTTGGAAAAATTTGGTGCAAAAGTAATTCCATTAAATTAATGCCAACACAAATAGTACTAATTAGCCTAAGTCTAGTGTGATAAGTACAAGCATAAGTACAAACTCGATTGGTGCAAGAGGCTCCTTTTAGATACAATCCACATAAATACTTTCTATTCTTAATGATAGCCTCATACTGAACACTGTCATTTGATTCATATCACATGATTTATTCTTTTTAAAAATTTTTATATCATTCCTCAATCCATTTATACTGAATGAGAGAGGAAAATCAGCAAAACACTGTGAATGTGAGTGAATATTAACGTCGCACTGTTCAGCTACACAAAGGCGTTTGGCGACGGACCACGTAATTTTGAACCATGGTCAAGTGACGTGGACGACACCTGAGTTGGCACTCCCCTCTCGTAACTAACACACCACACCAACGGGAGGACGTTTGAGCTCTCGACAGATTTAACATGCATTGCTTCCCTACACGACAAGTCTTTTGTGGTACTGGGCTCGAACTCGTGACATGCCAGCCACAACCTGATACCTTGACCACTAGGCTACAGTAGCCACGCTAACACCTATGAAACGTGAACCTTTATTTATGCTTCAATTCACAAATGCTGCAGATGTTATGCAGTGTATTCAAACAAGACCCTCAGCTTTTTGATGACTTATTTACTATCAGCACAGAAAAAAAAAGAGCTTATGTAAAACAAAGGGAAATTGAAGAAAATGTGCAAACAGAAAAAAATTGATACTTAATAAATTTGAATTATTAAATGCCACTGGAAAAACACATGAATTACATGAAAGTAAAAGATTTTAATGAAAAAAAGGACCTTTAAACAAGGGTCAAATTAAAAAAATATTCTGTATTTTTTAGTGTTGCATGATGTACAGAAGAGTGGAATGGATGTAAAAACAGAAAAACTTAGTTGATTTTTAGTTAAAAAATGCCTTACTTTTTCTTTTGTGAACATTAAATAATAACAGTATATTATTTTTACTATCATTAATTTTAGATACACATAAAATTTTCATTTTAATAAATTACTGAAAAAATGCTTCACTTAGTGTGGTAGTTTTGAGGAAACAATTAACAGCACCAAGAAAGACATTCCTGTATATATGAGCTAATATAACAATTTCTAACATAATAGCTGCAATTACTAACAAATACCTGATCTTTGCTGAAATGAGATCTCCTCGAATCACTACCTCCTTGTCGTGAATTTTGATTTTTAGATCCTGTACTTGCTGGATAAGAGAAACTATCTTCATTATCACCCAGAGCAGCTCCATACATTAAAGAAGGTGCATAACTAGCATTTTTTAGTTCAATAATACTAGATGAATCTTCATATAAAATGGTATCACCCGTTTCTTTATACATAGGTCCATCCATAATATGATTACTGTATAATATTGTTTGCTGTGGAGAAGGTAAACTATTACAAACTAGTTCTTGAAGATTATGCGTGGTTGTGAAACTCACTTCATTAAAACCATGCTCTTGAAAAATATGATTAGTTACAACATTGTTATCAGTACATTCAGATTCTTGAAGAATCACAGGTTCAGAAGCAATACTTTGCATGAAAGACACATTTGAACAACCATCAGCCAAAGCATTATTGTGTGGTATACTTATATTGTCACTACTACTGGTACTTGAGCTACTGCTGGTACTGCTTCGGCTAGATGTGCTACTGCTAGTGCTCCCTGAACTACCCGAGCTAGAACTACTGGAAGACGAGCTGCAGCTAGAGCCACAGCTGCTGCCATCTGGACTAGTAGGTGAACTAGAAGATGAAGAAAGGGATAATCCAATACCAGATGGACCATCACCTCCGAAACTTGAATGTCCCCCAGATGGTTTGCCTCTATCATTTTCATGTTGAGACGGTTTGGAAGATTTGTCTGAAGCAGACATTATGGGTCGTAGACATCTTCGATACCTAGTAAAAATATCAAAAAATGCAATGAAAATCATTTAGCACAAAACTTTGGGGACTGAAACGTTTTTTCGTATTAAAGAATATTGCAAAAATTATATATATATATTCAACAAAATTAAGTTTATTACAGTACATTTTATTTACATAGGTATGTGTATATGCATGAGTATAATAAAAACCGTTCAAACATTTGTGTAATTTGCTCTAGTTTTTAAAATTATTACTGATAAAGTAGAGTTAGAAATACTACTGTTTTTGATCTAACTGCTTTAAGAAGCTCCACCACCATTTTGAGCAAAATAGCAGTTTGCTTTATCCCTAATCTTTCTGCCATTGTCTTTGCAAAAAAATTCTACGAAATTAGAAAAAATAGTGCAAAACAAACTCGCTGATTTTTACTCACACTGCGATGCACTTGTCACAGAATTTCAAAGCCAATTGTTGAGATAAGTGATATTTTTGTGACGTTTGTAGGGATGGAGGGCGAAAGTAGTTTAGAGATAAACAAAATTGGCTTGTGTCACAGGCTATTCTGATGGTATTTCAAAGCCCAGTTTACCCTCCTTTCTATAAAACAAACTCTCTTTCATTTTATAACCCTCTTAAATCTAGTCTATGTAGCTGTTGTGTTTTTCCTTCGTTCTCAGTAGAAAAACCTTTTCATGTTAAGAGGGGGGGGAAGGCATGAAAATATATAGTAGTTTGTCAGGACTATTGTATTATTTTGTGTTAACCAATATTCCATCTAAGGCGTTTTCGCAGGAAACATTTCACTGCATGCGATACCCAACTATTGTAATATAAAAACGTAATAAATTTTTCTAATATATCAATGAAGGTTTTATGAGGAAAAAGATGAAAAAAATTTTAAATATCAATTGAATTTTCATCAAGATTATATTAACTGATTAGTGAAAAGTTGAGATATGCTTTGTTACTATATTCACCTTTGGCTAGAATCATCAAAATATTTAACACATTAACAGTAGTATAGAAATTTACAAAAAATCTAGACTATAAGTTAAGGAAAAAAACAACAACAGATGTACAAAAAGTAGAAAATAAAAATGCTTATTAATGTTGCAATCAAAATTCCATTTTTAATAGGAAAACTTATTTTAAAAAATAAATTATGCAAGTAACATTTAATTCAAAAATCCTGAATTTAATTCAAAAATAAGTTAAAATATTTGACTCATTTTGAATTGTATGTATTATTTGGAATACTCAAATATTTAAAAACACAAAATTATTATTAATATACATACATGCAGGCCTGTTTAATCAGATTAGGTCCACCAAATTTCTTTTTATCTCTGCAAAATAAAGTGTTATTTTTAATGAAGCAAATTAACAAAGAATAAACAGATATATCATAATTCATTACATTTTAATACTTTACCCACCTTTCATATTATTTAATAAAAGTTTAATGTGCAAGAAAAGCAAAATGAATTTATTAAAGTTAAAAAAAACTCATTTGTTCTTTTTCTCAAGACAAAATTTTTTATATATTAACTAATAAAACAATGCAATCCTTGACAATAATAAACATTTCTTTATTGTTGTTAATGACTAGTACCACAAAAGTTCACTTCATTTCTAACCATCCAGTTGTGTAAAATAATTATAGAAGAAAAAAAAAAGATTTTCAACTTAAGTTTAAATATTTTATGCAGTATAATTTAAAAATAAATTTGGACCCATACTTTTATGTAAAAAGATACTGTTTACACAAGCATTCATGTGTAATGTTCAGCAGGCAAATATAATTTTTTAAACAGCTAACTTGAAAATCCTTGAATTAAAATTAATTATTAATTTCAAACTATATTCTTTTCAATTCATTTCTAATTAAATGCCTGAATAAGGAATTATAATTAATGAAATTAATTATAACTCATTTTATTCATTGATTTTCTGTTTTTGTTTTTTACTCTACAAATTGGTTTATTATAATTTACATTTTAAATTCCCTCTCAAATATCTGTATCACAACTTTTTCAAACAAATCAAAAGATAATCCATAAAAATGTATGTGTTATATATAGTACAAAAAATATTAATTAAAAATTATATGTATAATTATAAATGTTTCTAACAGTCATTGAGATTAAGAAGTTGTATGTGATAAGGGAAGTGTAAGTATGTGAGATAAATAGTCTTTTATAAAAATTGAAAATTACTTAATGATTTTTATCAAAATATAAGAAATATTAATTTTCAGAAATCTATCTCTTACATGCATTCTAATAAAAAGTTTACAAATTCATTTAATTTTTTTATAAGAGGAAAATTAACTATTCAAGCAATTTATAAAGCAAGAAAATTCTACAATTGTTGATTTATTCTCATTAAATGCAATTTCAGCATTTAAAGAGAAACTTTTGACTAGTCAATTCTTTGAAAACAGTTTTATGAAAAAAATTCTGAATACAAAAATTTCAAATTTTATTACTAAAAAAAAGCAGAAACAATTATTACATGATTGGATTTATTAATCAATTATAACTGGGCACAAATTATTAACTAGAATCTTATGAAAACAATATACCATCACCAATAAAAGTTACTTATCACAATTTTATTAAATTTCTGCAAAAAAAACAGCAGAATGATGGGAAATTGATGTAGTAGGCAATATTTCATCTGGAGCCAATAGTGCTTGTGCCCAATACAAATGAACAATACCAAATTTTTCACATATTATTCCAATTATCCTTCTATTTACAAAAAATTCAATAAAAATGACTTAATATATATATAAAAAAGATTAAATTATCTGCTTGAGCACTCAAAAATTCTCACACGAAATAGAAACTTTTTGTGATCTGATTGAATTTAATTGAAAATAGTTTCAGAATTTTAAAAACAAATCTTAAATAGATGCTAACTTTAATTCTACAACCCAAAAGTCATTAGATTGCAACTCTATAATTAGAGTTCTAGTGCTTAAAATTTCTTTCTGAATTTAAAAATATACTGATTTCTGCAATCTTCATTACTCCACTAATCAGAATGAAAAAACTTGAAAACTGCTTTTTTTTGTGTATCTAGTTACAAAATTTGCTGATATTTTGATAAATACAAATAAAAATCTACACACATTTGAATTATAGGGATTCCAATTATCAGCTATTAAATTTTTAAAACAAAATTGCTTTAAATAGTCTATTTTTTTTTTTAAAAAAAACACTGATTTTAACTATTTATTTAGATCTTAAGAGCTGATGTTCAGAAAAATGCATTATAGATGTTGTGATATACAGCCAAAATTCTAAAATTATATTATTACATTATATTTCTAATTCTTTTATAAAAAAATACTAAAGCATATATATATTCATTTAAATATATAATTGGGCAACTTATTCTAGAAATTACACTTAGTGTGGTAAATTAAAAAACATTCAAGCCATGTTGTGTATTTTGCCTTCTTTGCAACAAACCAGTTACTTTGTGAATTTTTTCCCAATTTATTATTAGAGCAACAAACATCATGTCTATGAGGCTCTTTTTTTTTATATATGATTAGATGGTATGTGGCTCGAAAAATGATGAGTTGTCAATCTCGCAAGATTTGGAGTAGAACTAGATCATGTGCATGATTCACTTCCCACAGCCATAATTTTTAACACAAGTGTGCATTGGGGGAAAGAAAAGAAATAAATAAGTAAATTTTTTGTAAACACTGTCAAGTCATTGTATTGCATTCCAAAGTCTTTGGATTAGTTATACAGATGTTGGCACAGAGCAAAGTTTCATACTGAGGAAAGGTACATGCCAGGGTAGTTTAAGCATCAGCTGCATGAGCAAGACATATATATGCACGTGGCATTTAAGGGGTTTAATAAAGTACATAAGCATTTCACAAGGACTGACTGCTCCAAGCACAGTGTAAAATTTTTTATACCTATCACTATTTTTGAAGAATTTGAATGGTTAGCGAGTCATCTTCAGATTCATCACTATCTCATATTGCTGTTACTATCTTTAAAATGATTAATAATCACTTTTAAAAATCTGATATTTCATCAAAAATATGCCTTTTATTTGAACATTTCTTGCGATCCATATCTGAATAAATACAAGCCAACAGATACTACAGGATAAATAAATTTTGTTACATTTCAGTCACTTGTGGAAATAGCAGGATAAGTAGCCAGAGAGTTAATAAAATTAAAATATTTTATTTAAAAAAAAATCAGTACATCTTAAAATATTTTAGACAAGAGCTTAACAAAAATGGATAAACTTAAAAATATTTCCAGAAATTTTACAAAAAATTGCAATTTTTTTTAAAAAAATTAAGACTTCAGATTAAATATGGCATACGTAATATTTTGCCAGTCATAATCATCTATTTCATTTAAAAATAAAGTTTTATAACATAAGGAAAGAAATTTGACAAACCAAAGCTTTTAATAAATACTATAGCAATTTTACATAAAATCATCATACTTGAAGCTTTATCAGATGAAATGAAAACACATAAAATACAGAATTTTATAAGATTAAAACTGATTAATATCTGAATATTCTTATTCAACAAAAACACAAAATAATTCATATACTAAGTCTTAAATGTTGAACTCGTGTGTTATACAAAGACTATTCAATATAATGTCAACAAATATATACGAAATCTTAATACTAAAAAATATCAGGATAAAAATGAAAATAAAAAAATATATATATAAATAGTTTTCAATATGTCTAGTTAAAAATCACCCATACATTTAAGGTTAAAAGCTAATAAATAAAATGATCAAAGATTTATGATTTTAGATTTACAATACATCTTATTATGGTTATCAATTAGACCTGTACAAACAAAAAGGAAATATAGGGGAGTAATTATTAGGTACAATTATATTAAATTTGTGTAAATTAACAAAAATTGTCATTATTTAGAGTACATCATATTGTTTTAAAACAAACTTTATTTCTAAAAACATTGCTGTCTGAATAGTTCAGTCCACACAAAAGCTATACATAACATTTATAAAAGTTAATATAAAATTAATAAATATTTAGTTAATAAATATTTTAAAGGACAGCATTTAATAAAGAATAGCATTGTTCCACTTAATTATGTATCAGATTTAAATCTTAAACTTGCAATTCAAGCTATATTATCATCAAGCTATTAAAGTTCCACTTTGAAGCTTAAAATGCTGATTAACCCGTTAACTGCCACCGACATATATATATGTCTCCCTCAAGTGATGCTTTAAGACTGTTTTCCCCATATGTACGACAGTGTGGACTTAACACAGAGCACATTTTTAAATAGAAAAAAATGCCTCAATTTTTATAAAAATTATTTGTTTATATTTTTCAAAATTTTTCATAAACAATCTGGTAAAGGGATAGCTCATTTACCATTACAGCATATAAGAAAAAAAGACAAAACACATTTTATAAAAGGTAGAATGTATCAACTCAGATAAAAATGAATAGTATGATAAAATAAGGGATTCTCTACAGCAGGGGTGTCAAACTCAAACTAGGGCCAAATAAACAAGGTTGAACTGGGCCGCAAAAAAATCCACATTTATAAAAATGTATGTTTATTTTGAATACATTATAATAACATACATAAAAGAACAAGAAAAATTGAATGTTTATGTACTGACACTTGACATCTCTTCTCTTCTACCCTCTTTTTTATTTTGGGAGAAATTTTGATACTTAATAATTTATTATTGAGTGGCACTATGTTGGCCAGGCCGAAAAAATCCTAGTTGCGGGCTGCGACCTTGACACCCCTTCTCTACAGGATATTGAAGTCAGAATATATTATTGTTTGAGTTTGAATATTCCGAATTTGGACACTATTCTTTAACATAAGCTGAAGACAGCTTTAAATATCCAGGACGTATGTATACATCTTTATGAAATATGATCTTTTTCTTTGCACTGCTATCAGTAAAACTATTCGAAAAGCTTTGGAATGCAATAGAATGACCTTGACTATGTTAGCTAAATATTTACTTATTTCAGAGAAAAATTTGCCTGTTTATGCCTTATCTTTTCTCTCTAATACACTGCATATGTGCGTCTATGTGAAAACTAGTGACACTGGCGAGCGAATCGCATAGCTTTTAATTGGCAGTTAAGGGGTTAAAAGCAGTCAAGTTATCTTATGTGTAATAAAAGAGTTCGATTTGGCGAACTTTCTGTTCATGAACATTTAATTCAAACATACCTCAATAATATAAATTGTTTATTACATTAGCAATATTATCTGATAACTTAATTATTCAAACGAAATTTAGCAGAAAGAAATGTTTCCATACTTATGCCTTTAAAATAAAATGACTTCAAAGATGAAATGAGAATTTGAATACACACATAAAAAGGAAAATAAATAAACTTAAATAACAAAGAGCTAACAATCACTAAGAAAAAAAATACACACATGGTTCAGTTGTACTAGATAGCATATTGAAGCAATATATTCATAAATTACTAATAAGCAATATTGAATTCTTTATATTTGGAAAATATTAAGTAGAAAAATCCTTTTATTCATTTTTATTCCAATGAAAATTTATCTTTATTATTAGTAAAAAAAAATGCTCAAGTCAAAATACCAATAAATTCAGCTATATCGTTACAAACAACTTTAACTGATTCCCGAACTTGCATTGATATTGTATGCTTGAAATACATACATTATGTTTGTATTGAAATAATAATTTAAAGTGAACCTAATTTAAAGTATTTTAAATGCAATAAAAGCAAAATAAAAACACAGACATGCAAACCAATAATGAAAACATGTCAGAAACACTGTATACAACTTACAAGCAATAGGCACATTCTCCACAATCTTCAGCAAGGCAACCTTCACACTGTTTACAACGCATCTTTCTGGATTTTCCAGTCTTTAATGGTCGTTTAGTTACCATTTTGGGGGATGTTTTTAACGAAGTTTTCACAGCACTTTTATAAGAAAATTTCAAGGTTTTTTTCATTTCACTCTTTTTCCCAACTTTTAATGACTTTTTAAAAGAATGTTTGTGTAAATGTTTCATACTCTTCTTCATGAGCAATTTTCTTCTTTTCTGCTCTTTATGAATAAGAAGTGATGACTTTTTTAGCAAATCTAGATGAACTCGATTTTTAGCTTTGACATCCTTGTGAGATTTCTTTTTTGTCTGTTGCTTATTGGTTTTTATAGGAGACTCTAAAATTTTAGCATCAGATGTTGTAGCAACTATAAAATAATAAAAAAAAAGTTTACTTTTAATTTTTAAAACTAAATGACAATTTATTCAATTTTCTAAGCATATCATGCATTATGTCACAGAACTTTCAACAAAAACTTTGAATTTATACTTTCTTGAATTCTTATTCATGTTTTTTCATGTGAATTACGTCAAATAAAAAATACTTTGGCAAATAAAATATTAAAATTCTTAACTACACAGATTGATATTTATATTACATTCCATTCATATAATATAAACTTTAGTTTGTAGTAGAACATTTATTTCTGCTTTACATACTTTAAAAAGTAATTGTTACAAGTACAAAAATAATTTCTTTGATTGCAGACTTCTAACTCCCCTCCCCTTTCTTAATTAAACAGGGCGTACTCAATGTGATGAATAAGTGAAGCAATTACAGAAGGTTTAATTCTATTATAAGCATGAATAAATCTAATGATTCAATTTAAATTTATGTGTGTATTAAATTAATAATGTGTTAGTGTGTGAGTTAGAACAGCACAGTAGGCTACAAAAATGCATGCTGGCTGGTTAGGTGCTGGCCTTGCACACCCAAGTTTAAGGGTTCAATCCTGGCCCAAATCAGTGGATTTCCAAGATGCAGAAAATCGACATGGTCCCTTTTGTATAATTATGCAGCATGTTAAAGATCCCTAGAGTACCTGTTTGGCTTATAGGTGCTCGCAGCAAAATTAAATTCCAAGCACCATTACACATCGTCAGAGCACAGGTGCCTATGTCTAGGGGTGGAAACTGGGTGTCAGAATTAAATTGTGAAAACTGGTATTCACCTATATAGTGCAACACTAAAAGATGATACCAGTTCTCGGGGAATATTAGGTCTGCAATGGTAATTTCCTACCTGTAACCCCATTTGAAAGAGAAACAAATGGGCTTATTAGTTTAATATCATATTCCAATGGACTAAATTCATGTGACGTCATAGTCATATGATAACTGAGCCACGTGTTTTCGGCCAATCAGCTCATAAATTAATGCGACGTCATTATTATATCATAAATATAATCAAGCGTTTCCAGCCAATTAGTTCATGTGCTGCACAATTGCTAACTTTTACTTTTTGTAGGAACTATTTTTAGAAAGTACATATAATAATGCACATAGTTGAACAAAATGCACTTAATTTAAAAGTATTAGTATAGTTTAAGTATTTTTTTTAATTTTGAAAACTCTTTGAAGAATTTTAACACGTGACATCATCAAATTTTAAATGTTATCTAAACTTTACAAGTTGAACAACTAGTAATCAATGGAAAACACGTCATTGCCGTTATGTGACCATCATGAATTTAGTCCATTGTAAAGCAGTTAAACAATAATCTTACAAGGGGAGGGCACGACTAAGGAAATTCATTTGGGGATGAGACTTTGGGTAACAGTAGTACTGCTATAGGGTATTCAAACCCCATTGTAATTCCGCTGAATGGCCAGTCAATTCCAAAAAAAAAAAAAAAAAAAATAGCCTTCGAAATTCATACTTAGCTCATATATACAAGTTATTTTCTCCCTGATACAACATTGCCATGGCATGATCGTCAGCATATCGGAATAACATGCATTGGGTCAGGGTTTGATTTGCGCGAGCGGCCAACTTCCCCTGTTTTAATTTTTTTCCCTCTAATTTATTTTCAGAATTAAATAATTTTATTATCTAAAAAAAGACTCATTGATTTTTAAATGTTATTCTATATAATTATAGTGACTATTTTACTCTTTTAAGACACAAAAACAACTAATATATGGGAAAACTAAAACTACTTCTGTCATTAAAATCTAATAAATTGTATTTTTAAAATTATTCCTTGTACCTAAATGGCCATAAAATTTTACTTCTGTTTTTAACAGATTTTGATCAATAGAAAGGCAGCTGTTTTTTAAGAGCAGGTGTTATTCTTTTAAAAACAAAGAATGCTTCAATAAAATGAAAAATCAGTAGGATAAGGGATTTTGGTTACTACACTATTGCTTAAAATTTTTTGCTATTTTTACACAATATAACCTTGTTACTTAAAAAACATTGTTCTTGAGGTAATTCTTCTTTTATTAACTGCGCTACATGTCAAAAAATTGTTTTGAATGCTTTTATGATAATCATCACTCAGGTTCTTGTATGTAATAAAAAAAATTATGCAAGACAAAGTTAACTTTTTACTTATATTTATTTAACTTTACTTATTATTATCATAACTATTAGTTGTTTTGTGTTTTAAAAAATAAAATTATTTAATTCTGAAAATAAATTGGAGAAAAAAAATAAAAACAGGAAGTTGGCCGCTCGCACGAATTGAACCCTGGCCCATTGCATAGCACTCCAATACGTTGATGATCATGCCACGGAGATGTTGTATCAGGGAGAAAATAACTTGTGTATAAGCTAAGTATGAATTTCGAAGACTATTTTCTCGGAATTGACTAGCCATTCGGCAGAATTACATTGGGGTTTGAATACCCTATAGCAGTACTGCTATTACACAAAGTCTCGGCCCCAAATCAATTTCGCTAGTCGTGCCCTCCCCTTGTTAGTACATCAGTCTAGCACTATGCAAAACTAGTATTGTATTTAATTTTTTCCCAAATAAAATTTCTAGCATAATGAAAAAAAAGTAACTTTTTCATATAGTTTCAGATATTTTTACTAGGAAGTTATAACTTTTTAAAAAATAGATATACAGTATCACAAAGAAAACAGTGTATGTACCTGGTGGAAAGAGCAGGAAATAAAAATCTAAAATGATCCAGAAAGAGGATTCTGTTTAAAGAAGCTCAAATTATAGATTTTAACCACAAATATGCAACCCACTCACAGTTAAAGGGGACAAGAAAAAAAAAGTTTCAAAATGATACACTGTACTTTAGAAATAACACCAGGGAAAAAGTTATGATCTATGATTAGACCCAGGAGAAAATTTGACAGTCATTGCACCAAAACCTTAAGGTAGTTTTTAAAATAAAGAATTACAAAAAAATGTTTTGCTAAACTATTGGACTGTTGTGTTATTCCAAATCTGCACCATTTTAAATGCATAAGGTAAAATGTAACATTGAATTAACCTTTTAATAAAGCATAAGATTAAATTATATTTCTACTTTCAATTATATGCAGCCCAGAGTTTTAAACACTTACTTAGCATTAAGGCAAACTCACTGGAATACATTATATAACAAATGGCTAATAGCTACAAATGCATTAGTATTTCAAAATAATTGAAAAAATAAATGTTACCTGGATCTGTGTCAACACTGGCAACTTTGGAGATTTTCTCTTCTATCGGTACAGTTTCCAAGATCTTTTGTTTTTCTTCCTGAGGTAAAGCACTTAAATGAAATGATTCTTTAGGTTCTGAAGGTTCAGGAAAGGTTGCTCTAGGCAATCCTAAAACCACAGCAGCTCTTCTGCATACATGCTTGATTCTAGGTCCTCTAACATGGCCTTCTTCTACATGCTCTGAAGGTTCTACGTTCTCAACTGTAAATAATATATAAATAAATATTTTATAGTATTTCCCGTTAAATATATATAAAAACTAAGGATATAAAATAAATATTAAAAAGAAAAGAAAACTTAAATCTAATTTTTTTTAATGAAAGCAAACCTATAGCACACATTATCTTTATATAATATAACAGAATAAAATAAATTAAGAATTTTTTTTTTTGAGATTGAAATAATTCTAACATTTTAGTTTTATTATTCTATATAGAGCAAAACATTTTAACACATAACTAATTTTCGTTGAAATAAATGTTTTACCGTGTAAAATATTTGTTTAAAACAAAAAATATTTCATACATTTTATATCTTGTGTACAATACTTCTCGTGTGTTTTCTTTTCCACTGATATAATACCAAATTAATATTCAACTAGACTTGAAATGTTAAGAAATGACAGTCATAAAACATTTTAAAATTTTAAGACACAGTACAGCAAATGCTTGTTATAATCATGTATGAACTTTATAATTAAAACAGTACTTCTCTACCTCAAAATATGTTTTAATTTAGAGTTTACACCAAATAAAGCAAAAGACAGTTTTAGATTGTGGTATATAAATAATATTTATATACCACAGCTATTTGTATCAATGACAGCACTTTGTCTTTTAAGTTAAGGGGGGGACAGCATATATCTTTAAAGGGCAACACAGAATTAACACTTTCAATACTTCACACAACTTAAACAAATTGATGAATACCACAAGATACATATAAGATCTGTACACAAAGAAGGGGGAGGGGAAATAAGACTAAAAAATTCTGTACCTGAAAGAAGAGGATTATGTGGGGGAATGTCCAAACGTGGTACATATTTTATCAATTGGTCCCTCAAAAGAGCTGAAACTGTAAATTTTTCCATACATAATTTTAACCAACATGCTTTGCACCTCGAGTTCACTAACTTACGGGATGCAGCGTCTTTAACCCCATCTATAATACAATTTCCTAAAAAATAAATGGAAATATTAATAATTTTCTCTCATTCATTACAATTTTAACACATTTTTATAAAGAACAAATAAAAAATGTCAAAGAAAAAAAATATTTTTACTGTTATTCACAGCAAAATAAACAATACCTTCTTTGGTACAAAAATACTGTTTAGGTGATTTGGCAAAGGCATCAAAGAATTTACTACAAGCTGAACAAGATGCTTCATTATGAAGCTTCTCTCCTTGTGTATCTAATTTAGAAAAGCCACAAACAACACATCCACCAATACTTCTACAGGCAGCAGTAACAGTAGAAGTACCTAAAATGAAAAGAGCAATATCTTAAAGTAATATAACACTCAATATTTTTATATCTTTAGAATGTGCAAAAAAAAAAAAAAAAAAAAAAAAAAAAAAGCATTTCTAAAGGAAGTTGAATAAATCTAAGTTAATTTTCATTTTTTTAATACAAACTTCCAGCAACTACAGGATAGCCATACAATTCAGACCAATTCTAACACCTCCCCCTCCCTCAAAAAATATCAGTTCAATTAATGATTCAATATTAAGAACCTAATTTTATAGGGGGACAACAATGAAATAAGAGAACATAATTCAAAAGCAAAGACTAGTTTTAGAATTAAAATAATCCAAAGAATTAAGGTTAGTGAGCTTTGTGATAGCTAATATTGTACATCAAGATCCAAGCAATCAACATGCAACTGTGCAGAGGTGGTCAACAAAGGAAAGTTATGTAAATGGTAGTTATTATGAGAGAAAGAATACTGCATAAATATCTATTTCAAAGGTTTTTCCAGCATTTTTTAACAAGCATTTTAGGTTGCTTACTTTTTATTTTTAATACTTATTCCAAATTTTCTTTTAATGTGTCAAAGTATCTCTTAGCAACAAAATTACATTGATTAATACATATATATACAGGAGCCCTCAATTTTACAATTTGCTATTTTACACATATTTAAAGAATTCAAATTTTAAAATATTTTTGTTGGTTTTAGTTTATTAACGCACCAAGAGCATTGAAAAGGAAAGGTAAAGAACTGCTTCCTATCATTTGTAAATCAAATAAAAACGTGCTTGCATTGTTGTGATAATTAAAAACTAGTTATCTTTCCATTTAGTGTCAACAGTCACTCCATAATTGTAAAAATAATAGTTTCCTAGACTATGCTTCATGGGACAAACCCAAAATTTTTTTCTGAAGAATTAATTTCTGTAAATCAATATTGAGTTTCTTCCTTCCAATGCTACCTGCCTCATACAGTACATGGACCAAACATCAATAGCTGCATTCAAACAATATTATTTATGAATAATAATGTGGTCAAGGCCATCAAAACAAGTGACAAGGCTGATGGACCAACACTCGTAGAATTTTAGAAGAATTATGACACATGGAATGCAACCAATAGTATTGGAGACTTGTGCACTGAAATAAAAGAATCAAGAGATTCCTAGAAACAATTATGCAAACAAAATAATTCCATAAATTTTTAAGAAACCAAAGAAACTACAAATAAACTAAACTCGGACATCAACAATAAAGATGTTAATGAGTTATCTCAGACTGGCTGTTTAGTGAATACTTAATACAGCAACAATTAAGTAAAAATAAAAGTGAGGAAGAAGCTAATAAGAACTTCAAGATTTTGACAAATAAAAACATGAATGAAGCCTTCATACATCTTGATAAATTTTTTAATACCATAAAAGAAAGTGATCTCTCCCTATGGAGGACGTGTATTTAAAATATATAGGACAAATTTATACAGAAAACATCAAAAAACATTAAAAAAGAACTTTTGGTACTTAGATATTATCACAACCTATTGGCGACATTATATGAAACAAAAAGCACCTGGTTCCCAGCTCAGCACGTACGACACATGGAAAATCATGGTTGCGAATTAGACGAATTATTAATAAAGTTGGCAATTGTTGCTATAATACCTAAGTACTGAAGTTTTTAACTCCATTAAGTATACATATTGATAAAAAACTTAGTGCATATTTTTTTACTTTGAAACATTTGCACACATTTTCAGAAACAAACTATGTGCAAAAATTGAGGGCTGCTGGTGTATCAAAAATAATATAGTCAAATCTGAATACATATATTATTCACATAAAACAGTATATAATCCAGACAACATAACTACTGCTAGAAGAAATAGGAACTGTAAATCGAACGTATAGCATGCACATTTTACACAAAAAAAATAAGATCGAAATTAACTGGTGCATGGTTATACGCCAAGTATAAAAATGAGAGCTTTAAAAATGAAACCAGCACAACAAAATACTGTTTATTTAAAATAAACAACATTCCTTACAAACTTAAAGGGTTGTAGTTCTGAAAATATACTATTTATCCAAAAGCTTGAAATACCACATCGAATAAATGTCTTAAGAACACAAAAGCATTGCACATATATTTCAGGATTCTTCATAAAAAAAGAGGGAGGGAGGGGGGTGCACGTTATACATAGGGTAATATATAGAGTTAAGTAACTGAAAAGTGCAGCAAAAATAAGTTTTAAATATAGCATAATGATTGGGAAGTGCAAACTTCTATGTACTATGTATTATAACACACAATTAACTTGCTGTTTTAAAAAATACCTTTACATCAAAAACATTCAAAATGGATAGTAATTTTAATTTAACAGCCAGCATTTGATTTAATTTCTCAAGTGAGTGAGTGAATATTAATGTTGCCCTATTCAGCTATTCAAGGGCTTTCAGAGACAAGACCTCGTAATTTTGAACCATGATCTTGCGACAAGGATGACACCTGAGCCGGCACCCTCCTCTCCTAAACTCTACACTGGACCAATGAGAGGACGCTTGAGCCTTGACATATTTAACGTGCACTGGCGAGTCTTCAGCGGTACTATGTCCAAACTCATGACATGGCGACTACAAGTCTGTTACCTTGATCACCTCAATTTCTCAAATCAAATAAAAATACAAAAAACTTCCAAGAGTACACAAAACATTAGTACTTTGACAATAAGTGCAAAACTTTTCTTATAAACTAAACATAATTCTACACAATAAAGAGCTCTACCTTAGAGAATAAAAGTATTAAAAAACAAAAACTTACTAGATAAACTCTTTGAAGGCACATCAGTTTGATCAACAACAGGAAATTTTGGTAAAATATTTGTTGCTTTTTCACATATTCCTTCATCACTTTTAATATCTTCCTTTTCTTTCTCACTATTGTTAGATAACACAGGATCTTTGTCTGCTTTTCGTGTTCTTAAATTTAAGTTTTTCTTTTTCAACTGCAATCGAGCCTTACGAATAATATTTTTAGTTCGTCTTTGGCTAGATGTTCGTTGTTGATGTTCACTCTTCCACTGAGCAACAGATGATTCTAACTTAGAAGGCATTTTGACAGAAGACTGAAGAGAAGATTCTTTCAAACGACCTTCCCATTGAGATTTGAGCAATTTTTCGATCTTCGCCGCTACCTTTTCCAGTTTATCTTCAGGTTTCTTTTCATCATCCATGTCATCTGAACTGTTAACTTCTCTTTCAGGTTCACTTTTGACACTATGAGAAGCACTTTTTTTAAAACTTTCTAAAATTTTGAATGGTCTATCTTTAGGTTTTTGAGCCATTTTCTCAGCATATTTACTAACCATATCTGGCTTGATAATATCTTTAAAAGAACCTGATGATGCACCAGTTCCTGAACTATCGTCACTTTTTTTCAAAGCAAATGGGTACTCATAATTCATTTCAGATAATTTCATTTGAACTTTAAGACTAGGTTTCCAGGGTCGCTTACCTTCCACAACTAGAGGCCTATCTAGAAGACCCACTTTTTTTTTAAGTTTATTTGAATATCTAGAATCCTCCAACTGCGAATCTTCAGGACTACTACCACCATCCATAGCCGATATTGTTTCTGAGCTGCCACTTAAAGAGGATCGAGAGTACTGACTGTCATCATCTGCCGCTTTATTGCCAGAAACATCATAATCATCCATATACCTTTTACGAGGTATAATTTTTCTAGATGAGCGAGCACTCATTGATGGTAAAACAAATCTCTTATGACCTGAAAAGGAGCGTTTGGGCTTTGGTTTTAAAAGCATTTTCTCAGATTTAATTGAATCATTACTTTCAGCACTGAAAATTCTCGGCGTGACTGAATGTTCAAGGGACTTGGGAGACCTTTTCCTTAATTTATTTTTAAGATTTTCATTTTCTGCTATTGTAGGCAATTGTTTCCTCAAATTTAAATATTTGGATTTTGATGGATATATAAATCTATTTCGAAATTTTTTCTGAGCATTAGACCGCATATTTCTTTTCCGTCTTCGATGAGTTTTCACTTGATGCTTAGCTTTTTCTAAAAGATGTCTAACAATGGAAGCCTTCCCTGATGTTTTAGATCCTGAAGGTAAATTTATGTCATTTTGAAAATCAGTTTTTGCTTCACTAGTATTTACAATATTTATCAGTCCCACAGGCGATTCTGATCGAAGTCTAGTTTCAACAGATATACTTTGCCTTGAACTAAGTTTTGATTTTGAGCACTGTGGCACCTCATCAGTAAAATGACTATTTTTCTGTATATTTGATTTATGAAGACCATCTTTAATCATTTTAACATAAGATTTGCGCAAAATATTTCGCATACCCCTTTCGCGACGAATTGAAAAAGTAGAAGTATCAGAGTCAGATGATGAAAAAAGCTTGTCGATTTCAGATGTAGGTGGTGAGGATTCATTGCTTGAACGTAGAAACTTCTGTATTGCTTCTTTTTGCTTTGATTTAACTGCTAAAATGGCTTTGGCCTGGACAATATCTTCTGAAGTAAACCCTTCAAAATCTTCTTCCTAAAAAATAGGAATAAATCACATAATTTGAAAATAAATAATATTTACAAGTTTAACTAACTTAAAAAACCAATTCCAGTTGTTAAATCGGAACTTAAGTATAATCAACAATATATGAAATGAAGCACATGGTTGTCAATTTAGTGTGCATACTACACATGTGAAATCAGGGTGCCAACTTGGAAAGCTATCTTGAATGTTGCCATTGTTGTGATAGTATGTAAGTACTCTATTGTTTCTCAAACTTTTAATGGAACTAGTTTGACATCCGGGGTAATAGCGCCAATCACTGCTTGGCACGATTAAGATCACGCCAAGCAGTGCTTGTTGCTGGAATGGAATTCAATATGGCAGCCTGGTGGTAATTTAATGATACACAATAATTTTAAAGAATTGTTTCGAAATACATTGAAATGTATTTAAAATGAAGGATATAGGATGAGATTGAGAATAACCTAGATCAATCACTAGATAATGAATATAAATATATAGGAAAAAGTATTATGTACTAATAATAGTATTATAAGCAGCATATAATAAACTTATAATATAATTTGCTTGTAACTAAACTATATATAATATAATTTTTTCATAACTATATATAATATTCATATAGTATGATTTAATAACAATTATTATACATAATCAGTGGCACACACAAGGGGGGGGTCCTGGGGGTCCGGACCCCCAAAGCCCTTGATTTCCCCCCCGATTGATTATAATTCTAAGTATATAGTATGTAAAATTTAATTAATTACTTGTTATTAATGATTAATTCTAATAATTAGCATTAATTAATTCTATTAATTAATGCTAATTATTTATTCAATAATTAGTTTTTTACTGTGTTTTGTTCCCGAAAATCGACAAAATCAAAAGGAGCATGATACAAGAATGGTGAACTTTCGACCCCGGACCCCCTTGAAAAATTCCTGTGTGCGCTACTGTACATAATCATAATCATATAATTTAATAGTAATTATAAAAAAGAATAATTATGGTATTGTAAAAAAATAAAAATAATGCATAAGAATAATCATATTACATAATTATAAATAACATAAGAATAGCTATAAATAAATAACAAAAAGTTATAAGTAAATAACAAAATATGTAATATTTATAAATATTAAAAGAAACAATTATAAATAACGAATATTATATGATTATTACATATAGTAATAATTGCATTTTTATTACATTACTAGCTGGTATACCCGTTCTTCGCACGGGTGAATTTAAAAATTTAAAAATACAGACTGAAGGATAGAGAAGTTTTTAATGAGTTAATTTTACGTGAATTGTATAAATTAAGCAAAAAACCATGTTTGCTAAATTTTAAGTCTTTAGATATAATTGCTGATTTTATTATTATTATTATTAATGACGCCCCGTAACTTTCTTGTGGGTCGATTTTTGAAAACACCTACCTGCTCAGCAAAAGTAACACATTGTTACAAATTTTGTGTAATAAACGCTAAAAATAGTATAAATAATTTTTATCTGGATGTGTAATACGTTAATATTACTTTCTGATGCATTTATTTTATGTTAAATAGCTGTTACCCCCGCGACTTCGTCCACGTGGAATTTAACAAAGAAGTGTTTATTCACTGCCTATGACACTGACAAGCCTATGAGCTCACTGGTTATATATTAAATTTGTTCTTAATGTGCTATTGTGAAATTAATCATAAAATACATTGTGAAGTACTGATACATTTATAAGTGTATTATCTCAGTGTAAATGTGTATTTATTTCTTGTGTCAGAATGTTTTTGTTTGTTTACTTTCAGTTCCTTAATAATTTTTTAAATAGTCCATTGTCTTCCAACTTATCAATACATTCATGCCCTCCCCTAAAGGGCAAGCCCCACAGTTTGAGAAACATTTATAAGTATCTTCATATATATATATTTCACTAAGCTTAAATTAACTTACATTAATTTATATTAAATAAATTTTCAAAATTGTTTTATTATAAGAAAAAAATGCTAATAGGTAGAGGTTATAGTCTACTTAGTTTAATATGTCAAACTTTCTGGGAAAATGTGATTTGTGGGGGTGGGGGATACTGCAAAACAAACTTTTGAAGAATTTGCACCAAAACTTGGTGAAGATTTTGACCAACTTATAAACAATGTTGCTTTTTTTTGAGCATGCATGGAAATGTTTCATTCTTTAATTCCTACTATTAACTCACACTCTCTCTCTATATATTTATTTATCTTGGTGGAAATTTCAATTGTTAATAAAATACATTTTTAAAAAGGTCTCAATTGAGCTGAAATTTTATATACTCGCTTTTGGATGACACACAATATAGTAATTTATTTATAATTAATAAAAATTGATTAAAACTAATTATTTAAAGAATTACAAATGCCGTCATGTTGTCATCATTTTTGATGACTTCGCAACCATTTTGGCAACTAGGGTGAAAACTTGAAAAGGTTTTTTTCTTACGTTTTAAAACATTCAGTTGAACTAAAATTTTATATACAAGATTGTTTTGGATGACAATACGATACACTTTAATGATAATTAATTAAAATTAATTACCACTTAATGTTGTGATTCTGTCCATATACACATTTCTATTAAGTGTAACTACCTAATAAAAAGTAGCTAAAATAAAATTTTTCTTAGTTGATCTAAGAAGGAATTGACTTAAATTTTAGTATTTGTCAAAATATTGGTCAACAGACTAATACACAAGTACCAAAAATTATTCTATATTTTGATCATCACTAAGATTATAAATAACTATTACCATTTTGAAATAAGTTACTGCGATATTAATTTTTCATGAGAGATGCTAATACTGTTCTCCATTGACCATCCTTTAAGTTATTAAAATTATCAAATTCATCAATTTAATACAATAACTGAATTTAAAGTCAACTTAAAATGTTTTTATGACAAATTCTATCAGCTAAAAAATTATAGAAATAATATTAATTCAAACAGAAAGCATTCTTTAAACTAAATATGAATAAAATGACAATTTGTCTCACCATTTTTTTCTTTAAATTAATGCACTATTAATGATAAATATTTTTAATACATAAACAGAATAGTTATAGATGACAGTTTATATGATTTTTTCTACTTATTACCATAAAGTAGAAAAAAAAATTACTGTTGACAAAATGATTAACTACAAATCTTGAACCCAGTTATGATAATATAAATTATTTTAGAACATGCAAGTCTTTTAAATATCTGAATTTCTACTTATCCCCTAAAAAGTAACATTTAATGTATTCTAGAATGTATTAATTTCTAGGTTCATGAAACTGTAGCTTCACTAACTTCTTGAACCAGCAGAATTTTTTTTATTAGCTCTTAGCTAAACCATACACTAAATCAAGTTAAGTTTGGTAAAATCCTAGGAGAGCCCACACCCTTGGCGACGAACCGAAAAAAGTGCCAAGCTAGAACAAGATGGTGCCAAGCGAACCCGACAAAGGCGGCAAGGGAATATAGTGGGATAAGGTGGATGTGTAATGAAAATATATGTAAACAATACAGAAATTAAACATTTAAGATAAAAAATATAAAAACAGCACTAACTTTCTTACTGCTGATCTTTCCTGAGTGGAGAGAACAGCGTAACAACAGATTTTAAAAAAGCCTTAAAGGTCTCATCGCTAAGCGAATGATCGTGTGAGCGCTGCCATATTGATTCTGCGAGGTAATGGTCGAGCATACATTCGGCATGGCTGGTACGATTTTGAAGAAAGCGTTTTATTGCCGACCATGTCATATCATGCTGATCATTACATTTAGGACATTCATAACTCGAAGCAATTAATCCTTCCTTCCTTCATACACCATTCTCAATCAATTCTTTCTTACCTTTCGCGTTCAACGAAGTAAAAATTTTTAAAGTATATTCCCTCACACACGCAGCCAGCCCGGAGCCCAACGACAAAATGAAATTCGAAATGCACGCCCACAAAATACGAAAATGCTAGAAATAGTTAGGGTTACTATATGAAGTGGTTAAAAGTAGGGTTACCAAGATGGCGCAATTATCGCCAACCAACGTAATTTGCGCCAAGGGTGTGGGCTCTCCTAGGAGTGAATCGTTAAGTTTGATCTACATTGCGTAAGGTAGCAATTGTAATATTTAATATAAGGCAACACTGTGTCATAGGTCTGTTATTCAGTTTTTGATGGAAAAAATGTTACAGTCACAAATAACTGTCATCAAATATGCAAGGTACAAGTGATGGCAGAGAGCATGAATTAATAAATGTGTGATCTAGATTTTCTTCATCAAAAATTCAGAATATCATAAGATCTTTATATACTCTTCCTATTCCCAAGAAGGAAAAGAGGGCAGGAAATCAGAAAGATTATGTTATGAGATAAAACTTATTGATAAACAATATTTGATTAAACTTCTGGATACAAATGAAATTTCATAATACAAATGAAAGCAGAGCTATACTTTAGCTTGACAGGGGATCATATAGCCTTTGTTGCTCCATATCCCACAAAACCTGAACTGAACTTTAGCTTGACCCTTGATGAGTGTACATCTCTTAAAAATCAATATTTGAATATAAGTGTTCCTTTCAATGAAGGAACATTTGCTAATTTCAGAAAGTGAAGAATTAGGTATCCTTTTTCCAGCAGAAAATTAGGTTGAAGCAGTAAAAGCTAACTAAAAGGAACCACAAACCACAAACTAAAACTCAGTGGTGCAACAGCCATAAGGGCCAAGGCCTACAGTGCCCACCTCAGTGTTTGTGACCTTGGGTGCAGAGGTGCATGAGCAGATGTTCCAATCAAGTGGTCTATCTGACACGAAACCCCCAAAGTTCAATTCACAACCAAACTTGGTACTCATTTATCTACCCACTAAAGGGATGAAAGGCTGAGTCTTCCTTGTCCAGCTCAAGATTTGAACCTTGGACCTGTGACATGGAGGCATGATACGCTACCACTCAATCACTAAATTACAAAACCCATAGTTGCAAAAATTACTGATGGTGTTAGAATGATGGTTAAGTTAGAAAAAATGAGCTGTGAGACGACCTATGCTATCTACATGCCATATACTTAGCACATGTTGAAATAGAAAGCATACCATTTAAAGAATATATTCGTGAAAGTGAGAAGTTAATTAAATATTAAACAAGGTGTTACATTTAGTATTTGTAGGTGGTTGTATACTGCTAATATAATTTTTTTTTTTTAGGATGATAGAAATAAAACTAAAGTTATTCAGAAAATCATATGAGAATATTTTACAAAAATTATGGCAGGAAAGCGCATGATGTTGTTGCAGTTGCTCTTTCATGTTTACCAAATAAAAACTTGTTTATTTTACAAGCTAACATAATTATGTGATAATTTTTTTCTTTTTTCACAAAGATGAATCACTCTCTATCCACCATGTCACACTGAGAAAACAGCAAACACAAAAGCTTTAAAAGATACACATTTAAAGTTGGACAAAAAATTAGAAAAAGTGATTCACTCAAAAATATAGTCTTAGGATGTTCAATTGGCAAGGTTTCTAGCATATGTGAGCAAGATATTAATGCAAATATTGCAATTTTTAGACTCAATTGAGAATAGATCAAATATTATAAAACTGGCTTTGGTTTTGAAAACAATTCCTTCAACATCTGCTGAAGCTGAGGGTATTTTCTGCAGTCAGGTAGATTATAACAAAGTTGAGTGATGAAAGCACAGATAACTTAAGTTTTTTTAAATAATATTTCAAAAATTTGTGACTCAATAAAGTATAAATTTAGAAATTTACAATTAACCTTATTTTGTGTAATTATTGTTAGAAATTTTTCAGATAGATCTTAATATCAAATTGATAATCTAAAAATGCAATCTAATGACAAACACCTTTTAGAACAGACGAAGTATCCGATTAGCAGTTTAAAATCAATAAAGGTCAAAACAACAATTTGATTGATTGTTAACCCCAAAAGAACTTGGTGCGCAGTGTATCAATATCAAATTAGTGAGTTTGAAACATTAAAAGTTACAAAACAAATTGAAATTATTTCTTTGTACAAATGTTTCAAAATCTTTACCAATTTACTGATTGACAGACTAAAGCTAATTACCCATAAATTATCTGCAAGTTTTGAATTTATTCCTTTTTTTTTTGTTAGTTGCTATTTGCATAAAATGTAGGAAAATATAAATTTGAAATTTTGATTGACTTTTCAATGAAAATCTATGTGCATTAACTATAAGGAATAATTTTGCATCTGTATTGGAAATTGACATTTACATAAAGAAATATATAATGTAGTATTTTCAAAAAAATACTTAAAATTACTTGTAACTGGCAATTAGGATGCAAGATAATGAAAAATTACCTGCCTCGTTAATTTGCCATTCTGCAAACTTATAATCAAAAGTAGCATAATTGAGTAAATTAATAATTTGACAATATTAAATATATGATTTAATTCTTAAGTAAGTTTATGAAGTGTTTTTTTAATCATGCATCTACATTTGTGCAAAAAAAATAATCGAGATTTCCATTTATGGTCTATAAAACAATATTTTTCATCATCTCCCGAATATCAAAGTAGTTGATAAGAACTTTCAAAATTAAATTTTCTCTGTTTTCATTCCATATATTTTTTTTCAATCACATTTGCTTGAAAACACAAAGTGTTGTGCTTTATTTATACGAATTCTAGTGAAATGTATATTCTAATTACGTCCCGAGAATAATTTTACAAATGATTAATCACACAATAAATTGGTTATTATATATATAAAGATATATTGTCAGTATTTAAAACATGTTCCACAAAGCGTGATGTCAATCAAATATAAAATCAAGTTTTAAAGAAATCAAAATCAGTTAAACACAACATTTTCATCCCCCGATCAAAATATAAACAAAAACATGTATTACTAATCAAGTTAACCAAAAATATTAGCGAGTACAATTGAAGCAAAGAAATAGTTTTAGAATCAAAGAAAATAAATTTATTTACTTTCGCTTCCAGAAAAATAACATGCAAAGACATGACAATGAGGAAATATTAATTCTCGCGTCTAAGTAGAATTCTAACACAAGATTTTCGCTTTAAGACGACTCAAAACTTAGCTAACGCAATTAATTGTAAATAAATGCTTTTATATACACATACATATGCATTTGAAGTATAATTTGATAAAAATTTTAAAATTACTATAAGGAATTACACATTTTGAAATTGAACAACAATTAAAAAAAACACTTAACGATTTACTTTACCTCATCTGAATATCCAAACAAGTCGTAGAAGAGTTTTAAGCCAACTTCAATGTTGTGAAACGCCGGAGTATAAACTTCGGCGTTTAATTTTACATCATCATAAACATATTTTACATAATTTTTTCCAATTCTTTGCCCAGGCCGTCCTGGAAACCGTAGGCGCGCCATTTTGATGATCAAAGCATAACATCTGAATATGGCATCAAAATGCTTCAAGGTTACTCTTCTTTTAGTGCTCTTTAAATTTGAGTGACGTTTATACAGACGAACATCTTTAAAATACATAGAGGATGCAGATCTGATGTATAATACAACAGAAAAATTGAAAGATTATAAGATTTCAATGCGCGATGGTATGCTACTGCAACAGGCGCGAAATTTAACATCAAGTTGCGCACAATTGTAATCCATGATTGAAATTAAAATCGATTATTGGAAATAAAACGATTACGATTATTGCTTAAATTTTAAAATTGCATCAATTGTCAACAAATAAAATTGAGTTTTTCTTTTTAAAAAATCTGTTTTTCTCAGACAGAGTTATAAACTTGAAAACTTATACTGCAAAGTATGATTTGTGCGCGTCCATTTTCTTTAATTGTACCGTGAATGCGAAACTTGATTTAAACAAAAAAGAGCATATAAGGAAAAGGGGGGAAATTAAATTAATGAATTGTGCAGTGAAAAACTTGTTGAAAAACGTAACATCCTAAAAAGATAAAAAAAAAAGCAGTCTTTGCTATTTAAATACTCAAAAAATCCAGTTTATGAGAGTCAAATTGTATTAGTTTACAACTCTACGAACTTCATTAGAGTTAAACAGATTGGGGACAATACAGAATATTACTTCTACAAAATGTACAAAAAAAAGGAAGAAAAAGGACAAATATTGGTTCGGTGTAGCTTATATATCAAACCTTTCGATAAATTTTATTTAAAAAAAAACACCACAGATTTAACTGTAGATTTTTGAGAAAGGAAAAAATAAATGCGATAATGATATTTATAAAGGGAAATGATAGACGAAAACAACACTAGGATTGAGAAGTGCGTAGTTATTGCTTTTAAAACCATTGTTAGAAAGGAAACTGATAGATCGGTTGAAACGTTTGGTTAATATAATAGGAATAAATGTTCTGTAACTGGATTGGCCATATACAGAAACCATACCTGAAAGGATGTAATAAACTCTTTCAAAATGAAAATATCAGCAAATTCCTAGTTTTTGTCTTCTAATAATTCCAAATAACAATTTTGCTGGAAATGTCATTTTTACAAAACCGAAAGGTCGAAATCTTAATATCTTTAGATGTATTTTCAGTTATCCTTTTCATAAGATATGCAGGATGTTATCTGTAATGTTTGCTAAAGTTAACAATTTCTTTAATAAAAACTGAGATAAAATCCTTAAACTTCATAAGTAACAATAAAATATGCTGTTCGCAATAGATTTTTTCAAAAAAAATTATGAGGGAAACAGAGAGCTTATGGGAAAAAGTCCTACATATGTAAACCAAAGCATCATGATATACAGTGGGCCACAAAAGTGTTCGTACACTTGCAGTTTCTTATAAAATTTAATGTTTTCGACTAATAAAAATTAATATATTGTAATTGTAATTTTTTCATGGTATCTGCAACTTGTTCTTAAAGGAATGACCTAATTAATTTTTAAAAAATGGTATAACTATTTCTTTTTAAATTAATTATCAAAAAGCTACTAAAAATTACGCCACAAAAGTCTTACACTTAACAAAAATCTCAACTTAGCTTTAAATATTGTATTTCTTTCTTAATTTAGTACTTAATAAGATATATTTTAGTGTCCATAGCAACTTTTAAGCGCCTTGGTATAGATTTAATCAGTTTTTTGTTATTTCTGCATCGATTTTCCTCCATTCTTCTGTGACTGTTGTTTTTACTTCACATTTTGTGTTTATTTTTGTCACGTTTTCTTTTTTTTACATCAGAATCTCACCCAATATGTTCTACTGGGCTAAATAAAGTGATTTAGGAGGTGTTTTCACAATATGGGGACAGTTATAGAGACACCAGTGGCGTACAATGAGAGCAGTGCACTTGGCCTCATTACCCTGTTAAAAAATTAAGTAGACTCCAATATCCAAATTTCGGGCGGATAATTTAAAATTTCTCTTCAAAATAATTAAATAGTGCTTATGATTCATAGTACCATGAAAAAATACCAAATCACCTAATTCTGAGACCAATTTACACCCCCACGCTAGAACATCTTAACTTACTTGCGGCATGAGTCAGCATGGAAGTGAAGGAGTTCTTGTTCCACATAAATTCATGGGATTAAAATCCTTATTTTTTCATTTACAAGCTATTATAGGCCCATCGGAGCCCAAAGTGTTGAATTGTTTGCCATCCCAATCAATTTGCTGTCATTTTGAGTTTTCGGAAACTGAATTCCAAGAATCTAGTTGGATCAATGAACTATGGAGGTGGAAGTGTTCCTGCGTGGGGGGTGTAAATCGGCTTCAGAATTAGGTAATTTGTTATTTTTTGATGGTATTATGAAGCATGAGCTCTATTTAAATACATTTGGAGCCAAAATCTGAAAACACCTCTCAATTACTTTATTTAGCCCAGTAGAACATATTTGGTGAGAATTTGATTTTAAAAAAAGAAAGCATGACTTATAAACACATAGAGAGAAGTAAAAACAATAATCACAGAAGAATGGTGAAAAATCGATGCAGAAATTACAAAAAACTGATGAAATCTATGCCAAGACGCTTAAAAGTTGTTGTGGACACTAAAAGATATCCTACTAAGTACTAAATTAAGAAATAAATACAATATTTAAAGCTAAGTTGAGATTTTTGTTAAGTGTAGGTAGACTTTTGTGGCGTAATTTTTAGTAGCTTTTAGATAATTAATTAAAAAAAAAATAGTTATATCATTTTTAAAAAATTAATTATGTCTTTCCTTTAAGAACAAGTTGCAGATATCATGAAAAAATTACAATTACAATATATTAATTTTTATTAGTCGAAAACATTAAATTTTATAAGAAATTGCAAGTGTACGAACACTTTTGTGGCCCACTGTAGATACAAATTGGTTTTCCAAAAAAGAAAAAAGTTTAATTTACTGGTAGGAACATTTTAAACTGTATTATTTCCATACATCTAATATTAGTTTAATGAACATTCAAAAATATGCATGTAAAACTATTCTTTTTGTGGAGAACTAATTCAAACTCACCTTCGTCACTTAAAAATACTACCCCGTACTCGTTCAGAATTGACATTTTTTTGTGATAAAATGTAGTCTATGTTTGATTTTTGCGACGACTTTTGACTACTGCTTATAGCTAGACATATAAGATTGAAGCTCACTCTGGAATTCTTAGTGCTTTCAGAATAAGTATCGATTGCAAGAAAATAACCTTCCAATTTGTTTTAAAGCTGAAGCACTACATGTCTAAACAAAAGCATAAAAAGTATGCTCTCTTTATTCATACTTTCCATTTGATGAATTTTTTTAGATAACACACACACACACACAAATCGTAAGTAAAAGGAGCTCATAAAAAACAGATTTGAATTTACAGCACATCATCTCCGGTGAAAACAGTTTTGGGAAAACTCTTATGTACTTTCAGCGTAAACTGAAAAAAAATCATAAACAAAAGGAAAAATGGTAAAGTAATGGGGTTATATCACCTCTGTATTTAAAAAAGTGGAAATATTTTCTGAAAAAATTAAGAGATCAAGCAAGGATCCTTTTACAGTGAAAAGTTGACTCGCCCCTATTTAAAGGAGTATGTCTTAGATTTGAATTCGGTACCCTCTGATTGTGACGTCTCACGCGTCTTTTCTTTACCAAGTCCTTTGGGCCAGAATTAATGACAACTCTTTTCCAACCAAATCCAAGAAGTGAAGTGTGAATAAAAGACGCAAATGAACATACTTTTAAATATCGGATCTTAGAGTAAGCTAGATGGCAATGTAAGGTAATGTTTGACAATTGAAGTTAGTTTGTGGCAGTTGATGGTTATTATAGTTCGTGGCTCAAGTCTGAATGAATTTTGCGTGAGATGAATACCAGTTATTAGGAATCGAATATAGGAAATGGCAAAGTTGCACACCAGTGCATACAAAGACAAGATTAAACATATAACAAGAATGAACGTTACTCCAAGCTGTAATAAGGTAGGATTGATTATTTAATATTAGAATCGGAGATTAGGCGGTTTGCTTATTGATAATGGTCTGAATTAGATTAAGTCTTATTATATATATATATATATATATATATATATATATATATATATATATATATATATATATATATATATATATATATATATATATATATATATTGTTGCGTTTTCGGGGTTCGAAATGATTGAAGCCGAAGAGCGGGATCCAAAACAATTTTATTCTTGGCCAAAACAGTCCTCCACAAATTGTAGAACAGTTCGAGAAAGTCACGTACAATCGATGAAAATACTGATAACACAGATGTAATACACTAACAAAAGCAATAGTAAACACTCAGCACAAAAATAATAACTCAATAAAAGCAATAGCACACGCACTATGCAATCGTCTCTCTCTCTCAAGCACAGAGAGGTATCACACTTGCATGAAAGCTGAGATCTGACTAACTGACTAGCCGGCCCGGGCCTTTTTATACCTTTCGGTCAGAAACCTCTTGCACTTGCCAGAATAATCGAGAAATAGAAAGGTCTAGCAAAATCCGGAACGTACGAGAAAAGCTCAATACAGTAATACATTCAATACAATAGTGTTACAATACCGCGATAGGGTTGCCAGACAGGGTTATTAGGAGCAGGGTTGCCATGGTCGTCAAGCTTATCGCCCACATTTGGCGCCAAAAATTAAGTCGCCAAAAATTAAGTCGCCAAATCCGTCGCCAACTTGGCGCTAGCTGCAATATTTGGCGAGTTTACCATTTAAACCAATGTTAAAGCATGGGGCTGTGCAATGCAGTGGAAATGATATTACAGGTAAACAGGGTTGAAATCACATTAGATACGACAAATTAAACTGTAAAAATGAACACAAATGAGTAGAAACAATTAGAATAAGACTAAATTCGTAACAATATATATATATATATATATATATATATATATATATATATATATATATATATATAATCCAATATAAAAAATTTTTCAATATATAACTATGTACATATACATACACATATATATAAATTTATACGTATATATACATATACACAAATATATAAACAAAAATATAAAAATAAACATATAGTTATATGCCTAAGATAACTAAAATTAGGAAGAAGGTACATAGTATAAAGACAAACTCCTGGCCTTAGGAAGCAGGATTGCAGGTTTAAACAAGTTTTGCAGCGCCAACCTTCACCTGTAATTTGTCATACTATGTACCAAGAGAAAAGGAAAGAATTATATATGTAGAATTTAAATATTAAAAAATCATTAAACTAAATAACATAGGAACAAAAACGTAACCTACTAATTCGGAGTTAAAATGATGGCCAAGAGTGCAGTAACGTGTTCCCGCCAAATAGGGGTGAGAGCAGAACCACATAAAATTAATTGCGATACGATAATAAGAAATATATATATATACTTTTCAAAAATCATAAAAATAATAATCATATAAAATTAGCGTAAAATATAAAAGAAACTCAAAAAATATATATTAAAATTTTTTTAATAAGCATGTGGCGCCATCTATTTAATAATTGTAGAATAAATTAGATATTGTCTAAATTTAAAAAAAACATTACAAAACATAATAACAGAAAATAATTACAGTAATACAAATTGTATCATAAAAACCATTATAAATATAATTACAAAGAAAGTTAGCAGGATATCCATGTTGAATACAGTGATTAAAATTTTTTTTAAGATTTAAATATATATATTGTGTGTTGCATATTTTGTCATCGTAGATTCTCTCATATTAATTATTATAATTTAATTTCTTAAAGGTTTAAGTTGAATATCTTAATAAAGTCATATTAAGATAATGTTTGATCCTAGTTCTTTCGTTGATCCTACGCCTCTAGCTCACGCTGATACTTCGAGGGATGTTCTTCCAAGGGGAGGAACATCACATGATTCGCGCGTAAAAACGTAACATACTCCTTAACAAAAGTGATCACCTCTGTCCGGAGGCTGTTACTGGCTTATTTAGATACCGCCACAAGTATCATTTCTCAGATTATTACAGCGGATTTCATAAAGTAATAATTAAAAGAAAAATTGTTTAAAATTTTTTTCAGACTAAAAATATTTAACTATGCCATATGCATCTTCAGTATGTCATCTAAGCAGCCAATAGAAACAAGGAGATCTGTAGACGAGGTTTTATATGGTCAAGATGTAGTTACTCCCCTTCTTTAAAGAAAGAAATGAAAAATGAATTAGAAAGAAAGAAAAAAATAAAAAGAATAAATAGAGAGTCCCCCCTACGATGATCTGCTATTGTTTAATAAAGAAAATGAATTATCCAGAAAATACAAATGGAAAAACAGTTACCATCACTCACATTCTACGCATTCTTCTATCTAAATAAAAGGAGCGGTTTCCTTGTAGGTATATTCTTTAATTATTGGAGTATAGAAAATTTTTCTTTTCTTCTAACATATAATGCATTCCGGGGGTTTCAAACTCGCGACCCGGCCAGTATACTAGCACACAATAATGTATAATAAAATACAGTAGCGCACACAGGAATTTTTCAAGGGGGGTCCGGGGTCGAAAGCTCACCATTCTTCTATCATGCTCCTTTTGATTTTGTCGATTTTCGGGAACAAAACACAGTAAAAAACTAATTTTTGAATAAATAATTAGCATTAATTAATAAAATTAATCATTAATAACAAGTAATTAATTAAATTTTATGTACTATATACTTAGAATTATAATCAATCGGAAAAAAATCAAGGGCTTTGGGGGCGGGGATCCGGACTCCCAGGATCCCCCCCCCTTGTGTGCGCCACTGATAAAATATCAAAATTTCTCCCAAAATAGAAAATAGAGTAGCAGAGAAGAGATGTCAAGTGTAAAATTTCTTGCTGTTTTTTGTATGTTTATTATAATGCATTTTTCGAAATAAACCTTCGTTTCTATGAATATTGATTCTTTTTGCGTCCCACCTTAAGTTAAACCTTGTTTATTTGGTCCAAGTCAGCCTTTGAGTTTGACACCTTTGGTGTATTCCTATTAAATAATGCAGAAATCTTTTCATATTACAAATGATTTGAACAGATTAACATTTTGTATAATTTACATGAAACCAAAGTAAAAAAATACATACCTACCAAAACATTGAAAATTGATGCACTTTTGTACTTCTCATATCAAATAAGAGAAAAGAACTGTCCCACATTTTTATTATGATGTGCGCCACGAATTTATGCATCAAAATTAATTATTCCAAATTCTTCATTTGAATATTCTAGAATTTAAACAATATCGGTGAAAATTATTGCATGAATAAAAGCAAAGTCGATATTAAGGTGCGTAATAACTCTTTTAAATGCATTAGTTGTTCGTTTTGATGTGCAATAATTTATAGACCGAAATGATTTATCAAATTATATTCCATGTCTTTATCTTCTTTTTTCGGGGAAACTAAAACAGGTTTTTCTTCTTTTAGGATATATTCATATGAAATGAGGACTAATCATAACTGAAGCAATTTTTCAACCTCAGATTATTTGAAATCTCAGAAAATAAATTTTAAATGTTGGTAATATATTCATATAATAAATCTGATATTGTTGGAAATTTACCCAAATGAATTAACTTTTTCCTACTGCTGTCGTAATCGAAAGAAACCTCAATATTTTTTATTAAATACATAAGTGAAATTGTTTCACGAAATAAAAAGCAATTTTTTAAAATAAAATTAGATGATCTCATTAAAAATCTCTTTTAATGTTTACGTACTAATGTTACTGAACTCCTAAAAATTAATGCCTTAGATTAAAAAAATAGGATATTTTCTTTTTATTTAAATCGTAGTATAGACATCGAACTGTGGTGCAAGCTTTTTGTTAAATTTTTAAAAAAATACTAGATTTGGTAACTTTTCTAAATTTGTTATTGTTGGCGACAACGGACATATACAATAACTAAAAGTTTGTTTCAACAAATTTTTAAATATGGTGCATGTTGTGCTTTAAAATAATCTTGAGTCCATGATGCCCTTTTCTTCTTTTTTGGGCTTTATTCGTAGCAATAAACTTAACAAAATCATTATCAATTTAACTATTGAAATTTGGCTATTAGATTGAAAAGGCAGGAAATCTAGATGGAACTTGAATAGATAAATATTCGAGTAAACGATGGGACATCAAGCAACGCCGAAGTCACTAGATAACTATTAAATCATTTACAACTCATTCTTATTCCTATAGACCAGTGATCCGTAACCTCCGGCCCATGGATCAAATGGTGCCGGGCCGCCTAAAGAACATTAAACTATTGCCATTTTATTTACAGTGGTCCATTTCTCTCGAATTTGCGCAAATTTCCACGGAAATCACTTTATATTCCACATTAAATCACTTTTATTCATTCTTGGTGTAACTATATTTTATTCTGAAGGCATATTTAAATGTAACTAAATTAAAATTGTTAAACCAAAACAATTTAAAATATAAACAATCAACGTATCCCACCCTCAGTGGGCCGCGGAAAAATTATCAAACGTTGACCGGTCTTCAGCGATAAAAAGGTTGCGGAGCACTGCTATAGACCATGTGGTATCTTCATGAAAGATAGCTGAGCTTCACCCACTAAGACCACGTGATCCATATAATTCTGAATACATACATTATCAATGTAAACTGATTTTTGGAATTTGAGCAGAACGCTTGACAAATATAAAAGCAAAATACTTTTAAAATATTTTTTTAACGGTAAGAAATGTGTGTTAGAAATACTGTTAGTTTAAAAATAAAATTAACTTTAAAATAACATCAACCTTCCTCCTTCGAAAATAAAACCATTTTTCATACATTAATTAGAGCTTTCTCGTAAAATAATTCTTAACTTATAAAGAATATATATATATATATATATCCACTAAACTTTTTATCTGCATTTTTAATTTATAAAATTTCTTATTTCTGTTATTTACATTTTAAGACATAAAAATGAAGCTACATGAATGGGATTTACATTTCAACAGGTTATTCTCATATGCCACTCATTTTTACTGCGTGTCTTCCTGGGTTTTTCAACACTTCCGTGGCCAATGTAATCGCCAGATCCCACCCCAATAAAGGATGGTTGGGTTCTGATGAGCAGAGGTCTTGAACCGAACTTGGATCGCGCCGATCGAACTCGCCAATTGAATTGAAGTGCTTGTGGCAAGCACTTCAATTAGTTCGCACATTCAGAATGTGCAAAACACTGATGAAAACTTTTGAAATCATGTATCGAATCAAGTATTCTCAAATGCAATAAAAAATTCATGGGGACTGCTTGTCATAAGTAGATCTATTGGCAAATTTGATTGGCACCGCAAACCAAGTTCAACAAGTCCTAGACCTCCCTACTTATCAGAATTCAAACATGCTTTATTGGAAAGGGATCTTGAAGATCAGATTGACCAAGAAAGCGTCGAAGAACCACTGTGATGTAAAAGTGTCACGGCTAACAACCTAAGGGGCCCAGCTATTAAATGGAATTAATTGCCCCGCATTCTCTAAATACTAGCTGTCGAGCTACATGACAAGACATATCTAGTGAACATTCCAAAGCTGCTCTGGATATCTCCAGAACCGTGTTCTCTAATCATTGGACTCAATTCGGAACACTCCAGTAACTGTCTTCAGGGTCTATTTTCGTAAGACTTATTTTTAGTGGATCTCTACTCAACAAAAAAACATGTTTGCCAAACCTCAAAGTCGTAAGTCTTATAGCACAAAGCGGGATATTTAATGTGTAATATCCCCACAACATCCCTTGGTGGTGTATTTTCGCAAAACTCGCGACGCAACTAAAGAATTTTTCCTACAAAATTTTTGTAGGGGGTAACAGTTTCGGAGACTTCATGATAATAAATGAGTAAGAAGTTTTTCTCATATATATATATATATATATATATATATATATATATATATATATATATATATATATATATATATATATATATACAGAGAGAGAGAGAGAGATTAGCAGCCAATATCTTTCATTAGGCAATTATCAACGAATATATTGCATCTGTTTTTATTCACAGCAATATGTTATAGAAATGATAAATGTTTGTACTCAAAAGATACTTATCTGTCTTCTTTTAAACAAAAATGTGAAAAATAATTCTAGACTCACAGTTCAAAATAGGTTTTAATTTTTTCAGAGGGGAATGTTCACACACTTGAGTGAAATGGGAACAGGATTTGTTTTTTGTGATCATTTAAGGAAGAAAAGCATTTTTACGCACAATGTATTTCATATTTGAGATTTGTCCATGGATTTCTAGTAGTACTAGTCCTGACTTAGAGTGATGTATTAGAGAATATTGGCCTTCTCCCTGCAAAGTCAGGCTTCCGGCCCCAAGCTAGATCTTACAAAGGGTACGTACTTATCGTCAGTCAGGCCTGAGAGCCCTAGAATCCTTGCCTCCCCCCGGATGCGGGAGTTGCGGGGATGTACGTTACGTCCCTTGACTGAATTGGTTATTTACAACACACACTTCAAAGCAATATGAAGGGAATTGGCGACGAACTTCTCACTTTTGAACCTCACTCAAGTGATGAAAACAACACCTGAGCAGGCGATTTAAAAATATTTTTAAAAAAATCGGACATATATATATATATATGTATTGGTGTGTTTTGGTGCTAATTTTATAAATTCGTCTAAAATCAGCCAATTAGCTTACAGGCTTCAAAGTCTAATCTTTATTTTAAAAAATTGATGCGTCAAGTAGAGAAAAATCGAAATTTTACAACGTTTCGCTTTAGGATCTAGCAAAAAAATGTATCAAAATAGCTTTAACAATGATTTTTTTTAAAAAAATATATAAGAGCTTTTTTATGATTTTCTCTTTGAGGTGCACACTGTCCTCATTCATAGTTTCAAGGCATCGAATTTTGTACGTTCGCGATTTTCTGTTTTTGCGTAATATTGAATATTTACCCAAACTCTTCTTTTTATTGGTAGATCAAAGGTGAGAACTTTTAATCTTCAGAAGTCCCATTTTAATGACGCTCTATTAAAGAAGCCACCATAATTTTTTTATTTTCATTTAACCTATATATGTATATTTTTTTTCTCTAATGGGGCTGCATATTGGTATTTTTTTACTTTGAAGACCTAGTTCATTCCCCAGGAGCTGGTATCACTTTTTACATACATTTTTAGTACTAGCTCGTGGGTCACTAATGCATATTTGTGTCAGAGTTAAGTTAAAAAATTTTAACTGAGTATTTTTTTAAAAAAAGAAACTAAAACATCTTTAAAATTCAATTAGCTTAACGCAGTGTTTCTCAAACTGTGGGGTGCGCCCCCCTAGGGGGCGAGATAACCCTACGAGGGGGGCGCGAGCATATTGAAAAGTCAAAAACAAAGGATTATTAAAAAAATTATTAATTTACTGAACAAAATACATTCTGACACAATAAAAAATTAACTACAAATTTACACTTAAAAATATAACAGTACTGTACAATGTATTTTATAATTAATTTAACAGTACTAAGAACAAATTTAAAATAATTAACAGTGACATATATAAAGTTATAGGCAAAAATTAACACTTATCTTGATGATTTATACGGTTTATAATTGATCCCTTAAATGTCGATTAAAAATTAGGCGCTTTTCTCCCCAATGCCACGATTTAACAAGTAGGCGAGCATATGGGGTGCACGGGGGAAGGGTTGAAAAGGAATAAATAAGCAAATTCTATGAAATTAGTAAATCCTTCGCAAAAGATTGTACTTTGGAAAGACGTATATATACGTCCAGAGGAATTAATTAACAGGCTGAGTGGCACTTAAGAATTTAAAGTCGTATTGTAGGTTTAGCGTCAAAGTATAGTATTATTGAATTCAATTCATTGTTATTGTACGGAAGGGGGGCGATGAAAATTATGATTGAATATTGGGTCGCCAATATTGAAAGTTTGAGAAGCACTGGATTAACGAGTAAAAAAAGGAGTGGTTTGATGATATGAAGATTTTTAGTGGGGTTAACAATTCTTGTTTGGGGCAAATGGCGATAAGTGTTTGAATGAACAAGGAGAAACGATTACATACAATATACATTATGAAATATTATTTATTAGTATATATATACGCTCATGTCCATAAATTAAGGATAATGAAGTTCAGGCAAAGAAAGAGACAGAAGCAAAACAAATTTGACTTATTAGTAAAGTCTATTTATTAAACAAAAGGTAAAGAGCAAAAAAGATGCTATATGTTTGACATAATTAATAAAAATTGTGATTTTTACTCCCTGGAGCAAATTTCAAAAGAGAACCTTTTTACAAAAAACAGTATAACATGGTTAGTATGATGGTTAATACGGAGTATGTCTCCCGGACGATACAATACGGGGATTAAAACGCCTAGGCATGCTGAGTATCAAATTATCAATCTCATCTTGGGGAATATCACACCACTCATCAAGCAATGCGCTCCTAAGTTCCGGTAGACATGTGGGACGGGGTTAATGGGCTGCAATTCGTCGGCCAAGCATATCCCACACATGCTGTATGGGATTCAAGTCCGGTGAGTATGCTGGCCAATTCACACGGGTGATATCCTTCGATTGAAGGCATTCGTCTACAATGTTTGCACGGTGAGGACGGGCGTTGTCATCCATGAACAGAAATTCAGCACCCATGGCACCCCGAAACAAACGTACATGTTGTTCCAGAATGACATCCCGATAGATGTGGCCTGTCATCGTTACACTCTGAACATGCAGGTCAGTTCTGGAACCAAGAATAATACCTCCCCAAACGAGCCATCCTGCACCACCATAACGGTGTCGTTCAGTGGTGTTCTCTTGGTGGTAACGGGTACCTGGTGCTCTCCATATTAAAGTCCGGCGAGAATCAGACTGCAAACTAAACCTGGACTCGTCGGAAAACATCATACAGGACCACTGTTGTGGTGTCTACAATGCATGCTCTCTACTCCGGGTTAATCGCAGGCGACAGTGAGTTGATGTAAGTGGAACACATCTGACAGGCCTACGAGCATATAGACCAATGTGCCCTAAGCGTCTGTACACGGTCTGCGTTGAAACTGTCGTACCGGTAGCTGAAGAGAGCTGACGAGACAGGTCTGATGCTGTGCTCCGTCTGTTTCTTTTGGCAGTAACTGCCAAATATACCGGTCCTCATTCGGCGTTGTAACTCGGGGTCGACCCCTGTGCTGTAACATCTACTCACATTACCATCATCTTGGAATCGTTTACAAAGCCTGGAGATGATACTCTGGGCGGTTCCAAGTTCCTCGGATACTTCCAGCTGGGTACATCCACATTCCAGTCGTCCAATAATTCTACCACGTAAAAAATCATCCAAATGCTTCCTTTGTGCCAATGCTATGCGGTTATTGCTCTGGAAGGCTTTTAAAGCGCTTGTGAACAATTTTACTTCTTTGCCGCCATTCCTTATATACCCCTCTCTTACACTCTCGTCATTGTGTCGCACTATCCGCGCTATTTGGTGGTTTCCTGTAATTTGCATATTCTTCTTCAAGATGTGTGTGATAATTCTACAGGTGAAAGTTTTATTTTAGAGTTCAATTTCTGTGTGATTTCGAATTATCCTTAATTTATGGACATGAATGTATATTTGTATAAAAAAATTGATTACAAAGTATGTAAAGAGAAATGTATGTTGTAGTTTATTTTCAAATAGTTTTTAATATTAGGTTCGTATTTCGTTTTCATTAGTATAACACATTTCGCAGTTAATTCCCTGTCAAGTCTATTTCAAATAGTTTACAAAGTTCGTTGAAGAAAACACCTTTTCACACATGAATATGCGGAACCGAACTACCCGAGCATTAACTAGTTTTTTCATTGATATAAAATTATTTGGTAAAGAATGCCATACGTTTAATATAACATTTTCAATTCTTATTGTTGTATCAATCTTATCTGCACTGCTTTCACAGTTTTCCTTCTACTTCAGAAATCAAGACTTCATATTTAGTTCTCAACACAACGCTGCTTCGAAATTCAACTAATTCCATTTCTATATTATCGATACCTAGCCACATAAATTCGGTTAAGGTATCCAACTACGTTTGGAACCGTGATTTTGCAAAAGCGTATAAATGTATAATATTTATGATATTTAGTGTACTCACATCAGAAAATGCGTATAAAATTGTTTTAAGAGTATTATTACAATAAAAACTTATTTAAGTACAATATTTTGACAAAAAATGAACATAGAATGATCAATTTTCAAAATATTCTCCTTTTGTGAAAAATGCTTCTATTAGAATAATACTTTGCCTGTATATAGCTCAGACCTCTCTATAGAGGCTCAACTAGAATTTTTGAAATATATAACTTAGATGTGGGTTTATCCTTGTTTTATGTGAATTTTTGAAAAAAAAAATAGTTCAGACTCGCTGCAGAAGTCTTTACTTTATATAAGCAAAATATTATTATTTTAGAAGCAGTTTTTATAAAAGGAGAACATTTTGAAAAAACGTTATTCTAAGTTAATTTTTTGCCAAAATATTGTATATAAATAATTTTTTTTATCAAAATGTCCTTAAAACAATTTTATACATGTATTCTAATCTAAGTGACATTAAATATGATGAAAATTATCTATTTATGCGCTTTTTTAAAACCACGGTTCCGAAAGCAGTCGGATACCTTAACTCCATTGTTTCAAATTCTGTTTTGTATACATATGAAATAAAGTGAAATGTATTTTCCCAACTTTTAAATTGATTGAATCTCTCCACAAAAGCTAGTTTTATTTCCTGCATAGTAATTAAATATTTTTCAATTACATTTTCTTAAATGTCAACAGAGTTTTCAAAAATTATTGGACTTTGAAAATATTTTGTAACTGAGGAAAATATTTCATGATTTTCATTTCCAAAACTAGATATATATTATAAATGCGAAAATTTGTGAGGATGTTAGGGCGTCTCTCAAGCAAAAACAACTGAATGGATTTTAATGAAACTTTACAGTAATATAGCTTATACATCAGAATAACACATAGGCTATAATTTATAGCATAGGATATAATTTATAAAGATATTGTGAGAAGTGTCCAAAATATAACGATATTTGTCAAGTAAGTAGGAAAAAATTCTGCCATATGCAAGCAATTCTGGCGTGAGCTGCAAAAAAGCCCACGTCAGCATATATCTATCTTTTGTTTGTGAAAGAACCCTTTTTGTTTTGGCTACGCAAGGCGCTCGCTTCTAATTAATTCCTATGATCAGCATAATCCCTATTTTTTTTTTATTTCAGAATAAAACTAAGTTTTGAAGGGAGAGGTTGTTAAAAATCTCTCTTTATTCGAATGTTTTTTTAAATGATTTTATTATACACATTTGGTAGTAAGAAATTGATCTTTTTTTCAAAATAAATACTTTTATTGCTTCTGGTACTTACAGTAGATAAATTTTGTCTTCCACACTACATCATTTGGACATATTTGCATAGTTTGTTTGTGGTTAGTAGTTAATTATAACGCTATAATTTTAATTGAATAGGCGGATATTGCATTTTTAAGTATAAAAATAATTATAACTACTGTATTTTTGGAGTGAGTCGATATTAATGTCGCACTGTTCAGCTACACGAGGGCTTTTGGCAACGGACCACGTAATTTTGAACCATGGTCAAGTGACGTGGACGACACCTGAGCTGGCACCCCTTCTCCTAACTACCACACCACTCCAACTTAGAAGAAAACACCACTCCAACTTAGAAGAAATATTGTACCCATACTTAGCAGGAATATTCTTTGAAATCCACTTTGCCAAGATATATGACAGCACGGGTTCTATGATGAGTATTTTAGCGGGGAAGGCGAACAGTTTTGCAGCAGATATGCGTTTTCTGTTGACGGCGTATTCAGCGGATTGCAAAGATTATTATTTTTGTCCTGAAAAAATAGTTTATGGCAAAATTTAAGTGTCTTATGTTTTGTATGTTATTTTCAATGTAGTGACCCCAAAAAAATATTGCATGAAAAAACTGCAGTAAATCATAATGCGGTGGATAAAGCATTAACGTGCATCACTCCCCTACACGGCGGGTCTTACAAAGCTCTAATAAAGCTCGAGCTCTGAAAGTAGCTAGACATTTGCCAACTTGACTCTATCGTTATCATTTCGCTGTGTTTTTCATTGAATCGCCATTATAATTTAAGAAACGGCGTTGCTTGCGAATATTACAATTTTAACATAAAATAAATACAGCAGAAAGTAATATTAGTGTATTACACTTTCAGATATAAATTATTTACACTACTTTAAGCGTTTTTTACGCAAAACTTTTAACAATGTGTTACTTTTGCTAAGCAGAGATCAGCTTATGGAGATATTTTCAAAAATCGACCCTCAAGAGTGTTACGGGGAATTATTTATAAATAAAAAAAATCCTTTTTATCAGCTATTAGATCTACATACTTAAAATTTAACAAAGATGTGTTTTTTCTTTCTTTTTGTTTTTGTTGTTTAGCTGAGGTATGCAAAAAGCTTTTTTTTTGTTTAATTTGGAATTCACGTAAAATTATCTCATTAAAAACCTTTTTTATCCTTCAATCTGTGTTGTTTAATTTTTCAGTTCACCCGTGCGAAGAACGGGTATACCAGCTAGTCCTTAATAAAGATGCCACGTTTCGTCATAAATATTTTAATATTTTCTAACATCATTAAAACAATAAGTTCATGCCTTTGAAGTTTTTTATTCGGTTCGTTAAAATGCTGAGTGATGTCACATAAAAATATTAAATCATTAAACCAATGTATATTGGGAAATTCATCGAAGCTATTGTCTTTTTTAATTAGCATAATTTCTTCTAATAACGTTACAAAACGATTAAGGACTTGTCCGAAACTAAGCCATCGCACGTTGTTGTATGTCAAAATCCCTGAATATTGCAATTCAATATCCTTTAAGAATTGTGCGAATTGCCGTTTATAAAGTTGATTATTTTTACTACTACTAACATTACACCTGGAAAAGGTTTTTAAACCATACTTCACACATAAAACTAGCTGGTGTATTATACAATGAAATTCAATTAGCTAATGTGAAATATTTTGCTTAAGATACTGAATAAATCCAATGTAACGTACTAACGTCTGCACTAACGTAAAAGTGTCATAATTAAATTTATTAGAAAATAAAAAAATACAACATAAAAATATACTCGAACCTTAGCAGCAATAATAAAAATAATTTAACAATCCTACGGAAAATTGTACAATTTGAAGGAAATTATGTCATGTCAACATTAAATTAAGATATTGTTAAGCAGATATTGTTAAATATAATACGAGTGGCTACAAGTAAAACAATGGCATTTTTAAGACACTAGAACAGTGCAAGTTGACAAACGCGTGACAAATCAAAATCGTCTTTTTACTATTATACAGAGAAAAAACAGTATTGGTGTAAAAATCAAGTAATATGGATGGTAGTGTTGCCATTTTACACTAGTTGGTGTTCTACAGGGTGAGGCAAATGAAAGGGGCCCGGAAAACAGAGTTCCAGGTTACAAAGAAGATAATTAGTTAGGTGACCAACCGTCCTCCTTTTATAGGTCCAGGTCCTTCCTCGAAAAGTATCCTCCTACTTGTCCTCCTTTTCAATATTTAAAAACTGATCTGTTAATCTCTGTATTCGGAGATGAACCAAACATGTTTCCAATATGTCTAGAAGAATAGTCTGAAACAAACATCACAGGAAATGACAATTTTCAGTGGTGTTTTTTGACTTCATCACAAGTAAATTGTGCAGATATAGAAAACTGTGTTGATTTTTTAACAAAAGAAATGCCTGATATTAAAATCGTTGACAATGGTCTGTTTGAAGAAATTGGAAGACTGAATGTTTAGTTAAATTATAATAAATTGAAATAAGAAAATAAACAAGCTGAAATCGAACAAAGATGGGTTGAAATACTTAACCATTTCAAAAATGAACACATTCCGTACGAAGCTACAGTACTTACACAGTAAAGATGAAGCATATTTTTTGCTCCGAAATTTTCAATATATTAGAAAATAATATATTGACAAACAAAAAAATTCATTCAAAGAGAAAATACTCGTTTAAGTAAATAATTAAAAGGGATGTAAGCATAATTAGCGTATTTTTGTTTGAATTTTTTTTTGATAAAATATTTCATATATTTATATTGTAACATTTTCTTAAATTTTTCCTCCTCCTTTTCATTATAAAAAAATTGGCCACCTTGTAGTTAGATAACTTGCTTACAAAAGATGTTGAAAATGACCACCATTCATCTCTTGGCGCGTTTGGGCCCTGGTCAGAAAATTGTGGAAGACAGACCGAAGCTGGAAGGTTGGAAGTGCTGCCATCTCATCAGCAATGTTCGGCTGCAGTTCTTGAACACTATGAGGGCTGTTGCGATACACCTTAGACTTGACGGTTACCCTCAAAAAGGAATCACACACTGACGGATCAGGTGACCTGGGTGGTCAGCAGGGGCGTAGCTACCGCCGCATCAATAATACGGGGCCCCAAGCTATAAGGGCCCCAACATGTGTAACAACAGTGCCACTAACAGGGATTTTATTTCTAAAAAAGAACCCCGAAGGAGTTTTGTTCAGGGGCCCATTCAGAACTAGCTTCGTCAGTGGTGGCCAACTAGGGCTAGGGGATCTCTGCTAATAACTCTGACAGGAGTGAAGATTGTGCAAATGTGGTCGATGGTTCGGTGAGATGTATGAGTAGTAGCAACATCCTGTTGGAAGTAACTGTATAGGTATTTTCCTCCTCAGTTAATGTTGCCACTGCTTAACTCCCAGACACATCCCGCACTAACAATAAGATCTGAACTGATCCGCGTCACATTCAAATCCGGGCCACCTTTATTTGCCCCGCTCTGTATAATATGAAATGCACAAATGCTTATGAACCACTAGTAACCATTGGAATTTTATATAATTTATACTGTTCTTTATTTAATTCTATATATTTTCTAATTGTCGTATTTAAATAAGTGAATATCAATTAATGCAACATCTAGCTTCTATGAAGGCCGCAATAGACAATCAAGGAGGACATACGTTCCCCATCTATAGAGTAGTATAAATTAATAGTTCAATACGAAAATTTTAAATTGGAAAAAAAAATTAAATCAACAAAATAAGAGTGCTTTATGGAATTCCAATTTTAAATTGTATTAGAGCAACTAGTAAATTCTTTAATTTGAGTTTAATAACATTCCCTTGTTAAAACATTAATTATTATTCACGTTTTTCAAATAAAATCAAGTGTAAATATTTTTGAAAAATATCAAATAAGAAGTTATGAAAAAAAAGTATTTTCAGATTTCATTCGGATCTCATCATTAAAATCAACCACATCTAATTTTCTTCTAATGTTTTCTAAGGCTATATGTACGCTAGGGTAGTATGCCATCATATCCTACAGTTGCTAAATTAATTATGTCCCTTTTAGGCACGCAAAATGCCACCAAATTCGACAGGCATGCAAGTATCACTATGTACAATTATTGGTGAACTTTTTCTCTGATATATCAAGCTAAACTATATTTGACAGAATTTTTATGAGAATATACATCAAATATTTCTCTAGCCTTTTCAAAAAGAAAGCACAAAAATGAGAGAGAGGAGAGAGAGAGAGAGAAAAGTGCTGCAATTCATACATAAAATATTTTTCACATTTTACATCTAATTGCATGGATATTTAAAAATGAAAGAATACAATTTATGCCTTTACTTACCAAATAACCATTTTCCGAAAACTTTTATTTCTCTGAAAATACTTCTCGATTGTTATTGTCAAAAAATTCATTCCTGTATATTAATCGAACACTTGTTAGTACATTGATTAGCACATAGCTTTTGGGGCTCTAACCTCCAATATGGGCTTTTCGAGTGACCATGATAGTTAAACTACAGGCCGTTTGGTAAAGATTTAACAAAAAATGAAAATTTAATGTCCAAATTAAAATAAGTACTTCGAATTTTAAAGACGTGAACAATTTGTTGCAAACGCAGAATTTCAAAAAAGACAGCTCGTTGGATCAGCAGGTGGGCGGGGCTTAGGCTAGCCAATCTGAGAAATCAGAGGTATTCAAATACTTTTCGAAGTAGACTAAACTTGATTGATATCAATCGTATCCACTCATATACATTCAATTAACCGTTATGACAGTTCCCGCAACAGCGGAATGTATATTTATTTTACGGCAACAAAATTTATGAAACGAAAAAAGAAAACAGTATTTTGATTATTTAGTTGAACAGAAAAAGAAAACATGCTCTCTATTTTGGATTTTCAATTTATCACCAAAAAAAAGAAAGAAAAGAGGAACAGAAAAAGATATTTCTCTTTTTGAACGAACTTCTGTCATCACAGCATTCTGGAGCACGTAGATAAATCCTGTGTGTGTGAAATCAGCATTTTTATGTTCACAACATATTTTTTTCTTTTAAATAAAAGTATATTTATAATCTTTTTTTTTAAAAATCATTGTTGGAATATTAAAATGAAACTTCATTTCTGTGAATAATAATATCAACTATTTAAAATACTGCTTACATTTCGCAATTTTTACATTTTTTTTATTTATTTAAATATTATAAATTTCTTACTAGGCTCGAAATACCGAAAATTGCGCTAATATATAAAATAAAATCATAATTACTTATTTTTTTTTTCTTACCGCTAGAAATATTTTTATATTTTTAAATTGGAAATAATTGTAGCAATTTCGTAACATCATTTCTTGATGCAACAATTTTAAACCATATAACTTCATTTTTCTTTTCTTAATCACTAATTCAAACCTTATTGTGTTGTAACATGTTACTTTTTTTCAAAAAATTTTTTTCTTTCATATACTATCATAACAAAGTTGAACACAATATTTTCACATGATTTCTGTTTCTATAATAAATATTTGAATTTCTTGAATATAAGATGAATTTTAAATTTTAATTAGCTAGTTTTAATACACTTATAGGAAGATTGCTCTCTTTAGTGGCGCAATAGAGAATATTAGGCACCCCCTGCAAAGTCAGATTTGGGGCCCCAATCACGTACTTGGTTTCGGTCCGGTTTTGCCCCCCATAATCCTGGCCCTCCTGCGATGCGGGGGTGTACGTTACGCCACTGGTTTTCTTGAAATTTATGGTTTTATACGTAATCAGATTCATTCCCATCAGGGGTGGGGGGAGCTACCGCCGTATCAGCCATACCAATATGATACGGAGCCTCAAAGTTACAGGAGCCCAACATATGTGCGTAAAAAAATCGTAAGGGTCGTTGATACAAATGCCTCCAAGGAATTTTGATACAGGGCCCATTCAGAACTAGCTACGTCACTGATCCCCATTAACTTTTTATAGGAACAAAAATCAGTTTAAACACTAAACCAGTTAGAAAAAATTATTTGACTCTAGGAATAAATGTTTCGAATTTTTTTTCTTTTGAAAATACAGCCGAACCTCTATGTAACGAACCTCTATATTGCGAATTTTTCTATATAGTGAACTTTTTCCTGGAACCTTGAACATTTCACGATTTTCTTCGTAAAATAACCTCTCTATAGATAGTGCATTTTCTATAAAACGCACTTTTTCTTTTGTGATTTAGTTTTTTTTTCTCCCTATTTTTAAAGTATTTCTGAACATTTCAAGTTGTTCTCTCTTTAACACATTTTATGGTGGCCATAAATCTTGAACTGGTTTATTAGGTCCTAAAGGCCGTATCACGCGTACATTTTCCATTCAATTTTTTCGTCCAATTTTTGGCCGAATCTGAAGGGGAAGGGTTACCGTAAATAAAATGGCATGCTCTGACGTCAGCCGCGCTCTATCTCCACATTGAAAAATTACTAGACCATTTTTATGCTTTGGAAAACGAACATCCAAAATTATTTCTTTTATTTCGCTTGCGCTTTTGTTGATGGGAGTAAACAGAAATGGAGTACCATCCAATTTAAAATATTATGCGCCATTAAAATATTATACATCATTAAAATATTATACGGCATATCTGATGTGTTAGAGGAAACCGAAGCCGCCATCTTGTTTATGACGTAGAGCGCCGAAGAGCCCCATTGGCTTGAATTTCAAGCAACTTTTATTTGGAACAGCTTTTTCAACTCACTAGCAAAAAGTTGTTCTAATGCAGTTGCTATGGCAACTGAGTAAACATTGCACGAATCGGACAAAAAAATTACTTGAAACGTGTACGTGTGATACGACCCTTAACTCGCCGAGTGCAATAGAGTTATGGACATTTCATCCAAGAAGTGTAACCTTTAACCCCTATTGTCCAGTTCACTAGAAACATCTTCGATATCCCCTTTCACACTCAGTGGAGTTGTCCCGTGTACCCGCGTTCTAGAAAAAATAATGTATATTTAATGTTACTTGTATGCTTTAAATTAGAAAATGTCCTTTAAATTAATTCATTTTTTAAAAAAATTATTTTCTTACTATTGAAAATGCAGTGATACATTCGACATTGTTTTTTTTTGCTTTCCTTGCAGTTTTTCTTTCTTTCTTTCTCTTTTTTTGATGGCTAAGGCTTATAATTATTAGTATAAAATTATTTTCTTATTATTGAAAATACAATGAATTCTTCCACATTTTTTTCTTGTTTTACTTGCAATTTTTCTTTCTTTCTTCTTTTAAAAAATGTGTGAATAATTACACTTTTTTTAATGCATAGTGTTTATAAATTAAATTTTTTTTTTTTTACATTAGAACGTCATTTATCCAAATCAATTGGGACCGGACACCGTTCGAATACGCGATTGTTTGGAAAACCGAATGCGATTCATGTAGTATATGAAACCGGACTCTAAACGAATATTGAAAATCATCCCATGCGGGAACTGTGCCAGAAGAAAAAGCAAAATAGGCGCAAAATTTCGCTTTACCTTTATTTTTGAAAAAAAATCACTTATTTTTCGCTGTACCATTGTGCACCTTCGTTTTTTCGCTTCAAGGTCTCTGATTCTCTTCAGCAGCAGTGGTTGAGTAGGACAGCACTCTGATTGTTGTTCGTACCACTCCTTAGCTGTCTCCAACGCAGAAAATGCGTCAGAATTTGATGGACCCTTGCTACTTTTGTTGTTGGTGGTGATGTCCTCGACTTCATCCGTTTCGTGGTCGACAGGGTCGGATTCTTCTTGCACGGAAGTCACATATCTCGTCATCATTTAGTACTTTCTCACTTGGAAACAAACTGGTCTAATATTCCGCGCAGATGTTTACCAAATCAGACAACTATTATTCCCCAAATATCCCCGACCTTGGGTTTTCCCGTTACTTTTGGCCTCACGAGAAACAACTGTTGAGCATTGGACTGTTCGAAAACGTATTCATATACATTACCTACATGTATTTGACTAAAAAAAACTGGTTCTGATATTTGACGCTCCTGATAATAAACGTTCAGATAAACGACGTTCTACTGTATGTGGTTTATAAAGTATATTAAAAGATGAACATCTATACAACGAATTTTCCATATAACGAGCTTTTTCCCGGGATTTAGCGACTTCGATATATAGAGGTCCGATTGTACATTAAATTTTACAGTTTAAAAAATTATTTTTGTTTGAAGTGTATAAACAAATGCGCGAAGCCCTGTGGCACTGAGTTGTAGCATATCGCACTTCCACACCCCAGCTTCGGGGTTTAAACCCCGGCCTGGATTTCGACTCAGCCTTTCATCCCATTCAGTGGGTCGATAAATGATTACCAAGATTGCTTGGGAACTGACCACCTGACCGGAATATCTGCTCATGCACCCATGCCCAGGATCACGAAACTGAGATAGGCACAGTAGGCCTTTGCCCTCATGGGCGGTTGGGCCACTGACTTCAGTTCACATAAATAAATGCATGGTCAAACGTAGCTAACTTTGTGTGTGCTGACTTTCACATCCCAACTACACTCATGTCCATAAATTAAGGATAATTCAGAATCACACAGAAATTGAACTCTAAAATAAAACTTTCCCCTGTAGAATTATCACACACATCTTGAAGAAGAATATGCAAATTACAGGAAACCACCAGATGGCGTGGATAGTACGTCACAATGACGAGAGTGTAATAGGGGTATATAAGGAATGCTGTCAAAGAAGTAAAATTGTTCACAAGCGCTTTAAAAGCCTTTCAGTGCAATAACCGCAGAGTTATGGCACAAAGGAAGCATTTGGATGATTTTTTACGTGGTAAAATTATTGGACGACTGGAATGTGGATGTACCCAGCTGGAAGTATCCGAGGAACTTGGAACCACCCAGAGTGTCATCTCTAGGCTTTGGCAACGATTCCAAGATGATGGTAATGTGAGTATATGTTACAGCCAGCACAGGTCGACCCCGAGTTACAACGCCGAATGAGGACCGGTATTTGGCAGTTACTGCCAAACGAAACAGACGGAGCACAGCATCAGACCTGTGTCGTCAGCTCTCTTCCGCAACCGATACGACGGTTTCAAGGCAGACCATGTACAGACGCTTAGGGCACATTGGTCTATTTGCTCGTAGGCCTGTCAGATGTGTTCCACTTACCGCAACTCACTGTCGCCTGCGATTAACCCGGAGTAGAGAGCATGCATTGTAGACACCACAACAGTGGTCTTGTGTGATGTTTTCCGACGAGTCCAGGTTTAGTTTGCCGTCTGATTCTCGCCGGACTTTAATATGGAGAGCGCCAGGTACCCGTTACCAGCAAGAGAACACCATTGAACGACACCATTACGGTGGTGCAGGAAGGCTCGTTTGGGGAGGAATTATTCTTGGTTCCAGAACTGACCTGCATGTTCAGAGTGTAACGATGACAGGCCACATTTATCGGGATGTCATTCTGGAACAACATGTACGTTTGTTTCTGGTCGCCATGGGTGCTGAATTTCTGTTTATGGATGACAACGCCCGTCCTCACCGTGCAAACATTGTAGAGGAATGCCTTCAATGGCAGGATATCACCCGTACGGATTGGCCAGCACACTCACCGGACTCGAATCCCATAGAGCCTGTGTGGGATATGCTTGGCCGACGAATTGCAGCCCGTCAACCCCTCCCACCTGTCTACCGGAACTTTGGAGGGCATTGCTTGATGAGTAGTGTAATATTCCCCAAGATCAGATTGATAATTTGATACTCAGCATGCCTAGGCGTTTTAATCCCCGTATTGTATCGTCCGGGAGACATACTCCGTATTAACCATCATACTAACCATGTTATACTGTTTTTTGTAAAAAGGTTCTCTTTTGAAATTTGCTCCAGGGAGTAAAAATCACAATTTTTATTAATTATGTCAAACATATAGCATCTTTTTTGCTCTTTACCTTTTGTTTAATAAATAGATTTTACCAATAAGTCAAATTTGTTCTGCTTCTGTCTCTTTTTTTGCCTGAATTTCATTATCCTTATTTTATGGGCATGAGTGTAAGACATTAGTAACCTGGGCCCGTTGAGAAGTATGATGTGGCATGTTTGACACTTTTCTAAACTTTATTCAAAGTTGATCCTGAGAAGAAAAAAAATCTCCAGAGGTATATCCCAAATTGATCTAAACTGATCCCAAACTCTAAAACTGATCTGACCCCATCGTAGGTGTTACTTCTATTCTGGCTGTTATGCCTGAATGCCAATAAGCCGCATTTTTCTTTTAACTTTAGATAATTAATAGCAAACATTGTGTCATTTAGTTTGAAGACGCTTGACCAAAATTTATTCCATTCATAAATTTCAAAGTGAGAAGAGAAAGATCTCTCAATGATTTTTGAGAATCGACACTTTCATTTAGTTTGTAACTATTAAAAGTAACTAGTCAAATATTATAACTAGGAATCGAGTAGAATTAGAGCATATTATTTGAAATTTTAATTCCTATTGCAAATTCAAAGGGTCTGTCATCCAATTAAAAATACTACCAAAGTCAAATATGTGAATATTATATTTTACGTCGCTGTGTTAGACGATTTTCTCAAAACCCGTTCTTACTGGATCTCCGCTCTAAACAAAAGAAATATACCTGCCAAATTTCAAGTCAGTAGGTCTAATAGTTCCAGGGATCTCATGAGTCCCTTTTCTCCTATGTATTTGTATCGTATGTACCGTATTTTTGTGCTTTATAATGTTTTTCTTGTGCCATTCAGTAATAAAATTTCTTCTAGATAAGTACAGTCGAACCTATATATTGTGAATTTTTTTATATTGCGAACTTTTTCCTGGAACCAAGAACATGTCACGATTTTCTTCGTAAAATAACCTCTCTAAAGAGAAGCGCATTTTCTGCATAACGAACTTTTTCTCTTGTGATTCAATTTTTTTTCTCCCAAATTCTAAAGTATTTCTTTGCATTTCAAGTTATTCTCTCTTTTAACACATTTTATGGTGGTCCTAAATTTTGAACTGATTTTTATTAGGTGCCTAATTCGCCGAGAGCAATATAATTCTGGGCGTTTCATCCAAGAAGTGCAACCTTTGACCTCCATTGTCGAGTTCACTGGAAAGATCTTCTATCACACCATCATTCTTTCACTCTCAGTTGGAGTTGTCTCGTATCCTTGAACTAGTCTCCATTCATTTGTAATGTTGATCAGTCGTACTGGTAACTTTGTTTCTTATTGTTCAAAAATGTTAAAATGTAAGTGCTTAAGTATCAAAAAAAAAAAACTTAATTTTTCAGGAAGTGGATAAAGGCGTCAAGAAACTTTCCTTGCAATTTTTCTTTCTTTTCATTCTATTTTTTTATAGTTAAGACAATAAAATAAATATATATTAAATTACAAAAAGGTATGAATAATTAATTTTTTTTAAATATATAGTGAAAGGTGTACCTCCATATAACGAATTTTCCATATATCGAACTTTTTTTTTCGGGATTGAGCGACTTCGTTATACAGATGTCCGACTGTAATTAACTAGTATACTCCCCCTTCCGCTGAAAACTGTACAAAAATTTAGATTGTTCCTCGTTATTGTAAATTTTTGCTTCAAGAAGTTCGCTACCAAGCTCTATTTAACGAGTTTTTAAAAAAGTTTTAAATGAAATAACAAAACTAAAATTCCTTAGCCTAATTAAATAATTGCTGTTTTCAAGAAATAAAATATATTTCAAAGGTCAGAAACATGAATTGCGAAGGGGGGGGGGAACCCTCACTTACTTTTGTGGGAAAAAATAAACTTTTATTCCATTGTAAAGCCAATTAAAATTAAGATTTATATGAAAAGTATTTTTCATAAACATTGTTTTTTCTCACCTAATAATATTTAATTTAATTTATTTTTTCTTATTTTTTCAATTCCTACTATTTTATTTCACACAATATCCCTATATTTTATATATATATATATATATATATATATATATATATATATATATATATATATCTTGTTCAAATTTTCAGTCATTAATAAAATACATTTCAAAGCGCTCAATTGAGCTAAAATTTTATATACAAGATTATTTTTGATGGCAGTGCGGTAATTTTAATTATAATTAACAAAAATTACTTGATTAAAACTAACTATTCAAAGAATTACGTTGGCATCATTTTTGGCAATTTAGCGACCATTTTGGCGACTTGTATCAAAATTTTAAAAGGTTTTTTTCTCACATTTTAAAGCGCTCATTCGAACTGAAATTTTCTATACACTATTGTTTTAGATGTCAGTAAGATAATTTCCTTATAATTAACTAAAATTAATTGACTGAGGCTAATTATTTATAGAATTACAGATGCAACCACGTTGGTTTCATTCTTAGCGACTTGGGTCAAAACTTTAAAAGATTTTTTTTCTCACGTTTTAAAGTATTCAGTTGAACTGAAATTTTACATACAAGATTGTTTAGGATGCGATACTTAAATGATAATTAATAAAAATTAACTGCCACTTAATACCGTGATTCTGTCATATGTATATACAAATTTATATTAATTGTAATTATTTAATTAAAAGTAACTAAAATAAAATTTTTCTTTTTTGACCGAAGTACGAAATGACTTAAAAAAAATTTTTTTTTTCTTGTTTAAAAAAATAAGAATATCGAGCGGAATCGCGTTAAATATCATTTATGATTATTAAAAATATGCTTCGGGACTTACCAGTTCATAACATATGAAGCTGAAAAGGTTAGGGAATTTTTTTCCCCTAAAGTAATCATCGTACCTAAATTATATCGTAATCATAGATATAGAAATTAAAAACTGAATGTTGGTGGGGAGTTTTATATACTTTAAATTTTAAAATAAAGATTTGAAAATTAAATCTCAAAATAAATTGCAATACAATAAATTAAAAAAAAACATCAGTTTATTCATTTACAGGTGGTGGCCAAAATTGTGGACACTTCATTAAATTGTTATGTTTTTTAAGTTTGTATGCTTATAGAACATTTTAAGTTGCACAAAATGCTAAGTATTTTATATCATTTTAAAGAAAATTTAATACTGAATTCAATACAACAAAGAAGATTCAAATATTTGCAAAGTAAAAAGAGTTATGCTGCGATAACTGTCGATATACATTGGATACTGGTGATAGCAGTGAGTTATCAGAGCTTAGTAAGGCTGCGTTTATTCTTTATTACAGCTTCACATCGATGTTTCATTGAGATGAAAATAGTTTAAAGCTTCCATCATTATTACATGATGCCAGGAAACAATTATATCCTCAATTAGTTCCTTTTTATTTCATGGGTACCTCATTCGGACAAGAGTTTTCAAACGGTGCCACAAGTTTTCGATAGGATCGAGATCAGGACTGTTTCATAGCCAGGACAACAACTCAATGATTTTAGAACGGTACCAGTCATTCAATTACTTTACTGTGTGGCAAGAAGCAGAATCTTGCTGAAAAATAAATGATGAATTGTTGGTAAATAGATCCTTGGTGGAAGGCATAAGTTTGGGCTCTAGAATGGAGTCAATGTATTTTATGACATTCAGTGCCCCATCGATGGTATGAAAGCGACCGATACCATCTGCAGATATGCATGACTAAATGATAAAACTATGTGGATACTTTACAGTTGCCTGGATGCAGTCAGGATGTAGCATTTCTGCTGTTTCACGTTTTACATATTTTAGGCTATCACTACCGAATAACAATATTTTAGTTTCGTCCCTCTATATAACTTGTGACGAATAATCATTTGTCCAATTAACGAGTTCTTTTGCCCACTGTAGTCCTTTTTAGGGTTGCTGTAAATTGAGATACGGCTTCTTTTTCCGTGGAATTCTACCTTTTATTCTTATATCTGCTAATCTACTCCTGATTGTTTTAGAACTGACAGAAACACCAGTATCACTCAGATCACTCCTGATGGATGTCCATGAAATTCTTTTATCTCAGAAACATAGTATTTTTATTCTTCTGCCATCAACAGATGTGTTGCACCTTTGTCGGCTTTTTCCTGCTTTTTTTTTATTGAAATTGTCCCCTGACATCTTAAACAAAAACGTTCAGTCTGCAAATATAGTCACTGAACCTATTATGTAATTTTAACAAAGGAAATACTACTTTCTCGTCACACATGTGTCCAATCTACTTATTTATCTGATGTCACTGCTTTTGACTAAATATCATTGTTATCCTGGCCAGGAAATAGTCCTGACCCCAATCCTATCGAAAACTTGTTGCAGCGTTTGAAAACACTTGTCTGAATGAGCAGTGGCGTAACGGAAAATAATTGCCCCCCCACCCGCAAGGTCAGATCTTCGGCCCCAAGCCGGATATATATATACAAAGAATTGCAAAACCATAACATAATGTACATTTACACATCACGTAAAATATTTAAATATTAAACTTATAACTGAATATAAAATCAACCTGTGTCTAAGTAAACAAAGTAAATAACGTTTAACATTAGAGAGTATTTATAGTATTTAAAAAATGGAAACTAACAACAGTCGACTGATAACCTGGTAACTTAAATAAAAACGATACACTAAGTAAAACACCAACACTGTAAAATAATATTTTCGATTTCAGATCCTTAGAATAGAAAAAAGGTATTACTTACCAAATTCTTCGTTTATGAATCCCGGGATGAGCTTGACCTTAAGTTCGATAAAATTCTAGCATATATTGTCAAAAAGTCAAAGACACAAATACTGTTACTAATAAGAAAGCATGGACACAAAAAAGAATGCGCTCGCAGTACCACTCATGTTGAACTACAAAAATAACTAGTTCGTTGGGTTGTTCGCGACACACACTACTAGCTAATATCCAGCATTACACTCAAGAAGTAAATCACAAAAAAGGTGATTGACGTCTCACATTTTTCTTAGCAAAGTCGATTATTAATTCATCCAATTCAATTTTTCTTGCTTCTTCTTGTTCAATACTTATCAAAGACAAATAGGAGAGCCTCTCTTCTGACATCGTACAACGTAGATGATTTTTTAATAATTTTAATTTAGAAAATGACCTTTCCGCCATTGCAGAAGTAACTGGAAGAGTCAAAAACAATAAAACTACAATACATACATCTGGTAAACTTGGCGCAGCAAAGTTATTTTGAATCATCAAAAAATTACCTAAATCTTTTATCGAATTTAGCTTAGTTAAATCTGCACTAAAAACTGCTTTTAGAGACATAATTTGATTTGGAAATTCACTAGATAGATCGAGGCTATATACTTTTTGAAGATAACTGGCTTCATTATATAAGAGATCATTTGTAGTGCTTACAATATTTTTGGGAGAAAGAAAATTGAATGATTTGTAAATGCCATTCATACTCTCAAAGCGATTTTTTAATTGAGTAGTAATAACATCAACATTGGCCTTAAAAACATCCAGATCAAACAATCGTTCTCTGTCTTGCAGTTTTTCATCAGCATTGAAATCATCGAAAAACTGTCTAACTTTTCTGTCTCTTTTTTTCAAACTCCGGGGTGATATCCCCATTTTTTAACCAAACCAATAGCTTCTTCCTTTATATTAGCAAAATTGTTACGAAGATTCTCGATAGACGTTAAGCTAGAATTTAACATGGTCTTAGCGTTTTCCAAATCTATTTTTGGTGATTGTTATGCTTCTGAAGAACTTTTCCATATGTTTTTAATCGCTAAAGCTTCCTGTTTCTCGTCTTGCTTAGTACTGGTTAGTAAAATATTTAAAAGTACTTTTAAAATCGAAATGTAATTGTAGCGAATTGATATTACAGAGTCAAATCGAGATGACCACCTTGTCGTGCATAATGATTTAATAGTCTGCTGAATGTTTTCGTTATTCTGCACAATTTTCAGATCATTCCACCTTTTAATGCTGAGCCCAAAAAAATGTATAAATTTTTTGAAAAAAGTCATAAAATTCTTTTACATGAGGCACGTTATTACATGCATCGCTTAGAACAAGATTGAGGTTGTGTGTTGAACAGTGGACGTAATTTGCTCTTGGTTGTTTGTCCTTAATTAATTTTTGTAATCCCCCATACGCACTCCATTCATGTTGGCTGCCCCATCATATCCTTGTCCTCGACACTTCGCCAAATTAATGTCCAGTGTATTTAAAAATTTAGCACATCACTTTCCAAACTTTTTGTAGTCTGATTTGCCTCCTCAATAAAGCCTAAGAACGTTTCGTTAATTCTGATATCTGGCTCATTATTATCATTAACATCAGTTGTTACATACCATATTATAATACTTAATTGGTCTTTTTTTAAATATACTGTGTCGTGTCCAGAATAATAGTGAAAAAAGAACATTTCCTTATATTTTTAACAATATTTTCTTTTATTCTAGAGCCTATAATAGCAATAAGCTCATTTTGAATTTTTGGGCTAAGATATTTTTGAATTCTTTTTTCTGACAAATGAACATTGAGAAGAGGGTCATATTTAGCCAAGAGGTCTATTATATTCAAAAAATTTCCCCTTTGATTCGAATCTCGAGTTTCTCGATGTCCCCGAAAAGGAAGATTGCACATCGCTAGAGTCATTGTAACGTCTATGATTCTTCATAAGATTTGGCTAACCTTATTTACCTTTTCCTTAAAATTGCCTTTCAATAATGAATCCACCGTTTTATTTTGTTTCCAGATGTCATATGTGCGACATGCTTGGATATGAATTATAGAATTTTCATGCTCTTTATATTTTTTTTTTTGATATTCCTTGCCAGTCATTCACACCTTTACACCAGGCTTCTTTAAAATACATATTTGTTCTATCAGCGAAAAGCCAACATACCTGACAGTAAGCAACATGAAGTCGTGTTGAATAGCACAGCCATTTCCTTTCGATCTTTTGTCCTGCCTTGGATATGAAATTATAATAAGATGATGAAAAGCTCCTTCCCTTGGCATCTTTTTGGAAATTACCTTTTGGTTGGTATGGGTCCAATTTTAAGATTTGTTCCCTTAAATCTGCATCTATGGGCGTACCTACATAATGAGCAAAACCATTTCTAATCAATTTTGTTTCTTCATTTTCATTTTCTGACTCCTTTTCTTTAGATAGAGTATCCTTATTAGTTGAAGTGTCCGAAACTATGTTTTTTTTCTTGTGGATTAATTTTCACTTCCAGGATTTGTTCATCAAGTTCCCAGGCATTACTACTACTAGCACTTGCACAAGATGATGAACTTGCGGATATTAAAAAGTTATCCAATTTTGCATATTTGCTATTCATATTATACTCCTTTTCCTTTCGAATTTTTCGTTTTTGAGAACCACTCAAAGTTTTTTTAACTCCACTCATTTTAGGGCCGCGTTTCTTCTTGTCTAATTAACAAAATAACAGTATAAGAGCCAGAATAATTAATTCCGTTTACAAAAAGACAGTTCTAATATTACCAGAGAAAAGTGAGATCAAAATGTTTTAACAGCGAAGGAACACTCCCTATATTGAAGTGCATTGAATTTAAAAATATATATGTTCTATATATAAAAACAATTTTGTGAAACATTTCTCATTATGCTTTATTTATTTGATTGAATACTCATAAATCTGCGGAAATTTCTGTGGGCATATGGGTTTCTAAATCATAAATCTAGATCATATAATCATTTAAAATGCTCTCTATGCGTTTTCAAGTGTCGCAATACTATTTTTCATGAAAAAAGCATAACAGATGTGCGTTATTTACGAGTTCGCTAAATGAAAATGAAATACATGTGGGGGGAGTTAAAGACGCCAAAAAGTTACTTTGCTACTTCAGTAAAAAGTAACTTCTTTTTTTTCTCCCTACCACTAACATGAAGTATACTAAAAAAAACAGTGATGAATTTTTTTTTATTTTTCTAGCATTTTATCCAATTTTCCATCTGACTTTCTTTTTATCTGTTGGTAATTTAAGTTTGAAAAGAAAACCCACTAAAGAAAAGTATCTCTTTCGTCGTGGGGATTACAGCAAATTAAAATGCTTTTTGATTTGGTTATTGGATCTATGATATCTAATAAGCGATCAAATGCAGCAGTTGAAAATCACTTAAAAATTGGATTAAATTAATGTAAAGCTAATTTTGTGAAATTCTACGTTAATGGCGTCAGTCTAGCTTTGGGCCCTCTAGAAGCCTTGGGACCCCCGCAGTGTGGGGGTTGCGGGGGTGTACGTTACGCCACTGTGAATGAGATACCCATGAAATAAAAAAGGAGCTAATTGATGATATAGTTGTTTCCTGGCATCATGTAATAACGAAGGAAGAGCTTCAAACTATTTTCAGCTCAATGAAACATCGATGTGAAGCTGTAATAAAGAATAAACGCAGCCTTACTAAGCTCTGATAACTCACTGCTATCATCAGTATCTAATGTATATCGATAGTTATCGCAGCATAACTCTTTTTGCGTTGTAAATATTTGAATCTTCTTTTTTGTATTGACTTCAGTATTAAATTCTCTGTAAAATGATTTAGAATACTTAGCATTTTGTGTAACGTAAAATTTTCTATAAGCATACAAACTTAAAAAAACATAACAATTTAAAGAAGTGTCCACAATTTTGGCGACCACTGCCTGTTTATGACGTAAAGTATAATTGGTGAACTTCTCATTTTTCATTTGGGTAGCAACCAGTGATAAATGATTATTTATTAATATCACATTAAACGCAACACGAGGGTTATCACAACTGTGAGACCGTTGGTCAGTTGAGAAGGATGACACCTGTGAGCTAGCACCCACTCTTCGAATTTCCACTACTCGCAAACGTGACGACTGTAAGCCTCGACAGATTTAGGAATAGATAAGCGTGTATCAGCAACTGTACAAGGTGAGTCTCTAGAGTAGGGATGGCGATTCTTTCCTAAAAAGATAGATTTTTAAATGAATCGATTCACAAGAATCGAGGTCTCAAAGATCGATTTCTAAAAAATCGATTTTTTTAAGTCTGCATTTACAATGTAATTATAAATCCATTTTATGAAAAATAAGAGAGATACCATTATAACCGATCTTTTATCAGTAGATTTTTTAGTTCAGGAAATTCGACAATTACAATTATTTTTATTACCATATCAAAGTATCAGGTATAAAAGAAGACATTTATTTTTTTGTTATATTAAAAAGTTTAGAAAATAGATAATATAGCTTATAGTTCCCAATGCTTAACATCTAAGCTTTTTAAAAACAACAGTCTGTCAAGTCTACTGGGATCCAAGCGGTTAAGCTCATGACTTGCGATGTTGCCGGCAATCGAAAAAAGGCGCTCACAAGGAACAGATGATTCTACGATACTCATATACATCTTACACCTTTGGGAATAGGCGCGCGCGATCATCTAATTTTAGTTAGTCATATACATCATCGCTATTGAGTGAACGTGACGATAGAGTTTTTCTGTTCTTGCAGTCAATTATAGGATCATACTTCAGGTGCACAACTGCCTGCGATAAATAGAGTTTAAATTCTTCGTTTAAGCCCTGACATTCCGGTGCATTCAACTTATTGTAAATAATTTTATGGTTTTTACCAAAACAGAAAAAAATCGAATGTCGATTTTCTAGGATGAAATATCGATTCACTGAATCGATTCAGTGCTATATATCAATAAAAAAATCGATTATTTTTGGCCCGAGAAATTGATTTTTCGATTAATTGATCTCAGATCGCCATTCCTACTCTAGAGCAGGGGTGGAAAACCCAAATGACCTTGCGGAACCTTACTTCGGAAAAACATTATAATCCAGCGGGCCGAATATAAAAATATATATCTTTATATTGGATTAGGACCCATTACAAATATTTATTGGAGTGAAAATTTAAAACGAAATGAATTATTATTACTGTTTTTATATTTTTCACGCACACAAGCATAGATAATTTGATAATAATAATGCAATGATAAAATATACCTAGCTCTAGCAATAAGCAGCACGATAAAGTTATAGGAATCAAGCGTGATGCTGCGGGAGGGGATCGCTGCAATGCAAATGCTGCTCACTTCTAAGTATGTATAAAAACAGAACCAACATAATAAAACAGGGTCAATTATGGGATATATTTGTAACGAAACACTATACTAAAAACAAAAAAATATTGCATAAAATAGTAGTATTTTGTAAAGTTGTAAAGAATCTCACGGGCTGTGGGGCTTGCGACCTCTGCTTTACATGATAATTTTCTATTGTGATTCAATTGATTGTGTTTAAAACAAATTTTGAGGGGTCTTTTTGTCTAAAACAATTGCATTTTAATAAAATTGTAAAAAAAAAAGTAATTTTTTCTAGATTTCTAAATTTTTTAGTAAGTGTTCTCGGGCCACTGTTATAACTCTGCGTGCTGCGAGTTGACCCCCCTTGCTCTAGAGCAGATGTTTCCAAACTCTTTTGTCTCATAGACCCCTTGCCACGTTTTTCGGTTCGGGGTAGACCCCGGCTTAATTAATAATATTGAGTTTTTGCAAATGTATCAACTTGAATAACTTTTTGACAGCTGTTACTACTACTATTTTAAAAGAATTAAATTTCTAACTGTAATGAGGTATAGTGTTTAAAATTTAAAAAACACATGTTAATTAATTATAAATTAAAAGTAAATCAATACATAAAATAATTAAATATCAAACAAATGATTTTAATGGGAGGGATGAATCAAGTTCTACAATAACAAATTTTCAACATTTGGTAGCAATCTTGTCAGGTGTAATCTTACATATCCTCTTTTAGTAGTGTGTGTCCAGTTTTTTTTTCTTTCTTTTTTTTTTTTTTTGGTTTGGAGATTGGCAACCGTGCTGAAACTCCTTCTCACTAGAAAAACAAATAAAAACTTTATCACGAGGGAATAATAGCCTTTGTTCCTCCCCATCCCACAAAATCAGAACTGAACATTCTCGCGATGTTTCATAATTCGGGACAAATAACAGGTTTGTCTTTTTAAAGCCAAAATTGCTGACACATCCATTTCTAAACTTTAACATCTTCCTTAGTACTTATTTTGATCAGTTCCTATTGTAATGCTACATTTTTTTCCAATATGACCATATCAATTCTCTCATTGCCTACTGTGGCATTACCATAGTTAAAGCATTCTCAAACCTTGTTTCAAAATCTTATTAAAAGGCAGTTAAACGTTGAACGTAATTCAAAACGTCCAGACAGATTGTCTGTGACAAATTGAGAAAATTCGGGACCTCCAGTATTATACTTCTTTAGCTTAATTGTGGAAAGAAACGCTAAAATGGTTGTTGTTTTAAGGTATCCGACTACGTTCGGAACCGCGATTTTGCGAAAGGGTATAAATTGATGATATTTATGATATTTAGTGTCACTTAGATTAGAAAATGTATATAAAATTGTTTTAAGAATAGTATTACAATAAAAATATTTAAGAACAATATTTTGACAAAAAATGAACATAGAGAGAATTACCCATTTTCAAAATATTCTTTTGTGAAAAATGCTTTTATTATAATATTTTGCCTGTATATAGCTCGGACCTCTGTACAGAGGCTCAACTAGAGTTTTTGAAATATATAACTTAGAAGTGGGTTTATCCTTGTTTTACGACAACAGAGGGGAGAAATTTTAAGAAAAAAATGCCGATAATTATTTCAATTGGTGGTAACTCTGAAAATAATGTGAATTTTTTAAAATTCATAGTTGAGCCTCTGTACAGAGGTCTGAGCTATATGCAGGCAAAATATTATTATAATAGAAGCATTTTTCACAAAAGGAGAACATTTGAATAAAGGTTATTCTAAGTTATTTTTTTTGACGAAATACTGTATTTAAACCGTTTTTTTTTGTCAAAATGAGTGTCCTTAAAACAATTTTATACATGTATTCTAATATAAGTTGCACTAAATATGAAAATTATCCATTTATGCGCTTTTTTAAAATCACGGTTCCGAACGTAGTCGGATACCTTAATAAAATTTATGCTGTCATCTTGTAAGTGCAAATTTACCTAATTAAATTTAGTAAATAAATCTGTTAAAAAGATAAAATTTGGTTTCCCCACGTGTGATTAATTTTTTTTAAAACTAAAGTCACGATTTAGTTTAATGAGAGTCACTATCATATATCCCCATTTGCATCTCACGGACCCCCAAATTATTTTATCGATGGCATGGACCCCTTTCAGGCCGCAATAGACCCCTGGGGGTCTATATAGACCACTTTGGGAATCACTGCTGTAGAGGCACCAGAAATCGAACTTGACTCTATAGAAATAACTCCGATCACGAATTCGTTATCATAATCACTCAGATACCATATTTATATAAAGTATTTTATCTGCATTTTTCAAAGAGAAGTACTCGCAGCTTCTTGCTAGCTGTTTACTGTCCAATGTCACTGTATATATTTCGCAGCAAATCACAAAGGATTTTAATTATTTTTTCTAGCGTTTTGTTGCGTTTTTGTAAGTGATGTCACTGTTTTTTATCATTGACATAGTAAACATTGTAATTAGAGAAAAAAAATGAAATGTTCTATTAGAGAGAGAGAGAGAGAGAGAGAGTAAAACTAAACAGAGAGTAAAACGTTGGTTGACATTTTTGTAAAAAGGCAGAAATAGATTTGAACAAACGACACACACACAGAGAGAGAGAGAGAGAGCAATTACACTCCATTTCCATTGTTCGTTCTATTTTTACGAACTTGTGCAGGTAAATCTGTTTCATTACATGTACAGTTTAATTCATTATATCATGCATCTATGAGTGCTCGTGTCTTGCGTAATTAAGTCATAATCAAATTAAATCTAGAGATCTGTTTCATAATAAAAAAGAAGCGTTAAAATTTTTCAAAGCTGGTAAATTTCACAACCCAGTCTTAATAATTAATTATTCAGAAACAAAAAGAAAAAAGTTAATGGTTCGCAGAATGTAAGTGGCTTGAATACCGCATTTCTAGAGGCAAAGTTTTTATTTTTTTGCAACTGATTTTGGTGAAAATTTGCATAAGATGTTTTTCTTTATGCTCGAAGAATTAGGGTTTGATTTTAGAAATGAAATTGTGCAATGTTGTGATGGAGCAAGAAAAAAAGAACGGTATTTACAAAAGTGTAGCAGCGAAGATATCAGTCCTCATGTTATGCATGTACGCATAAGGGTGGGACGAAAAAAAAAATTATTCTTTCGATCGCTATAACGTAACACGGCGGCTCTTAAACTATAGTCCGGCAACCCCGGGGGTCCTCAGCACCTTTCTAGGGGGGCCGCGAAGGTCTTTCACCTAATGTTACGATTTTTATCTTTTACAGACTCTAAAAGACCTCGTGGAAAAATTGAAAGGCGTGACATCCTAGACCAGATCACTAAATTGCCCACAGTAAAAATATTTGCTAGAACATGTATTTCGATCAAGAATATTAATTCAGTTTTCTTATTGCTTGCAACTACATAACCATTACTAAAACGTAGTGTTTTAAAAAAATATATAGAAGAAATATTATAAATGTACAAAGATTAAGGATTGTATTCACATAGCGCGCCAATACGATAACAATTGCATACATCTTGATTTCTTAATGTAGTTTCGCCTACATTATTTATTTATTTAAAAATGGTATTTTGTAATATTTTTATACACATGTGATGTTTCAAGTCAACACCAAGCTTTTATTAAAACAGTTTTGTTCAGCGAGCATTCTATATGTCAGTCACCGAGAGAAAAAGGACGTCTAAGTGACTTTACCACTTATGTCCAGAACTGTTAAGTACCCTTTTTAGTTATGTGTTATACTAGAAAGTTAAGGGTGACATATGGGACTATAAAAAATAAAGATCTGGGATTAGAAGTGTTCTGCTTGGACCATCTGTTCGGAGAAATAATCGGGTGTTTCATTTAAGATTTGAAGATGTAACGGAAAATAAAAGTTAAGTGGTATATATGGAATTTAATTTTAAACATAATTTAATTACCCTTACATACATATATAATTCGATGTTCTCTGTTTCTTAAAGGAAAATAAAGAAGTGTTTAAAAAAGTCTGTATAAATAGCACAGAAGCAGTTTTAAGACTATTCAGGATCCTTTAAATCATTCAGCCATATGCTGAGAGTCAGGGAGGGGTTTCCAAAATCCCGGCTGTCCGCAATGTCAGGCTGACACATAAAAGGGGTCCGTGGCGATCGGAAGTTTAAGAATCCCTACCGTAGAAGTTTCCTTTAGCCCAGTTGTGAAGATCCCCTTGGATCTCACTTTGAGAACGAGAATAATTTTGAGTCAAAGAAGAACCAGTAGCCATTTTTATAAATAACTTTCTTTATTTGGTTATCTTTCCCAAATCAAAGACTTTTAATAACAAATAAATCAAAATAGCTTTGTGAAGTTTAAAAGGGACTTTCCTTTATATTAACTTAAATATTTAATGATCCAATTAATTAACAATTAGAATATCGATCACGCAGAGATTACCGCAATAAGAGATCACAGAATTATATTCAATAATGTTCCTACTGAACATTTAACTTTAACCTCACTTCTAATATAAAACTTTAATGAGACTTTAATTATAAATCAATATTTACCACACTGAATCTCAGCTCTTCCTATGCCTAATTTATCCACTTAGAAATCTTCAATAATAAATCTCTAACTTCACTATTATAACTTCCTGCTTCAATCTCTCTCTCCTATTGCCTCTCACTTTACTATTCCGTTTGACTTAAATACTTTATCTAATCTGCATATATAATAAGGAATCCCTGTCCTCTTTTTGGAGTTGATTGGAAATAGGTAGGGAATTAAATTTCCCTAAAAAAGACGTCTCAGAAGGTTAGTGATAAAGTTCCGTATAAATTTGTCACACAGTGCTTCTCAAAATGTTGATATTCGCGATCCAATTTTCAATCATAATTTTCATGGCACCCCCGTATAATATAATAATGTATTGAGTGTAATAATAATGTATAATACTTTGACATGCTAAAGCTTACAGTACGATCTTAATTGTAAACAGTACAAATTATCAAGATAAGTATTAAATTTTGTATATGATAAGCCCATGGAAAAATCACTAATAATTATTAAACTTGTTCTTAACGTAGTATTGATACTTAGTATCAAATATATTGTGCTTTACTGATACATTTATAAGTATGGTATATCAGAGTAAAGGTGTATTTTTTTTCATTATATCAGAATATACAGTCGGACCTATATATAACGAAGTAGCAAATCTCGGAAAAAACTTTGTTAGATGGAAAATTCGTTAGATAGAGGTTCATCTTTTAATATACTTGATAAATCACATAAGGCAAATATTTTAAATTCATAAACACTATATATTAAAAAAAGTAATTATTCACACCATTTTTGAATTAATATATGTTTATTTTATGTATCTTACCCATAAAAAAAGAAAGAAAAACTGCAAGGAAAACAAGAAAAAAGAATGTCGAAGGATTCACTGTATTTTCGATATTAAGAAAATAATTTTTTACTAAAATTAATGAATTTTAAGGGCATTTTAGAAGTTAAAGTATACAAATAATATTAAACATACATTATTTTATAATTAGAACACGGGGACACAGGACAACTCCTCTGAGGGTGAAAGAGGCTATCGAAGAAGTTTCTAGTGAACTGGGCAAAGGGGGTTAAAGGTTACATTTCTTGGATGAAAAGTCCAGAACTCTATTGCTCTCGGAGAGTTAGGCCCCTAATAAAACAAGTTTAAGGTGTATGACCACCATAAAATGTGTTAAAGAGAGAATAACTTGAAATTTTTTCAGAAATACTTTTTAAAAAAAGGAAGAAAAAAAATGGAATCACAAGAGAAAAAGTTCGTTACATAAAAAATGCACTTCGCTATAGAGAGGTTACTTTACGAAGAAAATCGTGAAATGTTCAGGGTTCTAGGAAAAAGTTCATTATATAGAAAAATTCGCAATATAGTTCGTTATATAGAGGTTCGACTGATTTTGTTTTGCTTCCTTTTAGTAAATTGATAATTTTTTAAGCAATCTTTTATTTTCGACTTTTCAATATACTCGCGCCCCCCTTGTAGGGTTATCACGCCCCCTAGAGGGCGCGCTTCACAGTTTGAGAAACAACTGCTTTAGAAAAAAAAACTTAAAAAAAACTTTTCGCACACGCATCGCCTTTAAAGTTTAAAAAATGGAGAAGTTTCCCTGCTTTTTGTTAATTAATTACTAAAAAATTATGAATATGTCAAATATTATTCTAAATGTGAATTTTGGAATATGACGAGCAGGATTTAAAAACCTTGGAAATTTAAAATATTTTTTGTCAGCGTAAAGAGCTCGAAAACCCCATTTAAATTTTTTTTTTTTTATAAAATTAGTAAATATTTTTTGTAATAATTATTCACCTTAATTTTCTTAAACAAAACTACATTTCGATTATTTTAGCACTATAGTTCATATATATATTGTTAGGCATAGTTTGTAATATTTTTCGGTATTTTTATACAAATAATGTATTTTTAAGTCAGATCTTTAGGAAAATCCGGACATTGGTCTTGATTAAAAAAAAAAGTGGCAGCAGAGAGTAGAGCCGATGTCACAAATTCATGGCCGGCGTGGTCGAGTCGTGGATTCAACTAGCCCCTCTGAAACCCATCATGAAAAATGTTTGATGCACCTTAATCCTATTAAAGCTGAAAGTCATCACGTTGGGGTACTAACTCAGATGACATCCTCTTCACCCGAGGCTCAAAATTACGAGATTTGAACCCAAATAGCTCTGGTTTAGCTTTGAAGGGCGACATTATTAAAAACCAAACCAAACTGATAAAAAGATTCGTCCTGCTGCTGCTGTCTTTTGGTTCAGCACAACACGATTTTCGAAATGCCTTCCGAGTTAATTTTTAGGGCTGCGGTAGCCCAGTAGTCAATGTATTGGATCAAGGAGGGCATGTCATGAGTTCGAGCCCAGTGCCACTAAAGACCCGCCGTGTAGGGCAGCGATGCACGTTAAATCTGTCGAGAGCTGAAACGTCCTCTCGTTGGTGTGGTGCGGTAGTTAGGAGAAGGGGGTGGGGGTGCCAGCTCAGGTGTCGTCCACGTCACTAGACCATGGTTCAAAAGTACGTGGTTCGTTGTCAAAAGCCCTTGTGTAACTGAACAGTGCGACGTTAATATTCACTCACTAACCGACTTAATTTTGACACTGTTATATCGTTGGTCTAAATTGATGATCATCATTTTTATTACTTGAGATATCAGATCTTCCGTGTATTTATATTCGTTCGGTGTCAGTATGTTCCAGTTTGTAGATCACACCAGAGTTCTACATGAAGTACTTACAGGTTCTTCTTTCAAGCCTCTTGGCTGATATGGGTTTCCTTTCTGAGCATTTTTCAAATCTTTGCAGTTATTGGGGAAAACAGAAATTTTTGAAAATTTAGTAATTTGGAAAATTAAAAAAGTTAATTATAATCCTCTCCAATATCTGTTTTTTTATAAGAAAAGCAAAAATATTTATTGGATGTAAATAGAATATTTTTTTAATTTTTATTTTGGTGTCATCAGAAGTGTATGTAGAAATTAAAGTTAGAAGACATTCATCTGAAACTAATAATTAACTGAAATTAGTACTCGATAGAATTATTTAATTACGATTAATTTAACTATGCATATTTACTAACAAACCGATATTTTTACAGATACTCGTTATTTAATTCCTTGCATTATGTAAAAATTGAGCTATCTGTTGTACAGTGTAATATAAAAGTAAGGAAGTAAAATTTCGAGAATTTAAATAGAATTTTACAGCATACCATTAAAACTAAAAATATCACAATTAATTGTTTGATTATAAAGGCTTGCAAGTGGAATTTTGAGTTAATTAATATGAACTCTTACATTATCCAGGACCATTTTGTTTATTGCGTCATCGAAATAATTCTACAATGCAATGTCTCTTATTTTCTTCACAAGTAAACCTTCATCAGCACACATTTTTTCGTAAGTGGAGGTTGTCGAGAAAACCCTGGAAATTTTTTCTTTAAAGTTTTTTTTAGCACGTAAAAACAATAAAAGAAAAATATTTAGAATTAAATATCTTGAGAACTTGGATTTAAATTTACTATTATATTAGTTGTAATATATATAATGAAGATTATCATTTCAAAAATAAAAAAATAAGTAAGCTATCTCTATTTTAAAGTAATTTCATCATCACATATTTCTTTCGTTGTTAAGCGAAGCTTAAAATAGCACTCGTTTTTGTAAAATATTAAAAATTGCATAACAAAAACTAAATTTGTGGCAATAACTTTTTTCAATTCCATTTTTAATAGTTTTCAAAAGATATCAAAATGTATTATACCATTAGAGACATGACAAACTCAAAGATACTCAATTTTCACACATCTTAGAATCAGCAATTCTTTTTCCAAATTCTTTTAAAGTAATTTCGATAGAGATTTATATAGAAGCAAGGGTTACATATTCTTAAATGTCACAAATATATTTAAAATATGGTTAACCTCTACGATATACATCCCCGCTCTCTCTCTTCAAATATCAATGCACTCTGCTGTCGTTTACTACTGCTCAATCTTAAAGAAATCCGATTACAATCTGGTGGGTGAGATAGGGGCATATCCTCTTTCTAAACATAATTAAGAGAATAACACACTATACCTGGCTATAATTTTGTCAAAAACCATCGAAACTCGCTAATACTTTAGAAGCGAGTGAGTGTTTATAAAGGCTGTTTTCGGTAAAAGTACGAGAGCTTGAACTAAACGCGAAGCACATTTTCAGGCAGAAAAATGCCTCAATTTCCATGGAAATTTGCAATATCTTAGCTCATAGCTCTGTTAATAATATAGTGTTTTTAAAAATTTCAAATTATTCCATGAATATTTTCTTTTTCGTTTTAATACGTGAAGGCGTATAGCCCATTTAACATCACGATATAGGAGAAAAATACGAAACACATTTTATACCAGAAAAAATGAATCCACTTGGTTAAAAATGGGAAGTATGATAAAAAATACTACTCTTTAAAGGATAGTGAAGCCTGGATATCATATTAATTTTTCATTTTTATATCTGAAAAAATGTTCCAAATTCGGGTCCTATTCTTTAACATTAACCGAAAACAGCATTAACGTCGCACTGTAAAGGAACACGAGGCGTAATTGGCGCTGGTCATCGTAGTCACTAACGTAACTAGTTCTGAATGTGTTCCGTATCGAAGATTCCTTTAGAGCTTTTTGGGTCTCTTAATAGCTTACGATTTTTTTGCTTAAATGTGTTGGGGGAACCCCTGTAGCTTGCTGACCTCGTATCACTGATACGGCAGTAACTATGCCGCAGAGGAAAATGGCGAAATTAGGATTTTCATCAAATCCGTAAGGGAGATGATCAATTGACGGGAGATGTTAAAACAACGTCCTCTCTCTTCAGGGTCATTTCCCTGATGAAAGTGATTTTATCAAATCCCTGAACTTTTTCAGTGAATTGATGAAATGAACTAGTCAGGCATTGTCAAAATGCTATACGGGGGGAGGGGAGACACCTGGGGGGTTGAGTCCTTGTACTTCCTAACCATACAGGTAGTACTATCGATCCTCTAAATATCAACCCCATACCTTTAAAAAAATGGCACCATAGGATTAACATAGGGATTGATTACCAGCCTAATTTTCTAATTATTTGTTAATCGGTCTCGATTAAATAATTTGTATTTCATTGACTATTGTTGTATTACTTCTACGTTTAACACTAGATTGCCCAAGGAAGTCACTTTGACTGCTTTTTGAATTCAATTAGAAAAACAATTACGTATATAATGACACAACTTTTTAGAGAATTTTAGAATACATTTTTTTCCCGAGTGAAGTTTATTTTTTTATTGTTAATATTTACTAATAGGTTGTTATAGGACTGAATATTACAAAAAAATATTAAAAATTAATTTTAAACAAATTTTTTTACACATAAGTTATTCTTTCACAATGCAGTTATTTCGACTGCTTCTGGGGAATATAGTTATACTAAATTTCAGTCTTTCTAGTGTTAATAATACACCATATTAGTTAAATAAACACTTTTAAACTCTTGACAAAATATTATTTCATCATTTCACTGAAACAGATTAGGGATTCGTTCAAATCCCTTATTTTTATCAGGGAAATGACCTCGAAGAGACGTTACTTTAACATCTACCGTCATGTGACCATCGCCCTTAGGGATTTGATGAGATTCCTAATTTTATTATTTTCCTGCGACACTACACCCCCTGCTAGTACCGTATTTTCCTGTACATAATCCGCAGCGGCGTATTATCCGCAAAGGCTTTTTTTCGAGTAAAAAAAACAAGCGTATAATCCGCAGCGGCGTATAATCCGCAGCAGTTTTTACGGCGAATAATCCAAAATATAAACTGCCGATAATGAGTGTGATATAAGATAAAAAGTACACAATATAATTGAAAATAGAAGTAAGAAATTGTACAGAATTTTTTTTTATTATGAAAAGTCTTTTTAAATATGTATGATAATATTTTTTACAATCTCAATAAAACAAAAAAATTCTTTGTTACTGCCCTCTATGTTTTGAGTTGTTAAACAAAACATTCAACGTGGAAAAAAATCTTTATTACTATTTTTTTAATTTAGAAAGTTAACAGCAAAAAAATTAAGATCGAGACTGCTTTCCCGCTGTGGCTTTCTTTTAAAATCCTTTTATTTATTTCTTCCTCTAATTCTGACCAGCAAGGTTTTCCCCGACGATCGGCACTTGAACAACGATCACAATTTTCGAAGTTGGTCTTGTTTTTTCTCCACAAACGAATATTCAATTCTTCAACGTTGAAAAACATCGTGACTTCCCCATTTCCGACTTCGGTAGCCTTCTCTATAACTTTTAACTTGAAGTTTGCAGTGTAACTTAACGCTTTCGCTTCAACATGATGAACATTTTCAAAGGACGTAATAGCTCTAGTCAAGAGAAAATTGGAAATAGCGCCAGCGACTAATAACTATTTTTTCCTTCCGAGGAATCGAATTCGTTTCTGAATGTAATTGGATAAAAACTAGTTATGGTGGAAATACGTCATCCGAGTCATGAAAGAGCCATCTATTATTTATTTTATAAAGCATAAACGGCATTTCTTTCAAAACTTTGTTAGCTTTTCTGATGGAGAATGTTTTTCTTAGATAATCCGGGGTGGCGTATAATACGCACAACGAAATTTGAAACTTTTTTAACACATAATCCTCGGATTTTATACAGGAAAATACGGTAGTTCTAATTCAAGGTCAAGTGACGAGGACGGCGTTTGACTTGGCAATCCCTCTCTGAATTTCCACATCATGCCATTGGGAAGACTTTGAGCCGTCAGCTCCTTTACACGGTGGGTCTTCCGTGGCACAAAGGCTTGAACTCAGGAAACGCCGGCCACAAGTTTGCGTCTATAACTACTGAGCTACCACTACCACAGTAAATATAAATAGAAAATATGTATAAAGGAGATGCCGTAGAGTTCTGTAAATCAATAATTTAAAAAATTTCCTGTTCTATTATTCTAATACTTGATTCCAAAATTTGGCTGGCATATTTAACGATATACCTTTTGTGTTTTTATTTTTAAAATATTTGGTTTTTTATTTGATTTTTATTAATTTCCGTATTCTAAAGCAACGCGAGGTTATTGGCGACGGAAACGTATGATTTTTGAAATGATTCAACGTTGACTCTCAAGAAACTGATATTTGTTTCGCTTATATCTTCTTCCTTCGAAAATTTTCAGAAATTCAGTTAAACTCATAAGCAATATTTGGACTCTATCCTTTTAATTCAGTTCTGTGTTACAAGACGCATGTTGTAAAGAGCTTTTGTGATTGTCTTATGAGACGTCATTCTTGCTATCTCAGAACGAACTGAAGTGGAATAAAAATAAAATAAGTAAATAATAAACAACACGTGAAAGGGGATGAGTTTTGTTGTTGACTTCCGAAGGATGTTAGCCGTATCCAGCATACCAGGGGCGTTTTGACATTTGTAATGTAAGAAATTTCTGTCGGTAATTTTTCGACATATTTATTATTTTCGATATGCATATCAATATTTTTAGGACATTATAATAAAATCACTTATTTTTTGCAATGAAAATGAATACTGTTATCTGCAATTGTTTTGACAGTTAGATCTTCTGGTGATAACAAATTAAAACTAAACTAAGCCCTCATTAAATTTTCTGTTTTGTATTTTTTGAGTTATTTTTTTTGTTGTTGGCAATTCTTTATTGTTAAGCGTAACCAAATTCTTTGGCTGTTTTCGCTTTTATGTTAAATCTTTTGTTTTCTGACAGATATGTCATTCGATTATCAAAGCAAGATATATTTATTTGCAGAAATGTGAAAAGGAAAAAGTACTATTGAAATTCTAGCGTCAGTTTCATTTGATATTTTTTTATTTACAAGCTTCTTATTCAAAAGTTCAAAAACATTCATCTGTATTTCTGACTACAATATACATTTAGTTTTTTTTGCAAATAGTTTCTTAGACAAGTAAATGTCATTATAGAAATAATTCACAAAAACTATTGAAAAAAATTTTTTAGTGCTATATTTAAAGTCAATTAGTAAAAATTAAGAATGAGATATTCAAAGGTAATTAATTCTATTTGTTATAAAGGGTTCAATTCTATTATATTCACTGAAGCGAATCAAGATTTTCATCTCTTTTGTTGCATTCCATAAACCATAGCAACAGAGTAAAAGTATTTTGTAATAATTGTAATTTATAACTTGAAATGAAATTTTTAAAATTATTTTACTATGATTTTCATTACAATATGTAGAGACCAGTTCTGTGTTGAATCTAGAGTTTCTTTAAAAATGTTACAATACTTTGCTCTTAATCGTTTATTTTAATATTTATATGAATTTAATGCATTATAACTCCTATAATGCAAAATGCATTTTGTGTGAAATTGCCTGTAGATGGATTTATGAGGTTGTATGGTCATCAGAGTGGTCATCGCTACAAATTTATAGCCAGTGTTGTGTGTGTTTCTATCAATTAGTAGGTTTTATCAATTAGTCAGCTTCTGTGCATAATTTTTGTCACTAAAATTATGCACAGAAGCTGACGCATGTTGGCAAAGGTGTGGAACCTTGAAGAGTTGGGTGCTAACCCATGTGTTATCCTTGTCACTTGTCTTTGATTTGGAATTATGAGATTCATTGCCAGCAGCCTTAGTGTAGTATCAAGTGAGTGAGTTATTGTTTATTTACACTGCATTATAAAGAAACACGAGGGCTATTGGTAATGGACCTCGTAATTTTGACGAGGTGGCACTTTCTTTTCCAAGCTGCTATTCCATGCCAATGGGAGTATTTTGAGCCTCGACAAATTTAAAGTGCATCAGAGGTTTACACAATGGGTCTTCAGGGGTATCAGGTCTCGGATTAACATTACACGTCAGCCCCAAGTCCATCACCATGACAACTAGGCTGCCACAGCCACCAGTGTCAAATGTACCATTAATAAACAACAAGTTAACTCAGTGGCGCAATGGCCCATGAGGGCCAAGGCCTACTCTGCCCAGCTCAGTTTATGTTATATTGGGCCCTGAAATGCATGAGCAGATGTTTCGGTCAGGTGGTCAGTCTGACGTGAAACCCCAGTGCTAAGTTCCCAAGCAAGCTTGGTACTCATTTATCAACCCACTGAAGGGATGAAAGCCTGAGTCAAACTTACCCAGCCCATGGTTTGAACCTCGGATCTGTGGTGTGGAACCTCAATGCACTGATCACTCAGCCACTGGGCTTCAAAACAATGATTTAAGTACCATAAAATCTGTGTGTATAACATCCGTCAATGTACAATACACACCTATACTTTCAAGAAGTATTTTTTAATTTTTAGGTATATTCGCCATATAACATGCACCACCTTTTTTATGCAGAAATTTGAAATGTATATATGCAATGCTCTTGCATTTTGAAGTCATTTTTGTTGTTTCTAATGCCACCTGTCTGAGGTAGTCGAGTGGTATAGGTATCGGATCGTGGCTTGCCTGGTCACGAGTTCGATCGTACCACTAAAGGCCCACATAATTCTGAAATCGTGGCATAGTTAGGGAGAGGGGGTGGCTCAGGGCTAGACTTGACCATGGTAGGTCTGTCTGAATAGTGGCCTTGAGCACCATACAGGTGACAGTACGATTTAGCTCGGCAAAATTCCCTGAAGGGACGATAGATGGCAACACCACCTATCTCCACCTCCACATTTTCTGCATGGAAATTGAAGGGGAGGGAAATATTCTCCCTATCAGTCCCTGCACTCGTGACTAAGCCCACAAGACTATGGACCCACTGATTTAAGGAGCACGTACTCCATGTGTACTCGGAGGGTATGTGGTGGCATTGAACCCAGGCCTTCCGGTCTGGAGTCCGATGCTCTAACCACTAGGTTTCCACAGCCCTATAGTAATTTGTACTAGGTATTTTCTTGGGCTTTTTAAAAAATAATATATTTCTAGAACTATAACACTTTAAGCTCATAAGGTCTGTGTCATTTCTTTTAAATAAACACTATTTTGATGTATGTAGAAGGCTATTTTTTTATGTAAATTATCAGTGATGTAATATTATTGTGTTATTGTATTATGTTTGATAATTTTCAGTAGTTTCTTGTAAATTTAAAAGAACTATTTCATTTGTGTAAAATTTTTTTTTTAAATTTCTCGTTTCAGTTTCGAGTGTATCTATTTTATTAACAATGACTGTTTCAAAATAGGCCTCATTCATTCAGCATGGAAGTATCTAATAGTTCTGAGAAAAATATTGAAAAACTAAACTTTAAAGACGATGGATCCAATTCTGTTATATCTGATACTGAAGAAGATCCTTCAATACGTCCATTAGTGACATGTCGAGAAAGACTTTGTACTTTGTTTGACTCTCATAAATTTCAGGTATTTTTTTATTTTATTAACTCATTTTTAGCAATAAATACTTTTATGTTGATCAAATTAAAATTGTTTGTTTTTAGTAGTCCGCTCCACATATAGCTCTAGAGCAGGGGCGGGCAAACTTTTCCAGATTACGGGCTACTTCTAATTTGTTCTAGATGTTGCAGTCCAATCAGTGGCGTAGGTGTTACGAGCTAAGAAAAAGATCTACAAAATATATATTATAACTTAATAATAAATACAGAATATGTACTTCCTGCATAACTACAATGAAAAAAAAATTACACCTTTAGGACTGTGTTTAAAGCAAAACAAAATACAAACATTATAACAACAGCAACAAATATATCAAATGATGCATTTATTATCAAATAATTCAAAATACATTAAAAAATAAAGCATGTCCATTTGAAGTTAGTTCTTGTAATTATATTCAATAGAAGACTTAGTTTGCATACTGTCCGCCTATCTTGAATATTTTGGTATATAATTATTAACTGCTAATCTTCAGGCAGTCTCCCTAAAATGTCTTGGCAGTCCATCGGTCGATCATGATCAACTTAATGCCACCTGCTTTAGAGTAACCTTAATTAAAAAAATCTGCAATTTATGTTTAATTTTGCTGTCCAGTTTTAAATATTCCGGGAGAATTAGTTTAATCTTTGCAAATTAAAATACAAAAATATGCAGGTGAACATTTTTCATTTGTTAAATATTTCAACACTGCTTTATTTTACAGAACTATATATTTTAATAACCTGGTTATTGCTGCAAACGTATACTTACGCCTCATTCAGTCAGGGCACTTGCTGTCCCTGGAGTTTATATACATCTTTCTGTATTACGATCCTTTGCGATATGTTGTTATCTGTAAAACTATTCTGAAGACTTTGGAATGCAATACAATAACCTTGATAGAGCTTGTGAAGGATTTACTTATTTGTCTTTTTTTTTTGTCCCAATGCATTGTGCGACTGTTCGTCACGGTGTGAAAAACGGTGGCACTGGGAAGCGAATTGTGCAACTTTTTCTCTGCAGTTAAGGGTTTAAAGAAATTTGGTTTTTTTTTATCATGTTATTTTTTCTAAAATAAAAGAGGAATTATAATTTCCTTCATGAGAATAAATATTATAATTCACAATAACACATTGAAAGTTCATTACTACTCATTTTATGGATATTTTAGTTTATTTTTAAACTTGACAAACAGTATTAGCTATATATCCATAATAATCTGTAAATGATTATTTTTTTTTTATTGGGAAAATAGTAGCTAAATTTGCCAAAGTGTTGCTGTCTTTGTTAATTTCCTGTACATTTCCTGAGAATGAATGGAGAAACTTTATTATATTTGTTGAGTTTATTTCAAAATCTAATTTCTTTTAGATTCTAACTTTTGAAAAGTTTATTTTTGGAAGATGCTTCATAGATTCGTGAATGATTCATTTCAGTGCATATACTAACACATCATTAAAAATTTAAATGCTTTTATTGTCTCATCTCTTTGCATTTTGTAGAACAAAACATATTGAATAGATATCATTCATTTTATGCTCATATATTTTGAATGTTCTTTTCCAAAGTAACAATTTTCTTTCATGCATAAATTTTTTTAAAATCGAAACGTAATGAGAAAAAAAAGCATACTTTTTCCTTTTCAAAAGATTTCTCTTTTTTTCTTTCTGTTAAGCATCTTTATCTTGAAAGAATTACTATAGAAGAAATGAATTAAGTTTGAGATATAAATTGATACATTTTAAGTTAATTAAAATTTTTAACTGTGGGTAAATGATAGAGAAATTTAAAGGAATTTTACTTCTCAAGATCATGTTTATATGGAATGTTTAAAACTGAAATTTTATATAAACATCTTTTTTTTTTAAATCTTTTTTTCATCAAACTTAAACTGCAGTTTTAAAGTAATGGTTAATTTTTTTAAAAAAATACTTTTTTAGTGTACTCTAATTTGTTTGAAACAAATTATAAAATTACTCAGTCCTTTGATCTATTATTGGTTATTGCTATTACACTTTTCTGCTTTTTTTCAAAGGTATTTATCAAATGTAATAATTTTTCTACTTGATTTTGTTATAATTATTTACAAAGTATGTGTAAGTTGTGTTATTTTCCCTTGTAGAATATTCTTTGATTCTTTTTTTAAAGATAAAATTAATTCCTTAACTTGTATTTTAATATTTCTTTCAATATCCTTTTCAGGTTGGTGTTGTTGCTTTGGTTCTTATTGACAGTCTTATTGTTATAGCAGAATTAATTTTGGAAGCCAAGCATCATGAAATGGAAGATAAAACACTTCCTCATGTAAGTTAATTATTTTTACTAAATAAAATCTTTGTTAATGCTAACTTGATTATTTTAGCACTTCATTTTAAGAGATATGATTTATATGAGTTTAATCCATGATTTCACTATGTAAATTTTCCAATTTTTGTTATTTGGGTTTTAAAAAGACAATTTCTGAAAGTGAATATTTATTTTGTTCCAAAATAATTTTTAAAGAATGTGTTCGTATGTTGTGCTTGAATACTTTTTAAGTATGCCTATTTTGTTAATTAGTTTTAAAGAAACATTTTGTTTCATCTCATTAAACCATAACCTGTATTATTTAGCTTTGATAGTGTGAACAATTTCAATTGTTTTTATGGTCTTTAAAGAATTTAAATTTGAATATACCATTCCTTAATAATCTTGTTTAGAGACTGTTTTCATAAAAATTGAATAAGACATAAAGAAATCTTATTTAAATGAATCTTAATATGTAAACACAAATTTTATTTTTATAATTATTTGAGACATAAGTCTTCCAAATGTGGATTTTTATTGGAGTTGTGTAAACTCTTACACACAGAAGATGTATGGGAACAGAGTTAGTTACATACTTTTATTGTTTAAATTAAAAATTTCTTGTTTGGTGGACAGTTGAAATGAACAGCTTTTAAATATCTAGTTTTAAATTAGAACTTTACTATTTTTTGAATTGTAAGTTTTACTATTTGAAAAATTATTGGAAACATTTGCTTTTTGACTTGCATGTGTGAGGATATGTATCTATTTATATATGTAGTATTTAATTTAAACTGTACATTAATTTTAGTTCAAAAAATTTTTAAAACATTTTTAGCTTTATATTTTTTTTAAAAATTTTATTTCTTCCCAGTCATATAGAAAATAAAGGGAAAGGTTGGCACATCAAAATTTTGTTTAACTATGCAATTTTAACCACTGTCACAGCTAGTTCTGAGTGGGCCCTTTTTTTTTAGAAAAGAAAGCCCTGTTTGTGGTACTGTAGTGACACATGTTAGGGCCCCGTGTCATTGATATGGCTGATACGGTGGTAGCTACACCCTTGGATTTTAACCCTAAGCCTAAAAGTTTGCTAATGTATTAATATTGCTCTTTGACTTTATCCTAACATTTTCTTACTTGATGTTTTGCTTTAAGTTGGGTATCTAGTAATTTCATGTAATATTAATGATTATGTGTAGCAAATAAAGTAAATTAAAAAAAGTTCTGCAGGGAAATTAAATATTTAAAATAAATTTTTGAAGCACAGCAAGAATAATTTTTACATGTAGAATTAATAAGAAGTAATAAGTAATCTTAATGTATCTATTTGCTCCAATGTGATTAGAGATATTTTAGCTATAATTTTATATTTACATGTTCAGGATTTTCTTAAAATATAATGGATTTTTGAATGAATTTTTTCCAAATTATAAGTTTCTATTTTTGCCATTTTAGGTTCTTCATTACATGAGTATTGGCATTCTAAGTGTTTTCTTAGTTGAAATAGTACTTAAAATTTTTGCTTTTCGAGCTGAATTTTTTCGCCACAAACTGGAGGTTTTTGATGCTTTTGTTGTGGTATTATCTTTTGCTCTTGATATTTCATTTTGGGAACAAGAAGGAATTGATTTAATCATTGTTCTTCGTTTGTGGAGAGTGGCTCGAATTTTAAATGGTAATTATTTTTTTATAAATATTACATAGTTATATATATGTGGTTAACTATAATTGTAATTCTTTTCTTGCTGCTGCATCAAATTGGTGATGTATCACAATTTTGATTCAATATTTTAAAATAAAATATACAGAACTTGCTTCATGGTAATATAATATTTAATTCATACTGTGTTGGGAAAATTTTATTAAGTTATTAAATTCAAAGATCTTGTTTCGTATAAACTGAACAAGAGATCAAATAGTATGATATAATCGTACTATTTGATCGAAAAAATAATTGGCTTACAAAAGACATTAAAAGTCCAGTATTGTAAAAAAAAAATTCACTTTTTTTAGTATTCAAATTGAATAATATTTTTATTTAATTTTATTTCATAAATTTGAGAACTTATCAGTGAAATTTTAAATTTATATAAAGCATTTTGATTAGTTCTATTTTAGTAACATTAATTTTTAAACAGCTTTTTATGATTTTCATTTTAGATTTAAGATGATCCATAAATCTTTTAAACACAATCTTTATTTACTGTATAGAACATTATTTATAAAGCGTTCCATTGTCATTGTAAATGAAATAATATTAGTATGCATATATTTTTTAAAAGCTAATTATTTTTCACTTTTTAAAGTTTTAGTTCTAGCTAATTATATTTTTTAATTTATGATTCGGCTGACTTAAATGCTGCTCTTTTCATTCTTTAATGTAAAAGAGAGAGAGAAAACAATGGAAAAGTATAGCTGTCCTTAATTTGTTTTAAAAACAAAATTTGTGCCTTAAAATTGAATTGTAATAAGAACTCTATTTTTGCTTAAACATATAGAGTTTTTTGCTATCAATATTGTTTGTTACTGTGAAACATTCATTTATTAAATATATATTAATTGTTAATTTGGATTATTGTCATGAAAGAATTTACACCAATTAATTTTCACATGTCTTATTTGTTTTTTCCATTACCTTTTAATTAAATGACAGAGAATTGTATGGACGCATAAATTTATGATAAAATTCAAACCTATCTATTTACAAAATTCAAAAACTTTGGCAAATAAAGCATAATCTCACCAAATATTAACCTTGATTAAAAATCATTAATATGACTTATTTAAACTTTTTATTATGAATATAAAGATAAGATTTGGCATTGTGTAATATTTATTTTGTACATTGATATACATTCCAGAGCCTCATGATACTTTTTATTTCCATATAATAATTATTTAAAAGATTACATAAGTGATATTTTTATTTACGTTTATACTTGTGCCTATTAGAAATATTTTATATTTTCTGCAAGACATGCAAGATAACTTTTTCAGTTTAAGTTATTTATAAAGTATAATGGTTTTTGAAAGGTGATTTATTATTACTTATGAAGTGCATGTCTTATTGAAAGTGATATGTCAAAATCATTAAAAAAATCATTTCGAAAGTCAGGTATAGAATATTTTGTTTTTAAAGTAAAATTTTATACTTTTAGGTGTTGTGATGTCTGTGAAAACTCAAGCTGACCACAAATTATTGAAAGAGAAACAGTCGAGAGAAGGAGTTGAGCAAGAACTTATAAAATGTCGTTTGTATGCCAATGCTCTTGAAAAAGAAGTAGAAATGTTGCGATCAGTTCTTAGGAAACATAATATTGAAGAACTGCCACCTTCTATAGTGAATGATTCTGTACCTCAGAATACCATAAGTGTTGTTGCAGAAGTTAACCAAATACCTCCAGTTTAATACAGGAATATAATCATTAGTTTTTTATTAAGTATATGCTTCTTACAATATTTGTCAATGTATATTGATGACATATCATGATTATTTTATATGTCATGAAATTCTGTTCGAGTGGTTGAAATGTTTTTGAATTTATTGTAGATTTTTACCAAGTTGCCAAATGTAGTACTTATTATTAATTAATCTTGTAAATTTTTTGTACTGAGAATTTATTTTACAAAATCTAATATAAAGATACGTTTTTTCAATTTATATAAAAGGATATCTCTCTCTCTATTTTATTTTTATCTATAGTGATTGTAGTTAAAGTACTAATCAATTTTTTTATTGCAGAAATCTGCTATTTCTTGTTCAAGTTTAATGGAGTTATGTATGAATTTAGAATTTTAAATGACATAAGGTACTCCATATTATATTGATAACAAAACAATTATCATGGCCAAAATTTAGTGCTAAAAATTAATAGGGTGCAAAATGAATTAAAAATCCTATTTGTCTTTTGCTAATTGGTTTAAAATGTGATCTTATTTGAAAATTTCTTTGTGAAAAGAAACATGTATATTTTTCATTATGACTTTATTTTTCGTTTTATGTGTCTCATATTTATTTGAAATATATTTTTACCAGTTATTTCTAATGGATATCATTCAGTCATTTCATTTTAAATGTAATTCTGTTGAAATACTCTCAAATTGTGTAGGAAGACGATAAATGCTCACTTTGTGCATTTATTATACAGTTATATTGTCAATCATTCCATTTATTCATCTTCAAACATTAAAATTCAGATTTGTCAAATATCTGACAAGCGATTTTTGAATATTGTTATTTATATATATATACATGCAGTTTTTAAAAAATAAATGAACTGTTTGAACCAATGTTACTTCTTTTGTAGCATTTGTTTATGACTACTTCAGTTATGACACACAATTCCAATGAACATTTTCTGCTTCAAAAGAATTGTGGTTTATTGAAGAATAACTTTATATTAATTTTATCTCTTATATTCTGTAAAGTATCAGACCATTTAAAGTTTTTAAATATTATATACAAATGTTACTATATCTAGATTTTGTACTATCTGGGTTTATTATAGCCAAAGTTGTATTAAATTATTCAAATAAGAAAATTTTTGATAGGGAATTATGATATGTACATATTTATTTATTTTGCTTTTAATGCTTTTTTTTTCACTACCAGAAATCTTTACTGTATTTTAATCAAGTTTTCTATCATTATTTGAATAACTACTTGAATTTTCTTTTCCTTCTGTTGTCTGCACATGTATTTTTAATCTATATGAGGCCTTTTCTTTATGTTTTATAAATTAGTGTTATTAACCTCAAAAGAGTATAAGAATTTATCTTCTAGATATTTACATAGTATATTTTAAAGAAATATTTGTTTTTTTATATATTTATACACAAATGAAGTTATATATAATGCTGCGCTTTTATATTTGCAAAAAATACTGCATATATAATTAAATTCAATCTTGCAGGGTATTTCCTGTAATATTTTAGTTCTATGTTTCTATTCTTCAAAATCTTGATAAACACTATGTCAAAATATTGTTGCAAACTTTTTTTGCAAAAGATATAGAGCTTAATAAAATAATTTATGATTAAAGTACTGTAACTAAATATGTAATAAAATTTTTTAATGTTAAATTTTGACAATATACTTAATATATTATGTTAGATATAAATCTATGTATTTTAAACTTTCTCTTTTTTTGTGTTTATTTCATATGATTAGTTTTGTCCATTGAAATACTTGTAGCACATAAAATATTTTTATTATAGATTTAATTAAAGAAAATGAAAATTTTTGTTTTTATGTGTTACATTTTGCTTCATGTTATATGCAATAAATTTTGTTATGTAAGTGGATTGAAAAGAAACTTGTGAAAGTGATGTAAATTATTAGAAATTTTTTGTTTATTCATTTATGTATTTGATTATTAAAAAATTAAAGAGAGTTCCTATGCTATATCTGTTATGTTAAATTGTATGAAATTATTAAAAGAACAGTTTGATTTTATAAATTGTAATAAGGCTGTTCGACTGTTTTATTGAATTTTTTTTTAAAAAAAGACTGAAAACATTGTAAGAATTATGATAAAATGGTGGTTGTTTATTCTTTTACATGTGAAATATTAAATACGTCTGTACATCAAAATGTTTAGTTTAGAGATGTAATTTATGTTTGCATTATGATTTTGATTTTCTTTGGTATAATAATTCATAATCAAAAAATTAAAGGAGGAAGATAGCAATAATATAATTATTAATTCATGCACATCAAAAAATTATGTTATCATAAATAACTGTGCATTGAATTGAATTCCAAATTATTGTCTTACATTTTTAATGTTTATTGCAAATGGAGAGAGATGTAACTGGAGATGCTCTTTTTACTGTTGCAGAAAGCATTGAAAAAATGTAAAAATTGTTATTAATGGTTGAGGATTTTCCAAGAATTTTTTTCACTATCCAGATCTGATTATTTTGCTCAAAAGTTTATTTTTTTAATACAAAATGTATGTAATTGGTGTTAGTAAGTACACACTTTTAACTGCTCAAATATATACATGTTATTTCTTTTTTATTTTTTTGCTGAAACTTTTTGGACCTAAGAATCTCTTTTGTAATGTAATCTTGCATCTGTCATAAGAAAACAGATGACTTCAATGGTCATACTTTTATGTATTAATTTTTCAGATGTCTGTAATAAGTAAAGAATATTTTCTGTATCATTTTGTTTTATAATCTACTTAAATAGAAAACTTTTTAAATAATTGATAAAATTAGTAGTTATTAGATTTGTATCAGAATGATTTCTAACATTAAATATTAGTTTCTTTCTTTATTGTAAATTTTTTTGAAATATTAAAGTTTATTTATGACAATTGTTTTTTTAATTGCACTGATATAATTTATATTGTAATTATATTTTAATCATTATTTAATCTTTGTGTCTAATGTATTGTATTGTTCTGTACATTGTTCTATTGTGATACGAGTTAGGTTCTCTCGTATATTTTGTTATAAGATTATGATAATTAACAGATGTAAAACTTTTCTTTTTGAACTTTTTCATCTGAAATTAATGCATTCATCATGGACATTTTTTTTTTTTGCTAAAATATGAAAATGAAATGTAATTATTTTTTAAAAAAAAGTTGGGCTTCCAATGCATCCATTTTGACAAGATACTTAATTATGTATTACTTCATATTATAAATCTTATGTTATTTCTTCTTTACGCATGTGTACATATCTATTTTTGGTGATGTATTGTATGTTTGTGATAATATTTTGCTGAGAATTGGTCAATATGCAAGTACTATTTTTTGATGAATTAAAGTATTTTTTCACTGTGAATTTACTACTTTAAATACTGCACAAATTGATTTACAAAGAATTTCCCTTTAACGTTTTTGTATTTATTCTTAATATTTTTTCAATTACAAAAAGCATATGCATTATATTAAGTAATATTTTTTCTTTTGTTCTAAAATTTGCCACTTTACTGAATGGAGTTTTAAAATGGAATATACTGTAGCAGGTGAACAGATACAGTTAATCTTACTCATTGACACAATAGCCCATGAGGGTCAAGGCCTACTGTGCCCAACTAAGTTTTTGTATCCTTGAGTGCTGAGGTGCATGAGCGGATGTTCCAGTTAGATGGTCAATCTGATGCAAAAAAACCCCAGTGTTCAGTTTCCAAGCAAGCTTGGTTCTCATTTATCGACACACTGCAGGGATGAAAGACTCAGTTGACTTTGCCCTACTCTGGAGTACAGTCAATCTTATAATAAAAAATTTTTTTACCTATATCTAGTATATTGATATCACACACACACACTTAGAAGCAATGCTTGAGTTGAAGACATCTAGGAATCTAATTTATCTAAGTAATTGTTAAAAACTGATTTAAAAGAAAATACAGTGTGTCTATTATTTATACAACTGACTAGGCTAGCGATACTCAATCTGCGGCCAAATGAGCCTTTTTAAGTGACTTGGTCATGGCCCATTGTTCTGAGAAATTTACTTATTAAAGAACATTGTATTAAAAATTTGGTGGGAAATTCTTCATCAAGAAATCAAATATAAATCAATTTTGAATTTACTGTCGGTATCGTACGAGTACGAATTCATATTCTTTTTCTATTTGGAATGGCTACGATTAGTGATAGCAGACAACAGTATAGTAGTGACAATTTTATTGGTGGAACTAATTTTTAACTATCTTTCATATCTTGCAAGCGAAAAATATTCGTAGAAAATGTATCGTTTCAAGACGATTGGCAGGCTAACTATTTTGTAGTGGAAAACAAACTTGGCACAGTAATTGCTTGATTTGTCATGAAAGTGCTGTATTTAAAAAGTACCAATAAGCAGGAATCATTCGATGACACTTTTCCTCGAAGATCTCTCAAGAGGTGATAAATAGGCTTTCTTGAATAATCTTTGCAACAGCAACTAAGTGTTTTGTCAGTGGTAACATCATTGCGGTAAAAAGGACATCCTATGAAGTTTGTTATATTATTGGTAATCATATTAAACCGTTTGCTGTTGCAGAAATTGTGAAGGAGTGTTTCTTAAATGCTTCTAATTCAGTCTTAGTGACCATAATATAAAAAAATAATTTAAAAAAGCAAAACAGAAGTTGTAATATTTCGATCAATTTTTCGCATTTTAAACAACCAATGTCATCTTGGTCTTAAAGCAGTGCTTCTCAAACTTTCAATACTGGCGCCCCCCTTTTCAATCACAATTTTTATCACGCCCCCCTTATACATTAATAATGTACTGAATGCAATAATGCACTTTTTGACGCTAAAGCTAAAATACGCGATCTTAATTATAAACCGTACAAATTAATAACATAAGTATTAAATTTTGTATATGTTACTTTTAAAAATTAAGTAATAGAGGATATATACACTCACAGGAACATTGAAAATAGCGACCCAAGAAGAAAGCATCGGATTGAAATGAAATTTAATACACATAATGACACAGATGAGAGATTAACTTGATCTAAAAAACAAGACGATTAAACGAATACAGGGTGTGAAACGATGCAAATACCGGGCGACTTCAATAGCGGGTTGGACCACCTCCAGCTGCAATACATGCCGCCATACGGTCCGGCATTGAGTTGATTAGACACCTTATGTTGTCCTGAGGCAGATCGGCCCACAAATCTTGAACAGTCAACTCTAAATCATGTACAGAGTGACATGATGGCATCTACCGTTTTAGCTGATCCCACACGTGCTTTATAGGGGACAAATCGGGGGAACGGGCCGGCCATGGAAGAGTCTGAAAATGACGTAGGAAGTCTTGAGCAACTCTTGCTGTATGCGTACGAGCATTATCTTGCTGGAAAATTGCCCCTGGGAGACCATTTAGGAAAGGTCCTACATGGGGTCGAAGAATATCATCAACGTAACGTTGGCCCGTTAAGGTTCCATGCATCAGAATTAAAGTGGACCGGCTATCATAGACTATGGCCCCCCAGACCATTACACTAGCTGTGCGGGCAGTGTGTGTGGGGGGAGGAATTGTACTGCTCACCAGGGCGCCTCCACACCCGTACACGGTTATCATCTGTCCCCCCAAAAAACCGGGATTCATCACTCAACACAACCTTTTGCCGATCTGTGACATTCCACATTGATCTGGCTTGGCACCGCTGAAGACGAAGTTGCCGATATTCTGGTGTTAAAGGGAGTGCACGGAAAGGGCGCTTGGATTTAAGATTTGCTTCTGCAAGGTGTCTGGAAATTGTTTGTGGAACAATTGCTACGCCTACGTCTGCTCGGATCGTTGAAAGAGTCACTGTGGGGTCCACAACTGCTTGCCGCACGATCCTTCGACCCTCTCTCCTCGTGGTCTTCCTGGTCGCTCCAGACGCGGTTTTCCGCGCGTGGGTACCTTCTCGTGTCCACTGCTCCCAACAATTTCTAACGGCACACTCCGAACGATCTACCTGGCCAGCAATACAGCGCATCGACCAGCCTGCAGTTTTCATCCCGATGATCAGGCCTCTCTCAAACTCGCTTAACTGTGAGAAATGTCTTCTAGCACGTTTACCTGGCATGTTTCGCTTACCAAAGTCTTCCTACAATCGGCGGGTAATCGTCACGTTTATGAATCTTCGAATTTGCGCTGGCTTATATAGTGCCCTTTTCCTGATTGTAGCGCTACCTCGGCGTGTATGAGCATGCGTATTGGCGCAAAACTTGGATCATTTGCATATCACATTACGCTGTACTTATTTGCAAACATTAGCTTCCTTCTCGCTATCTTCAATGTTCCTGAGTGGAAGTCTCTAATTTTTAAATTGGAACATATTGCAAAATACGGTGGTTGCTTAGAAGACAAAATATAGATATTAGTTAAATATAGAAAAAGAACTCATGGTTAATTTTTAATCATAAGCATTCCTTTGAAAAACTTTGCTCTGCAAGACGAGCCCATGGAAGTGCTAATATTTATTAAACTTGCACTGATACATTAAAAGTATACCGGCTGAAGAACCCGCTCTTTGCACGAGTTCATTTATAAGAAAATAAAACATTATTTAACATTGTAAGGAGAGTAAGGTCAAGTGTGCGACAATGTTTACAAAAATGTAAAATTATTTTTTTAAATGATAGCTCAAATTAAAATTAGTTTTAAGCGAACTGTAATTTTAAATCTCACAGAATTAGCATTTAGAATTGATGTTAAATAATGGACAATAATATAAAATTCCGATGAAGAATAATTGTATTATTTTTAATATAGCGAAAAGACTTCAACATGTTTTAACCCTGGAGCAGGCACGCACTCGATACTAATGGTCGAGCGGGGTTGTTGAGTCACCCCACAATCCTTCTTTTATAATTATTTTTATAGTACACAATAAAAATCGTAATTCCAGTGAATAATTGAATTAAGAGAAAATATACTTACCTATACTTTCAAGGACTTTTAATTTTCCTTTGATAATTTTAGGAAAAAATCCAAGAAAACTGAACTAAAATGTTTCAATTGTGCGTGACCTTAAAAAAAAGACACAAATCACAGATACTTTTCGCTAACATCACAGGAATGTTATTCGCAGGCAAAACTGTCATATTTAAAAAAGTTATTGTAACTTTATTGTCCTTTGATGTTCGACAAATAGCATGTTGAATTTTTGTTTGCTTGTGTATTTTTGACAAAGCAAAGTGTGTCTTCTGATACTTATGGCTTCATATTTTAGTTGATGGAGTTCTTTTGGTAGCATTGAAAATTTTTTCTTTCGTTTCATGTTCATCGCTTTTCCCAAATTTACTTTAATATGCATAATTTTAGCAGGTTCATCCCTTTTTTTTTCCAGTTTTAACCTTCTTCAATAGATATCAAAAATACTCATTTCTTTTATATATATCAATAGATATATAAGAGCATGATGAGCAGGTAAATATTTGGTAAATGAGCAGAATATTTATATATATATATATATATATATATATATATATATATCTATATATATATATTCTGCTCATTTATCAAATATTTACCTGCTCATCATGCTCTTTTATCAAACCACAATAAGTCGTATAACAAGGTGATCAAAATCACTAAGTTATTTATAGGGGGAGGGAGGAATGTAGCATGAGAGGACACAGAAAATATTTTGGAAAAAAAGTGATATCGCACCGAGAACTCAGTCGAAACAAGTACTTTAAAATAGTAAAAAAAAAAAAAAAAAAAAACCCGTTTGTCACTCCCAAAAAAGAGGAAGATATGTGACAAATATATTTTAGTTCCCGTTAAGACTGTCAAACAGGAGGATAGTGTCAGGGCCATTGGTAACAATTAAACAATTTTGCCAGAATTACCGATTTCGTGCACTCTGTGCTCGGCGTGACCATTCCCGGGTTAAAAGTGTATTTAATACAATATGGATGTTCTAAAAAATTGTGTAAAACGTTTTTCATTTTGCTTTATATGTTTGGGAATACTCATAAAAATAAATCTTAGCCAAGTAACCCTTCAAAGTGCTCTCTGTGCTTTTCCAAAAAGCATAAAAATATTTTACAAGTAAAAAAGCGCAGCAGAAGTATTTCATTTACAACTTCTCTAAATGAAAAAAACAAATACATAAGAACAGGCACGTAACTAACCGTACAAGTAAGTTCGAATGTCAAACAGAGTAGAAGTAGAGTAGTATTTTAGGTTTGAAAAGAAAACGTTACATAAAAATCTCTCATCTTGGGATTACAGCAAATCAAATAAAATGCTTTTTATTTGGTTATAGTATCATCTATAGATAATGATGTTTTGAAGTAGTGGCTTTTATTTTTTGATGACGTAATATCGCAGATGATATATATAAATTATATCAGTGTAAAGGTGTATTTTTTTATTATGTCAGAAAATACTTTGTTTTACTTCATTCCAGTAAATGAATTTTTTTTCATCTTAGATTTTCGATATGCTCACGCCCCCCTCTCAGGGAGGCGCGCCCCACAGTTTGAGAAACGCTGTCTTAAAGCATCCTCCCATTTATCCTCATGTTGCGTGAAATAATTAACATATGTCTTCGGTTCGCGTGAAATAGCTGACATATGTATGCGGCCCGTGAGAAATAGCTGACATATGTATGTGGCCCGCGAGAAATAGCTGACATATGTATGCGGCCCGCGAGAAATAGCTGACATATGTATGCGGCCCGCGAGAAATAGCTGACATATGTATGTGGCCCGTGAGAAATAGCTGACATATGTATGCGGCCCGCGAGAAATAGCTGACATATGTATGTGGCCCGCGAGAAATAGCTGACATATGTATGCGGCCCGTGAGAAATAGCTGACATATGTATGTGGCCCACGAGAAAAAGCTGACATATGTATGCGGCCCGCGAGAAATAGCTGACATATGTATGCGGCCCGCGAGAAATAGCTGACATATGTATGTGGCCCGTGAGAAATAGCTGGCACATGTATGCGGCCCGTGAGAAATAGCTGACATATGTATGTGGCCCGTGAGAAATAGCTGACACATGTATGCGGCCCGTGAGAAATAGCTGACATATGTATGTGGCCCGTGAGAAATAGCTGACATATGTATGCGGCCCGCGAGAAATAGCTGACATATGTATGCGGCCCGCGAGAAATAGCTGACATATGTATGTGGCCCGTGAGAAATAGCTGACATATGTATGCGGCCCGTGAGAAATAGCTGACATATGTATGTGGCCCGTGAGAAATAGCTGACATATGTATGTGGCCCGCGAGAAATAGCTGACATATGTATGCGGCCCGTGAGAAATAGCTGACATATGTATGTGGCCCGCGAGAAATAGCTGATATATGTATGCGGCCCGCGAGAAATAGCTGACATATGTATGCGGCCCGCGAGAAATAGCTGACATATGTATGTGGCCCGTGAGAAATAGCTGACACATGTATGCGGCCCGTGAGAAATAGCTGACATATGTATGTGGCCCGCGAGAAATAGCTGACATATGTATGCGGCCCGCGAGAAATAGCTGACATATGTATGCGGCCCGCGAGAAATAGCTGACATATGTATGTGGCCCAGCAGAAAAAAAGGTTGAGTACCCCTGGAGTAGGTTGATGTCTCAGGCCTGATAGAGATTAAGGCTGAGGTAATTTTTTTCATTGAACATTTCTTTTTAATAAGCTAACTGTGATATTCCAAAGAAAATCTGGCATATATAAAATCTCTGGAGATTGGCAAAGTATTGACATGGTTTTGTTTACTGCATATTGGCTACCCAATTGGTTTGTAGCTCCTGCAGGTTGTACATGTAATATTTTGATTTGATGAGAGATATTTGAAATTCTCCCTTGGTAAAAAATGATTACAAACACATACAAAGACAGGCAAGTTCCCCAATGTGAGAGCCATTTCATGGCGGCACCATCTAGTGGTGGCTCTCGCTAACAAACTTTGACGCTTGAATTAGCTTTAATTCAAGCTTTCGTTGGGTGCTGAATATTGCCGTGTTTTCAATTTTGCCGAGAGAACCAGAGCCAAATTTATACTCAAGGGATCTTTTACATTCCACGTAATCATGCGACATATGTGCCTACAATTTTCACATCCAGAAAATCTATCGACTCGAGCCGGGATCAAACCCGCTACCTAGGGAACTCATGTAAGAAAACAGAGCAAGAAAAGTTACTATTTGTGAAATAAAAAGGGATGTCTTTGATATTATCCAAAAATATTTAAGATGAAATAAAAAAGCTAATTTGAAATTTTAAGAAAAAATTTAATTTGAAAAACCACCGTGTAAACAACGATTTCTATTCAATCCCTTAAGTTTTTAGATACGTGTATTTACATTCACATATTTAACATAATATTTGTATCTATTTATAACATGACAGATTTTCGAAATGATTTTCATTTCTCGTATATGATCTATTAGTTGCAACTTTCAACTCACAGTTTTTGCCTACATATTTTGATTATCCTCCCCTCTCAAAATTAAGCAACATTTTTATTTTCAAATAAGTTTTATTTTTTTCTGGTCTTTTATGTAGACCTTTTTACTCGTAATCTGGAATCAAAATTTTAATGAAGCGCCACAACATTGTAAAGGGACATTTATTAATTTCGAATATAACCGATAGCTGGAGTTATGCACTTAGTTACGATGAAAACAAATGATAAACTAATGATACTTTATATAAGTAACCGATTTTATGATGAAACACATTGCAAGCATTACGCAGTGGCATAGTGAAGAGTATTAAGACCCCCGTGCAAAGTCAGGTTTTGGGCCGCAAGTCGGATCTTACAAAGGATTGTTAAACCATAACATCAGACTTTGGGCCCATAGAATTCTGACACCCCCTCCCCCGCGATGAGGGGGTTGCGGGGGTGTACGTTACGCCACTGTGGTGTTACGTCTGCACCCAAGAAAGCCAAACTAAATGAGATGATTCTAAGGCTGCATCTCCTGAAGAACATGATGTGAAACTGATCAGTGATCTAACAATTAGTGATTCTAAATAGCTAGTGTTAGACTAAATAAGTCATGGTAAAAAATAGGCATGTTTTCTTATCGATTCATTTCAAAATTTCATTGGACGTGGTCAGTACTTGGGGGTGACTACCTGGGAACACCGCGTGCCATTGGCATTCTCTTTAAGGCCCAATGGTCGAGTGGTAGCGTATCGCTCTTCCACACCACAGGTCTGGGCTCTATTCTCGGGCTAACTCAGCCTTTCATCCCTCCTACAGTAGATTGATAAATAAGTACCAAGATTGCTTGGAGACTTAAGCACTGGGGATCTTGCTTCAGACTGACCACCAGATCGGGACATTTGCTCATGCACCTCAGCGCTCAATGGTCACCTATACTGGGATGGGCACAGTAAGCCCTGGCCCTCATGGGCTGTTGCGCCTTTGAGTTTGAGTTTGAGTATTACAAAATTATGTGAAAAGAGATTTAGGTATAGTTTCGTTTTTTTCTACTTTTAAGTTAAGATTTGTGCATTTTTTAATAAGTTTACTAAGTCATTAAAACTCTTTATACTCCAGTGTACTTAATTATTGAATATTATGATTTCTGTAATGCTTATATGCGTGAACCCTAAGTCTTGCTTTGATTATATAAAAAAAATCATTACAAAATAACCGTTTAATATAATAATGTCACATGCATCATTGGTTATGTCAGCTTAAGTAGTTTTTTGAGTGACGTAAATGGCGCAAATACTTCTTCAAGAATGACTAAGGCTAAAGCTGAATTCACACCAAGGCTGTCGGTGTTTAGCGTTCAGCATCTAGCCAATCAGAGACTTCATTTCGCCCGAGATGAAGTCTCTGATTGGCTAGATGCTCAACGCTCGACGCTGACAGCCTCGGTGTGAATTCAGCTTTACATTTAAAGGGTTTTTTTTTGAGAGGTATAGAACTTTAAATTGCAATAAAACAACGATGTATTATTCGATTGACATGAATTTTTTTTATTCGAAAGATAATCTTGTGGCATTACATTTTAAATATGATTACTGGCATAGGACTGCCATGGCTGGCTCGGATGTAGTCCAATCTGGACGTCCAATTTTCGATGACTTTTTCCAACATTTGTGGCAGTATATCGGCAATAACACGGCGAATGTTGTCTTTCAAATGGTCAAGCGTTTGTGGCTTATCCGCATAGACCAATGACTTTACATAGCCCCCACAAAAATAGTCTAGCGGTGTTAAATCCCAAGATATTGGAAGCCAATTCACAAGTCCAAAACGTGAAATTAGGCGGTCACCAAACGTGTCTTTCAATAAATCGATTGTGGCACGAGCTGTGTGACATGTTGCGCCGTCTTGTTGGAACCACAGCTCCTGGACATCATGATTGTTCAATTCAGGAATGAAAGAGTTAGTAATCATGGCTCTATACCGATCACCATTGACAATAACGTTGTGGCCTTCATCGTTTTTGAAGAAGGATTCCACCAGCCCATAAAGCGCACCAAACAGTCAGTTTTTCTGGATGTAACGGTGTTTCGACATACACTTGTGGATTAGCTTCACTCCAAATGCGGCAGTTTTGTTTGTTGATGTAGCCATTCAACCAGAAGTGCGCTTCATCGCTAAACAAAATTCGCTTATGAAAATCGACCATTATTTTCGAAATAAAATTGCACAATTTGAAAGCGTTGTTCAGGCGTGAGTCTATCCATGATGAATTGCCAAACCAAACTGAGAATAAATCACTTGACAGCTGTTAAATCGGTCACCATCTTGGAAAGTAATGCCAACTTAAACTTCTATACCTGGAAAAAAACACTCTGTATAAAAAAACATCTTTTTTAGCCGAAATGGCGCCAATTCAAAAGAAGGTTCAATATGTGCTTTGGTTTCACGAAACGAAATCGTCTATTAATGTTCAGTATAAATTTCGACAATGTTACGGAGCAAACTTCCTGATGCAAAATCATTAAGACGATGGTATTAAATGTTTAAAGAAAGAGGCAGAGTTAAGATTCTTTTTAGAAGTGGCTCTCCTAGTGTGAGTGAAGCAACTGTTGAATAAGAGTTCAACAATCGTTTCACAACGGCTTCGTTTTTAACACGCTTTTATTAGCTTCCCCTGTATGTAACGGAATCTTTCAACTCGATTTTTACCCATTTTAAGAGTTCAGATTAATTCGAAATTTCACACACTTGTCAAGAATCGATGACAATGCAATAATTTAATATTTTTGTTCCATTGCTCTTATCAGGTTCATCAGGATTAACGATTTTCCATTTCCAGATTTGGCGACGTAAAGATTAAGTTACAGCCCTAAAGCTAAAACGCTCATGGTTAATATAAATGCAACAAATTAAAAAAGTGTTCTTTATGTGAAAAAGGGAAGAATGCGACAGCAATTTCTTACCATAATGTAAACAATTGTCCAGTTTTTCTGAAAATGGAAATAATAAACAAAAAAAGACTCGAACATGTGGAAAAATAATTTATGTTCGAATTGCCCCAAACATAAAGTCTGTTTTTCTAAATTCTCTTGTCGGATCTGTAGAATGAAACATCATTCATTGCTTCATTTTACCATGACATATGAGAATTGATTCATAGCTTACCGGATTAAATAATTTCTCACAAACTCTTTGATTCGAAACGTGTTCTTTATGTCTAATGCTGGTGCATGTTTCAGAGAGAATATTGAACTCTTTTTAGTTATTGTAGATCGAAATAAAAAATGAAAAATAAGTTATAGTTTGAAAAAACTAAAAAACACTCTTTTATATTTAATCGAGCTATAAAGTAAAAAAATAATTCTTAATATAAGAATAAAATGATTAACGAAAAAATTAATGTCATTGTGGTAAAACCGTGGGGTGCTTTGTACTACATTTTTACACTAACTCTGCATTTCGGGATACAACTAGAAAGAAATTATAACAATTGATATCGAACACCCCACGCTTTTACCACAACGGCATTAATTTTCACGCTAATCATTTTATTGTTATATTAAGAATTATTTTCTACTTTTTAGTTCGATTAACTATTAAAGCATGTTTTTTAGTTTTTTTAAAAGTATAATTTATTACTGAATCAACCTGTGAAGCATCACTTGAACATCAAATACGCAAAAAAGCTTAGTTAGAATTCTTCATAAAAGACCTAGGTTGCATGCTTATAAAGTGCAAGGCATGTTAAAGAACACTTGGCGGGAACTGGAATACTGCTTACAGACATTCTCCGAGCTACCAAGTTGACACATTTACAGAGGTAAATGGTCTATAAAAATTTATAATAGGACTAACAACATATCCAAACAAACATATATCTAATTTTTATAGTTTGAGTACAATAAATATTTATAATGAAGGCAAGAGTTTTGGTTCCCCCTGTATAACCCCTAAACATGTTCTTTTAGAGTTCTTATCTTTTTTTGTTTCTTTCTGTAAAAATCCAATCCACTTGATTATTCCGTATGGAAGGAAATTTAATCTGCTCTTTTCTATATGCTCAAATATTGAGCAATATATTATCTTTCCTTCTTTCTAATGAACTAGCTTCAGCAACAAAGTATTATTTCAGATTTCTTACTACTTTCTTTTGTTACTATTTGATTAAAGAAAGATTTAATAAAAATTTGATTCCATTTTTTCGAAAAATAAATATCTCGTTTCTTATATTCAGCTTAGATGGGATCTACCAATCTTATATTTATTTTCCCTTCATCATTCAATTTTTAAAAAGTCTTTATTTATTAAAAAAATATATTATTTTTGCAAAGTATTTTTCCTTTGATAAGGTTTTCCATTTAATGTTATTTTATCTACTCCTATATATATTAACATTCTTTTAGAAAAGAATGTTCACACACACACACACATTGAAAACACGATATTTATCAAAATGGTTGTATAAAAAATAATGTGAGCGAAGTGTACTTTATAAAGTGCGCTGTTTTTTCAATGGCGTTTAATTAACTTACACAGAAAAATGAAACTGATTTTAATATTTTTTTAAAAAAATGAGCATTGAATTTAATGTGATCTTTATGCTTTTATTTCAGTACTAGCTATTGCCCACGACTTCGTCTGCGCAGGATTAGTACTACGAGTAGCTTATTTTCTTCTCCAAGGGGTCCTATCTATTTTTATACCTAAATTCATCAAAATTGGTTCTGCAGTTTAGTCGTGAAGGCGTAACAGACAGACAGAGTTACTTTGAGAGACTCTTGTTCTATATTGTGTAAATTGAAACTAAGTATTTTTGATGATGATCTCACTAATAGGTATTATAAATTCTATATTTTGCATTGATAGATGTACGGATGTATATGATGATTTATGTTAATGCAAAAGTTATAGGTAGCTACTGTGCAATATACTTCTTTAAACTATGTTAAACGATTTTTTTCGTTCAATATAAACATGCTGATTTTACGATTTAGAAACGCTTGAACAAGCCACGTAGAGCTGGCCGTGGGAAAAACATGGCGTGCTCAAATGTATGCCTGCTACCTTCAAGGTTCGACCTTGCGATTTGTTGATAGTAATTGAAAATGTAACTTTTAATGGGAACTGCAGGCGTTTAAATTTAAATGGTAAGTTATTGGGTATGATTGGATTGCGTGGTATAAGAACATTGTCTCCCTTGGCTTCTCCAGTTAAGATTTTTTTTTATTGAAGTTAATTTCTTATGGCACGGTAGGGAAAAATTTTCGTTACGCGTTACCAGTTACGGTTACGTGATGAACGTAAGGTAGAAATGTTTGAAGTTCCGAATTTCCCACGTTTTTAAAGTACAGTTTGAAATAACAATGATAATAATATATTTGTTAATTATATATAATATTAATTAAAAATAAACTTAATTAATTATACGATTCAATACATATAAGCGGCAACAACTTCAATTCTTCTAAGATCGTAGATGGTTACATTTGACGATCTATACCCAAAGTATCTCAAAGTATGCTGCATATAATTTATAATCGATGGTTTCCCAGGCTAGTTCATATGATAAATATATTCTCTCTCTTTTCCTTTAAAAATAATCGAATCTCAAGTTTAGGTAGTCCATTAAGAGGGTCACAACCGAAAGCATATCGAAAGAGTGATGTATTTCTCAATGTGTGGTTGTACTGTCAGAAAACCCATATGAAAAATCTTGTGACGGAGAATGCGCGATATCACACGATAATACAACGTAATTATATCGCCAACCATTCAAAAACTCTACTAGTACTCAGAGGGATATTTTTCTTTACGTTTAAAATGATTGACATTATAATGAGTTATTATAAAATGTTATATGTTTGTTTATCAAGTTATCCTCCTTCCACTAATCATCTTTTAGCATATATTTTTCGCTGTAGACTTTGAAAGAAATTGAAAAGGGCAAAATACTACAAGCTTCAAAATTTTTTCTTTGAATGCAGCAGCATTAAGCCTAATTGGAGGCATCATACGTTAAGCCTAACAGATTCTTCGGGCAATCTTCACCAAGAACACCAAATGCAATCTCGCCAAAATTAACTCATCATCAGTATCAGATATTAAAAAGATATAATTATAGTTTCCGTGTGGTGACCGGAGTAGAATAGTCCCAACGTAAGCTCATGCGTGTCGTAAAGGCGACTAAAATGAGCAGAAGTCCAACCACTCAGGGCTCTGGCAACCCTCAATTATGACAAGTGCACCTCTGCACTTTGTCATACACGACAACAACAACAGCAACAATACATGTAAGCCAGTGTTTCTCAAACTGTGGGGCGCGCCCCCCTGGGGGGCGCGATAACCTTACGAGAGGGGCGCGAGCATATCGAAAATAAAAGATTTAAAAAATAATTAATTTACTGGAATGAATTAAAACAAAATACTTTCAGACATAATAAAAAATGCACTTTTACTCTGATGTAAGTTATAGGCCAGGGATGGCGAACCAATGGCACGCGTGCCAATGATGGCACGCGACAGAATATTTTGGGCACGCCATCGATCAAAAACGATTTGCATTTTGGCTTAAAATAATTAAGTTTACTATTAAGTATTATGAACAAACGCGAGTGATCCGTCGCAATGCCGACAAGTGGGGGAGCAGACTCGTTTGTTATGTCTTGCGTAAATACTTCGTATATTATAAATTGCTAATGATGCAAAGTTTATCTACGCATAGTGTGTGTACGTAACTATTTCTAAATATATTCAAGTTGTTTAAAAAACATATTCTAACGTTTACATTAATAGTTCAGCTTGTATACATCTAATTTATTAATGTGATCTAATTCTTGTCTTGTAAGTCTAATTGGTAAAATAGCTCTCACTGCTTTATTTTTAAAAATTTTAATGATCTGAGACAAAAGCGAAAGATCAGACACTACAGAAATCTCCTGCAAGCACTCAATTTCTTAAAAACAAATAAATCTGCCCATGAGCCCGCAGTCGTGCGCAGTCAGTAAAAAAGGGGTGTTTTTGGCGGGGGGGATCAAGCGAGAGCACATAGAATAGTTAATTTCATCGACACATCTGTACATTTAAAGTTTTGTGTTAAATTTACGATTTTTAACTGGTATTTAATATGGCTAGTTCAACAAAAAAAAAAAAAAGTGCAAGATAGTAAATATAGCAGAGAATTTCAAACTTGGTGGGCTGATAAATATGGCATGATCAATAAAGGTGACAAAGCGGTGTGTGTTTTATGTTCTGGAACAGTGGTATGCAGAACATTGTCTGTAAAACGGCATTTTGAAACAAATCACAAATCCTTTTGTGAAAAAGCGAACCAGAGCAAAAGAATTAATTGCAAGTGCAATAAAAGACAGAAATAAACAGTCGACGTCTATATTTAAATATGTAAGCAAAATTGTCACACAAGTGCGGCAAGTTACTCAGCTGCAAATGCCATTGCTCGGCATGGTAAACCTTTTAAGAGGGAGAGTTTTTGAAGGAAGCTTGGTTGGCATGTGCTCCCTCACTTTTTGATGATTTTGATAATAAAGATAAGATAATTCAGCGCATCAAAGATGTTCCTCTATCTAGAAACACAATGAAAGATAGAATCTTGAAATTGGCAGAAAATGTTACAGATCAACAAAAAATGACATTAACTCCGCTCCTTTTATATCGCTATGTCTTGACGAAAGTATTGACATTACTAAATCGGCACGTTTAGCTGTCTTTGCTCGATATTGTGTAGAAAACATCATTAAGGAAGAATTAATTGCGATAACATCGTTGTTAACAACTACAAAGGGCACAGATATTTGTACGGCAGTAAGAAATTCGCTTGCTGAGAAGGAAATTGATTTGAAAAAAATTGTTTAGTAACCACTGATGGTGCTCCAAATATGGTAGGCAAAAAATGGCTTAATTTCTTTATTTAAAACAGACGTAGGACACTCGATTCTTGAATACCACTGCATTATTCACCAACAAGCCTTATGTGCAAAGAGTGGTTCAAGATTTCTTGATAATGTAATAACTTTATTCACAAAAATAGTCAACCTCATATCGTCACAGGCTTTAAATAAACGAAAATTTGATGCTTTGTTGAATGAAGTCAATTCGGTGTATAATGGCTTAATAATGTATAACAATGTTTGCTGGTTGAGCCGCGGGAACGTACTTCAAAGATTTGTTGATTGCTTGGAAGAAATCAGACTGTTTCTACAAAATGAGAGCAAAATTGAACAATACCCACAGTTGATGGATATTATGTGGCTTTTATAATTGATGTTTTTTACAGACATATGCCAATATTTCAACAAATTGAACATAAAGCTTCAAGGCCCGCATAAAACAGTTATTGTCATGATGGATCCGCTTTTGAAGCTAAACTATATGTTTTCAGAAACGATATTATTACAAAAAACTACAAGTACTTCCCAAACTTGAAAAAAAAAATATCACAGATTTAGATGCCCAAGAGAAACGAAACGAAGAAAAAGTTATTGATGACTTTATTTCCATAATGGATTCTTTAATCAAAGAATTTTCAGCGAGATTTTCTCAGTTCAAGGAATTATCGGAAACGTTCAAATTTATTATGTACCCTGATGTGATTTCGTTTGATAAACTGAACTTGTCTCAATTCGATTGGTTGGAAATTGAAGAACTTGAAATGCAACTGATTGATTTCCAGTCTAGTTCAATATGGATTCAAAAGTTTATTGAAACAAGGAAAAAGTTGGAATTGATTGAAGCAGAAAGATTGACAAGCAATATAAGTAAAAATACCAGTAACGAAATTTTGGAAACATGGAATTCGATTCCAGACGCATTTAACTGTTTGAAGAAGTTAGCGTATGCTATTTTAACCATATTTTCATCTACCTATGCCTGCGAGTCATTATTTTCAGAGATAAATAACATCAAAGACTCGCTTAGAAACCGTTTAACAGACGACTCTAATTCAGCATGCATTCTACTAAAAGTAACATCTTAATAATCCTGATATAAGTTATTTCTCATCTAATCTACAACAGCAGAAATCACACTAATGTTACTTTAATTAAAATTACAAGTATAACTAAAACATTTACTACTATACAGTGCAAAAATGTATTTTTCGTATTAAATAAAGAATTTTGATTTGTTCGTATTTAGTTTTATTAGTTGTTCAATAATCACAAGTCAAAATTATTTGATGGCACGCCTATAACTCATTAAACGTTTTTTTAGAAAAATGGCACGTTGACCCAAAAAGGTTCGCCACCCCTGTTATAGGCGATATTAAGTCATCAAAAAAAACTTCTTCAATACTTAATTAGCTATCTTTGATTCTATAACCAAATAAAAAATATTTTATTTAATTTGCTGTAATCCCATGATGAGAGAGTTTTTATTACGTTTTCTTTTTTAAAAATAACATTCTACTCTTTCAGAGAAAAAAAAACAGATCCCAGATCCAGAATCGAAAAATTCAGGAACATAAAAAATTCATCACTGTCATTATTTTTGAAATACTGCACATTATAGCTGTAATTTGTTTGACCTTCTAAGTTATTAGTAGAGTTAGTTATAACCCATCTCTTATGTGTTTATTTCTCATTTAAGGAAGTTGTAAGTAATGTATTTCTCTATTGCGCTTTTTTCCACGTAAAACAGTTTTATGATATTTGGAAAACCACGGAAAGCACACACACACACACTCTTTGATGGATTACTATGCGAAGACTGAGACCAAGAGGAGTATTTTCAAACATAAAGCATAACAATTGTTTTTAGCAGTAACATACATATTATCATAATGAATACACTTTTTACCCGGAAGTGGTCGCGCGGGACACACAGATCACGAAATTGTTGATTCTGGCAGAACTGTTTATTTGTCACCAAAGAAAAATTGAAGAGTCATTGAAAGTAGGTAAGTAACTTTCTCTTAGTTAAATTATTCACTGGAATAACGATTTGTATCGTGTACAATAAAATAATTATAAAAAAAAGGATTGGGGTGACTCAATAACCCTGCTAGATCGTATCGAGTGCGCGCCTGCTCCCAGGTTAAAACATGTTGAAGTCTTTTTGCTTTAAAAATATTAAAAATAATACAATTATTCTTCATCGGAATTTTATATTGTTGTTCATTATTTAACATCAACTATAAATGCAAATTCTGTGAGGATTAAAATTAAAATTCGCTTAAAACTAATTATAATTTGAGCAAGCATTTAAAAAAACATTTTACATTTTTGTAAACATTGTCGCGCACTTGGCTTTAATGTTTGGCAAGAATGTTTTATTTTCTTTTAAACGAACTCATGCAAAGAGCGCGTACTTCGGCCGGTATACTTTTAATGTATCAGTGCTGCACAGAGTATTTTATAACTATTTAATTAATACTAAATTAAGAACAAGTTTAATAAGTATAAACGACTTCCATGGGCTTGTTCTACAAAGCAAAGTTTTTATAAGGAATGCTTATGATTAGAAATTGACCCTCTGAGTTATTTTTCTATATTTAGCAGATATCCATATTTTGTCTTCTAAGCAGTCACCGCATTTTGCAATATGTTCAATTTAAAAATTAGAGAAAGGAAAAATAACGTAATAATTGTCCTATTACTTAGTTAATTTATTTTTTTGCTTAAAAGTAGTATTCAAAATTTAATACTTATGTTATTAATGTGTATGGTTTATAATTAAGATCTCGTATTGTAGCTTTAGCGTCAAAGTGAATTATTATTGCATTTAGTGCATTATTAATGTATAAGGGGGCGCGATAAAAATTGTGATTGAAAAGGGGGGCGCCAGTATTGAAAGTTTGAGAAGCACTGATGTAAGCCAAAGAAGTTACCTTCTACCACGTGTTCACACTGATACACACATTTTTTTCCGCAACAGTCTCCTTTTTTGGTGTCAGTATGGTTCTTTCACACAACTAATTTTCGTCAAGAATATATTGTTGCAGATTCGAAAAAACTTGATCAATGAGTTCGTCTTCCGACTCCACAACATGGCAAAATTGGTGTGTGAAAAGAACCATACCTTCTTGGTCGGTGCTTACATGGCCTTCGCCAATTTCTAGGAGTTTTTGAGCATATGCTCCTGACTCGACATCACTGAATAACTGGACTCGCATGTTAGTGGTAAGATAAAGCTTTTCAACTTTGGTCCACAGATACCATGTTTTCAGACATGCTTTAATTTCGTCTGCTGCCCTGCCTCTCTCGATAACAGGTAAAGTCTGTCTAAAATCCTCTACACACTAAAAAACTAAAAAAACACTATCACACCACCCATCAACTTTCGATTGCTTTGAATGTCTTGTAGACAGCAATCGAGCGCCTCGATGGCGCGTTTGTGTGACATAGTGCACTCATCCCAAACGATCAGCTTATATTGTTAGAACAGGGCGCCACAGGCACTGTTGTTACTGATGTTACGCGTTGGGGTTTCTTCACTTGCCAGATTAAGAGGTAATTTAAAAATCGAGTGTGCCGTTCATCCACCGCAGCATATGTTGCAGTGATCCAGCCGCATATGTTGCAGCGATCTTAGAGGAAGCTACAGCTAATACAACGTTATGGTCTTTACGAATTTTTGTAGAAGCAAATTAAGCAAAAAAGTTTTGCCTTTACCACCTTTGCCTTTTACCAGTCTTTACCACCTTTACCAGTTTTGCCTTTTCAAGAAAAAAAAAAAAGGTCACCTTCACCAAGCTCAACTCGTTATAATATTTTGTTATAAATGTCTTTTTGCTCGGGTAGCAGGCAGGGCTCGGTTTCGCTGACCTGAGCATCTAATAAAACGTTATCGTAGCTTAGCTCTTTGAACAAATCGGTTGACAGCTCTCCTCGACGCGGTGGTGTGGGCATACCAAGTCGGACAATTTCTTTCCGGAAATCGTTATTATTTTGTCCTGTTTAAGTCTCAGTGCTTCATTCAAGCATAGATCACTGTTGACTTGATCCATCTTTTCAAATCTGTGCAAGATATCCTCTGATAACGCAGTTTTATACTTACTTTTATACTTTCAAAAAATACAGTACGGTAATGTAGCAGTGGAAGGGTCCATCCCCACCTGCTAAGAGGGATGGTCAGTTTTCACCCCTTTGGGATAGAGTCGAAGTGTCCATCACCACCTGCTCAAAGGGGCGTCAACTGAAAAAGGGGATGAAAATTCCCCTCCCCCTTAAGGGTTAGAAAAGAAGGCATTCTATCTTTGGATGCGAAGGAGTGAAGTCACGTCCTGAGTGTTACTAGTTGAATTGAGTGTTTTCTTTAAATGTATTTTCTTTAAAATAAACTTTACTAGTTAAAATTTAGACCCCATGGTTTTAATTTGTTTTCCGTGCCCATTGTACAGAATCAAACTTTAGTCGTAGTTATTATTTTTATACTTAAAAAATGAAATATTTGCCTGTTCAATTAAAATTATAGCGTTATAATTAACTACTAACCACAAACAAATTATGTAAATTTGTCCAAATGATGTAGTGTGTAAGACAAAGTTTATCTACTTTAAATAACAGAAGTGATAAAAGTATTTATTTCGATATAAGGATCAATTTGTTACTACCAAACGTGCATTGGAAAGTGCAATTATCAATTTTCATTGTATTTATGGTTAACTATTTCGGCAATAATGGCTTACACATAAAAGATAGATATATGCTGTAGCGGACTTTTTTGTATACATGATTATGTACGTGTAACTCTAACGATTTTTGCAGCTCACGCCAGAATAGCTTGCAGATAGCAAAATTTTTTCCTACTTACTTGACAATTATCGTTATATTTTGGACACTTCACGCAATATTTTTATAAATTATAGCCTATGTGTTATTTTGATGTATCAGCTACATTATTGTAAGGTTTCATTAAAATCCATTCAGGCGTTTTTGCGTGATAGAGTAACAAACCTCCATCCATACATACAAACTTTTCGCGTTTATAGCATTAGTAAGGATTATATAACCCATGTTCAAGATTTGAACTGAACAAAATTAAAACAAAGTTCAGAATTTATTACAAGAAATCTCCATGAAAGTTTTTCTGGTTTGATTCTCGTTTCAAATGGCATATTTAACAAACAATTTTCAAAATATACTGCTAAATTTTTATTAAAAATATTAGTAAATAAAAAGTGATACAGCACTATTGTATACTATTTTATGTCTTAAAGATTTGAAAATAAAAGAGAGAGACATATTGAATGAATTTTTGAGATAAATTACGTTATGCAAATGCCAAATGGAACCGTTTTCAAAAAAGGTAATATAATACCGGATATGCCCGTCAGGGGCGTAGCTACCGCCGTATCAATGATACGGGTCCCTATGTACAAGGGCCTCAAAATGCGTAAGCAAAAAACTGCAAAATATTAAGGGGCCCCTGAAGAGAGACCCCATGGAATTTTGATACAGAGCCTACTCAGGCCTAGCAACGCCAGTGATCCCATGTATAAGCTAAGAATCTTTGAAACTTTTTTTCAAGTAAGGTGATCAGTCAATTACTGCTATCCGTTAGTAGTGTAACCTCTCTCTCCTTCTAACTTGAAAGTTTAATCTTTATATACAAGTTTTACTTTACATACTCACATCTTCTTCTTCTGGGGAAAGTTTGTAATAGAATAAATTTTAAAGACCCAATTTTTCCCAAGAAGATTAGTTGAAAGAACGTGGATAGATCCGTCACACTGTGTGTGGTCCTATAATTTTACTACCATTCCAAATAATTATAGGATTTTTTTTAAAAAAAAAGCTCTTAAAAAGTTAAACTATTTGAAAAAAAAGATACACATTTTTAAAACATGTCTTTCCTTTTACGAGACTAACTTTTATCGTTGTAGTCAGGTTTTATTCTTATTTTCATACTGACCTTGAAAGATCCATTAGTAGAGAGTCTCTTTTCATTTTTTTAAAGTAATTTATTATTCTCATAAATAAAAGAATCATTCGATGCTCAAACTTCACCGAAATTACTTCGGAACACCTTTAAATGAAGGAAAAGAGCTATTCATGGTATATCTCTCATAATTCGACAGTCATTTATTCCCAGTAGTCTCATCGATTACTATTGAATTTACGGACCTGACTATTGGAAAACGGAAGCTTGAATTGCGTTATTACGAAATATTCCGCCAGGTCCAGCTGTAAATCACAGGTTCAATTTCGCAGCAGCAGAATTTAAGCTATTCATGCGTGAAATTCCATTTGAGTGATAGTCCCTGGCCGTATTCAAGGGTCTTGAATCTTCAAACGCTTTAAATAATGTACTGATTTGGCTTGTGGTGAAAATGAAATTTCTGTTGTTGCTCATGAGAATATTTTAAGGTTTTTGTTTCTTTAAAACTGATAACAAATTAAAATGATTGTTTGGATGTGAAATGGATATCATTTACTTTCTAATACGATATTCCTTATCTCAATTAATTTCTCTCTGTAATTTAATTTGTCATTTCTCCTTTAAAAAACTTTAAAAGTAATCTTGTAAAGAAAAACTAAAAAATGCAGCTCCTTTCTGTTTTCACATATTTCCATAAACTTCGGGAAATTAAACTTTTGTTTTTTTAAAGCAGAATCAATACAGCAGGATTAAATGAAACAAAATGAGATAATAAAAACAAGTAATATAAAATTTTTTTAAAAGTCAGTTCCTACTTAGATCAAAGAAAAATTTTATTTTAGCTACTTTTTATCAAATAGTTACAATTAATATAAATATTTATATACATAGGACAGAATCACGACATTCAGTGGTCATTAATTTTTATTCATTTTCATTAAAGTGTCGTATTGTCATCCAAAACAATCACGTATATAAAATTTCAGTTCAAATGAATGCTTTAAAACGTGAGAAAAAAACATTTTCAAATTTTGACACGTCGCCAAAAATGATGCCAAATTGGCTGTATTTGTAATTCTTTAAATAATTAGTTTTAATCAATTAATTTTTATTAATTATAATTAAATTATTGTATTGTCATCCAAACTAATCATGTACATAAAATTTCAGCTCAATTGAGCGCTTTAAAATGTATTTTATTAACGATTGAAAATTCCACCAAGATAAATAAATAATTATATAAAGAGTGTGAGCTATAATAGTAGGAATTGAAAAAATATAACGTAAACTTCTGTTGTTAATTCATGACGTTTTCATAGTCAGTATTTGAAGAAGTATTTTTTCTTGCAATTCTGTTTGAGATTTATTCGAAAGCCACTTTTTTATGGGCGAATAGAACCATATGGATCAAAGTCTTCTGGAAATAGTTAAAATATGTATTTTGAAATAAAATTCGTGAACTATTTCATGTTTCAAGTTTTCAGCAAAAAGTGGAAAAAACTTGTTAGAAAGTAAAGAAAAAGCAAAGTGGAAGACAAAGATTTTTTCCTTTTTTTTCTGAACAGTTGATATAAACTCAAAGAAGCGCAGTATAAACACAATCAAAATTGTTTCATTTGGAATTTGTATTCGAATTCGCTTTCTTACTAACTCTTATTTTTCAATCGAGAAGCTATTTTCTTCTAAAATAGCCTATCGTAATGCAATACCGCATCTACTAGTCTTTAAATGCGGTTTAGGGCAAAAAAAAAAAACTTTTTTTTCTTCTTACTATAAGACGGAAAAAACAAGCAAACACAATTTGATATTTATCGTTTGCTGTTGAGCAGCATGGAATACGAATGGTATTACTATGCAGGTGAATGAAAAATTCTTCACTCTAGTATATATTTATTTTTCTTGTTTTCTTTTGTAGGTGTTTTTTAGTTTAAAGAAGAAGAAATACTTAGGAATTTTTCATTGTATTTGAGAAAAAAATCCATTCTTCAAGGAATAAGTTCTTATTTTTTTTACTGTGGAAAGAGATGTTGCAGAGCTGCTTTATATGTTACGAGTTTCCACGAGCAACGAATGTTTGAATCTGGAAACGGAAAATGATAGAATGTTTATATATCCCATGATTGCGTTTATTGTTCAGAGTCTTTTATTGACATTTTTTGAGAATTCCAAGCGTCGTAAAAATTCTTTTAGAACAATATTTCTGTTGCGAAGTATTGAAGGAAAATTAATATGTAATCAAATACTAGAGAATAGAACGTATCATTTTTGTTTAGTAAAAGTTTTGAAATTAATTATTTTTTTAAAAAAGATTTTTTTTGATAATGATATTAATTAACTAAAAGGAAATATAAACTAAAGTAAAAAAACCCGTAAAGTGTTAGAAAAGTGCATCTTAATGTTTAGAAGGAAATCTATAAAATATTTCAAAAGAAAATAATAATTGAAATATTCCGTGTTAAATATTCATAAAATGACATTCCATAAAATAAATTCTGACCCTCTGATCTTGAATCAATTTCTTTTGAGTCACTGCAAATATCTATCTCTTCTAAATATTACATTTTATCTGATAGGAAACCAATATTTGCTTAAACTTTTTTAGATGTCTCATCTCTTAAAAAGATCAATATTTTAATAAATAACTAAAAAATGCTTTACTTAAAAGCGCAGACGAAAGACAAAGAATTAAACAACAAGAAAATAACAAAATAATTGAATTCAGGTTAGAAAATTTCGTTTTTGTCTCAAGCACTGGAATAAATAAAGACAAACTAGAATAATTTGAAATAAGAATAAAATATTTTTCTATCACACTTCATAATAATTTCTCTTGTGAAATGATAAGAAACAGTAGAAGTACAATGAGATTACTTTTACATTGATCCAGAAAAAGTTGTCGAAGCAGAACAGATTCAGCTTTGTATTTTATGTGTAAGTACATTTCACAGCTAAAAATTTATTTATTGTGTTTTCGTAACTTATTGACATCACAATAAATAATGTTTGGATTTTTATTTCGAAGATTTTTTATAGTATTTGTGTGCGTAAATACACACAAAACGAGAAATTAATTATATTGAAATACTTTATAAATAAAAATGATTCACACACAGTTAGTCATAAACTGCCAAATACAGTACACTCTCAATATAACCTCCGTTAGGATTATTGAAAGCGTCTAGAGTCTATAAACAACGAAGATCTAAATAATTATGTACAAAAATCTTTAATGCAATACATAAAAATTGAATAACTAAAATACATCATATAGCATTAATTTTATAGCTAGGATAAAGAAGAAATAACACAACATTCACTTGGACAATAACAAAACTGGAAGGAAACGAATGAAATCTTTTGAGAGAAAAATACTTCGAAGTATACTTGGAGGTGTAAACGAAAACAATAGCTGGAGAAGAAGATACAATTTTGAATTATATAGAATTAATAAACAACCTGACATCACTAAATACATAAAGATAAATAGAAATACATAAAAAGGAATTAGATGGACCATATAATTCGAATGTCAGATGACAATGTCAAAAAGATACTGCAGTTCAAAGATGCTGGAATTCGGAAACGTGGAACAAGGCTGAGATGGGCAGACTCAGTGAAATCAGACTTTGGGATTATAAAAGAGAAAACTTGGACTACATAAGTTAACACTATGGAGGAATCTCCAAAGGAAGGCATTGACTCACGAGGGGTTGCCTTGCCAGACATGATCATGTGCACAATTACAAATTTAGGGAAAACACAATCAAAATTTATCCACATGTGATACAAATTCAAGATCTAAAATTATAATTCAATGTTATTTAGCATTATAAGGTACGCGACTAAGTTCGGAACTGTGATTTTAAAAAAGCATATAAATGGATAATTTTCGTGATATTTAGTGTCACTTAGATGTATAAAATTGTTTTAAGGACATTTTGACAAAAAAAAATTATTTAAATAGAATATTTGGCAAAAAATTAACTTAGAATAACCTTTTCCAAAATGTTCTCCTTTTATAAAAAATGCTTCCAAAATAATAATATTTTGTTTATATAAAGTAAAGAATACTCTCCAGAGAGTCTGAACTATTTTTTTAAAAAAAAAATCACATTACTTTCAGAGTTACAACCAATTGAAATAATTATCGGCGTTTTTTTTCTTAAAATTTCTCCCCTCTGTTGTCGTAAAACATGGATAAACCCACTCCTAAGTTACATATTTCAAAAATTCTAGTTGAGCCTCTGTACAGAGGTCTGGGCTATATATAGGCAAAATAGTATTATAATAGAAGCATTTTTCACAAAAAGAGAATATTTTGAAAATTGGTTATTCTATGTCCATTTTTTGTCAAAATAATGTACTTAAATAATTTTTTATTGTAATACTATTCTTAAAATAGTTTTATATACATCTTTTAATCTCTAAGTGACATTAAATATCATAAATATTATCCATTTATACGCTTTTGCAAAATCACGGTTCCGAAAGTAGTCGGATACCTTAAAGGCGTAATTTATCGCGCTGTTTTGTATTTGTTTGAGGATTTAAGATATTCTCATAACCAGCCTCCGTGCCCTAGACCTAATGCAATTAAGTGTTAGTTGCAGATATCGTAGCCAACAGAAATATCTTTTTAAGGTCTTGTTGTACGTTGATTCTTGATCTCCTATGGAATTTAAGATGATTTATTTGTCAATTAGGTCAGCATCTAGGTTAGTGGCAGGACCGATCCCAATAGGTGTGTATCGCTCGCAGACGGCCACAACAAGGGGCGGCCTCATATAGTTCTATCAATCAAACAAATTTTTTACGAATTTCTCAAAACAAAACATATTAAGTCGAATAAATACGTTTGTTGTTGTTGTTGTTGTCGTGTACGACAAAGTGCAGAGGTTGTAATAATGAAACATAAGGATATAGTCAAATATTGCCAAAGGCGTGAATCACTGCCTTGGCACCATTCATGGCACGATTCGAGTAAAGAATGTCTATGCTCTGCAGTGTCACTATCTATTTAAACAAGAATTATAAAATTATTTTTTTAGTCAATTCCTATTTAGATGAACAAAGAAAATTTTCATTTTAGCTACTTTTTATTAAATAGTTACAATTAATATAACTATGTATATACATAGGACAGAATAACAGCATTAAGTGGTAATTAACTTTTATTAATTATCATTTAAGTGTCGTATTGTCATCCAAAACATTCGTGTTTGGAAAATTTCATTTTAACTGAATGCTTTAAAACGTGTGAAAAAACCTTTTCAAGTTTTGACACAAGTCGCCAAAATGGTCGCTAAGTCGCCAAAAATGATGCCAACGTGGCTGTATTTGTAATTCTTTAAATAATTAGTTTTATAATCAAATAATTTTTATTCATTATAATTTAATTATTGTATTGTCATCCAAAATAAACATGTATATAAAATTTCAGCTCAGTTGAGCGCTTTAAAATGTATTTTATTAACGATTGAAAATTCCACCAAGATAAATAAATATATAGAGAGTGTGAGCTAATAGTAGGAATTGAAAAAGGGCGCTAACAATGGGAGGACGGCTAAAAAAAGGTGTTTGGGATCCAGTAATAAATATATTTAATATTAAATAGTTAGTGACAGATCACACACACACACAAAATAAGTCCCGATTTTCCGAAAGCATAGCATAATGTAAGAAAAATAGAATGCTAGTGCACAAGTGTTGGTCCACTGTCCATTAATGTCTACTCTTTACACACATCCTTCATTTGATTGCAATATTCATGGAAGAGTTGACAATAGAAAAGGTTTTCTTGCTTATCAGCGGCAATGACGGTGCCCTGTGTAGCCACGCTTAACAAAGGCGTCTCAAAATGATTTTTATTAAATGATTACACTATCGGTCATATGCTTCTTATAGGAAAGCTCAATTCCATATTTCTAAGATAAAGTATTTTTTTCACGAAGTTTATTAAGAAAAAGAAATAAATTCTTCAATTTCTACTTGTCGGCTTTTTAAAGCATGTTACATATATTCATACCCTGGGGGCCTAATAACTCTACGAGGGGGGGAAATGAGCATATTGAAAAGTTGAAAACAAAAGATTATTTAAAAAATGATAAATTTACTGAAAGTAAACTAACAAAATACATTAGGATATAATAAAAAAAAATAAAATATACATTTGCATTGATATAATCTATATATATAAAGGAGAAAAGCGACTCACTGACTAATCCCGATATCTCCGGAACTATTAAACTTACAGACTTGAAATTTGGTAGGCAGGTTCCTTTCAATGGAGTAAATATCAGCTAAGAACGGATTTCGCAAAGATCGAACCCCAAGGGGCATTACGGGGGTTTATAGATAGTTATTTCCATTATTAAACTATTAGATGTACAGTCTTGAAACTTGATACGCAGATTCCTTTCATAGAATAGAGAATCCCTACAAAATGATTTTCACGAAAATCGACCTCCAAGGGGGTATTGAAGGCGCTTAAAGGGCGTTATACATAATTATTTCCATTTTTAAACTATTAGACTTACAGTCTTGAAATTTGGTACGCAGATACCTTTCATGGCGAAGAAATCCGCTGAAAAATGGGTTTTTGAGAAAAATCACTTCCAAGTGGCGTTACGGGGGGTCAAAGGGGTGTTCTACATAATTATCTCAATTTTTAAACTATTAGACGTACAGTATTGAAATTTGGTAAGCGGATTCCCCTTTCATAGAGTAGAGATCCACTAGAAAATAAGTTTTGTGAAAATAGAATACCATCGTTTCAAACATTTGTTGACGTTATTGTAAGTATAAATTTATGTAATATAATGATTGCTACGGTGAGACAAATATTATGATTTTCAGTTTTTATTATGGATGATACTAAAAAAACACGAAAATAGAGCAACAAGAAAAAGCATTTTCACTTGAAACTAAAATGCAAGTGATTAGAAGATTAGATACTGGTGAACGTCAATCTCAAATTTATGCTGCATTGAATTTGACAGCTTCAACAACAAGGACCATTCGTAAGATTAAAGAAAAAATACTGTCATCGGCAACTGCAACTACGACAAGCTCTGCAACTAGAATTACCCGTTCTAGAAATAATAAAATAGAGGAAATGGAAAAACGACTTTCTATATGGACCGATGACAAAATTGAACGCCATATGCCATTAAACCAAGACTTAGAATTTTATTTATTTTTATATGTATATTCAATTATTATATTTTTATATTTGTGAGGAATAAATTTTTGTTTTATTGTTCCAAAACATAATTAATATATTTAATGGTAAAATACCTGACTAATTTACTACCTATCTTCCCCTAACCCCATTATTTACATGATGAGATAACCTCGTTTAAAGCTGTTTCATATTACGTTCGACTTTGATGGAACGTATACCCCGCGTTAAGCGGGGTCTTACTGTACTTGAACTATAATAATAAAATTTGGTTTGTGTGTTTCTTTTTTTAAAATTGAAATCAGCTAAGAATGCTCTCAACGGGGCTACGGGGCGTACTGATGATAAAAATTCCTCTTTTGCTATATTAGATTTAGACTTGAAATTTAGCAAATATGTTTATTTCATGAAGTAGAGATCCACTGAAAGTTACTTTTGCGGAAATTCACTTGATTATTGGGTTAAGTGAGCGCAAATCTTTCTACTTCTATTTTAGATATTATTAGGAATTATAATTGATGTTCTTTTTATATCAAGAGGTGAGAGTTACAGCTATAAATATATTTTTCAATACAATCGAATTCTTAATGCTAGATATCAATAATTTTTATATATGTAAACAGTATATATTTATACAACATCGTGAAATACCCAGCGAAGTGGGTGGGTAACGGCTAGTATACTTATAAATGTATCAGTACTGCACAATGTATTTTTTATAATTAATTTAACAGTACTAAGTTTAACCCCATGGGGGGGGTTTGTCATATATAGAATTATATACAAAAATTAATACTTTTCTTGATAATTTGTACAGTTTATAATTAATCCCTTAATTGCCGATTGAAAGTTACGCGGTTCACTTCTCAATGCCACCGTTGTGCACGTAGGCACGCGTATGTATGTATTGGTGGGGGATGAAAAGGAATAAATAAGTAAAATCTCTGAAATAAAAGTAAATCCTTCGCAAACACTGTCAAGGTCCTGTTATTGAATTCCAAAGCCATCGGAATAATTTTATGAAAAGCAGTGCACAGAGAGGATCGTGCTTCGGAAACACACATATATACGTTCTGGGCAATTACCGCTTTGGCAGAGTGAGACGTTTATATACGCCGGTGGTACTTAAGAGGTGAAAGTAGTATTGTAGCTTTAGCATCAAAGTATAGTATTATTGAATTCAGTACATTGTTATTGTATGAAGGGGTGGAGCGATGAAAATTAGGATTGAATATTGGGTTGCAAATAACGAAAGTTTGAAACGCATTGTTCTACGAGATATTGAATGAAAAAAAATTTCTCTTTCTTTTTACCCAAACTGATAATGACACCGCGTAGTTTGCGAGGAGACACTGAAAATGGAAACTACGAGTAGTATAAATTTTCTGAATCACCATCTTGGCGCCAGAATGCTGTTCTCAAGCAGACAGCAGGATTAATGAAAAGCATTACGTTGACTTTTGCTTGAGGGAGTGTGGCATTAATTTTCGGAATTGTGGACAAGTAACTGGCGACTTAATTCAGCTGATAATAGAAGTCTTTTAAGGCTTAAAAACTTTAAAAAAAAAGCTTTTATATTTAGCCTCCTTTTCTTGTGCGTAGAAGTATATTTTAAATAAGATCTAAAGAAAAAGATGGCTATTTATTTATATAAAATTCTCAGGTATGATGAGTTCAAATGAACTAAGATTAAAATTTCTAATCTCATACTTAAAGTTAGCTGCTTTAACCCTTTATCTATTGCATTATGATTTACTGCAATTTTTTGCATGTAATATTTTTTTGAATCACTCTACATTGAAAATAAAATACTCAACTTTGGGAAATTTAATCCATTAGAGCTAACTAATTAAATTAGTACTTTAAAGTACTGCCCAGTACATGAAGGTTTAAAATATTCTCATAGTACAAAATGACCATACGGCATTTTTAACGGAGTTTTAACTCTTAAAAATGCTAAATAACCAGAGAGCACTAATATTTTACAGCACAAAACATTTATTTTGAAAATCATAATTATATATATATATATATATATAAATATTTCTTTTTTTACACATCAAAGCATGTTTTACCCATAAACTTAATCTGATATTTAAAGAAGTTTTTCCTTTTCATTAATACACAAAAAATCATAATACGTTGTACATTTTAAGTGAGGTTTCGGTTGAATACTTTTTAAGCACTCCATCCTGGGGTATGAAATACCGTATTTTCTGAATATGAACTACTGCACCTTGAATTTTGTTCAATCTCTTGATTATCATTTTAAGAATTTTACGAAAATTCCAGCAGATAATTTGCTGGGACTTTTTCATCTGAAGAATTATCTATTAGCGCATCACTGCTTTCAGATGGTAGGTTTTGTTATAAATCCAAATCCTCTTGAAGACTGAGCTTCTTTTTTCCAGATTCTAAGAAATAAAAATAATAGCACCTTGAAAACCTCCTATTATTATTAAATCTCAGTTACACATAAAGAAATTAAAATGTTGTCCTAATTCTTGAATAAGTTATAGACATTTCATTTAATTGTGTGTATAAAAAAACAAGCTTGGATTCAAATTTAAAATTTTTTTGAAAACGTTAAAATAAAGAAAAAACTTAAAAAGCAAAATAAATAAGTTAAGCTAAAATGAAATGCCGAAAAAGCATAACTCTATTACACTATAGTGATGACACTACAAAACACCAAAACACAACTAAAGGGTGTTTTTTGAGAGGTAGAGAACTTGAAATTGCAATAAAACAACGATGTACTATTCGGTTGACATGCATTCTTTTTTATTCGAAAGATAATCTTGCGGCATTACATTCTAAATAGGATTTCTGGCACAGGACTGCCACGGATGTAGTCCAATCTGGACGTCCAATTCTCGATGACTTTTCCCAACATTTGTGGCCGTAGATCGGCAACAACACGGCGAATTTTGTCTTCCAAATGGTCAAGCGTTTGTGGCTTATCCGCATAGACCAATGACTTTACATAGCCCCACAGAAAATAGTCTAGCGGTGTTAAATCACAAGATCTTGGAGGCCAATTCACAGGTCCAAAACGTGGAATTAGGTGGTCACCAAACGTGTCTTTCAATAAATCGATTGTTGCACGAGCTGTGTGACATGTTGCGCCGTCTTGTTGGAACCACAGCTCCTGGACATCATGATTGTTCAATTCAGGAATGAAAAAGTTAGTAATCATGGCTCTATACCGATCACCATTGACTGTAACGTTGTGGCCTTCATCGTTTTTGAAGAAGGATTCCACCAGCCCATAAAGCGCACCAAACAGTCAGTTTTTCTGGATGTAACGGTGTTTCGACATACACTTGTGGATTAGCTTCACTCCAAAGCTGTTTGTTGACGTAGCCATTCAACCAGAAGTGCGCTTCGTCGCTAAACAAAATTCGGTTATGAAAATCAGGAACGACGGCAATCTCGTTTTGGGCCCATTCGACGAATCTACGCCTTGCTTGAGGATCGTTTTGATGAATTGCCAAACCAAACTGAGAATAAATCCCTTGACAGCTGTTAAATCGGTCGCCATCTTGGAAAGTAATGCCAACTTAAACTTCTATACCTGGAAAAAAAACCACTATTTATATAAAAAAATAAAAGACACCTTTTGACTTCAACTACTTTTTCGTAACAAAAATGATAATCTTCGAAATCCGATCAAAATATCAGCCGAAAACGCAACTTCTGTTTTAACCTTTAACTTCCCAATTTTTTAAATTTCTATGAAAAATTATATCAGCTAGTTCTCAAGTAATAGTAAAAGGGAAATATATATAAAAAAATATTAAGCTGTTTTAAATTGAATTCCAGTCAATTTTTTTTTGTTTGTTGTAGAAGTGCAACATTGCGCAGTAGTGCTGTAAATTACGAAACTTTTTATATGAGGATTTTATTATTCATTGTTATAAATTGTTTTAGCCTTACATACAATGAAAATTTTTAAAGCAGTTATTGATTTTGTTGTAACAAAGTCCTACTTTACACTTTTCGTGCTCCAAATCCATAATTTCTTTTTGGAGCGGGTCATCTCCTTGGAATTTTATTACTTCTTCATTCAATGAAATGTTTTGATTTTTCCATATAAAAAATCTTTGACAATGTTTTATTATTCTTAAAAGTTAAATTTTAAAAAAAAGTTCTCTGAATAAGTTCTGAATGTTCTGTCAGAATATTCACGACCATCCTCACTTAATTCACTTATTCGTTCGTATTATTCATATATCTATCAGTTTCGTCTTGGGTTAGTATACGCCAGGGATGGCGAACCATTGGCACACGTGCCATTAATGGCACGCGACACAATATTTTGGGCACGCCACCGATCAAAATGGTTTACATTTTAATTCAAAATAACAAAGTTCAATATGAAGTATTACGAAAAACGTGAGTGATCAGTCGCAGTTTTCAGCGAGATTTTCTCAGTTCATAGAGTTATCGGAAACGCTCAAACTTTTTTGTACCTTGATGTGACTTCATTTAATAAACTGAATTTGTCCCAATTCTATTGGTTGTAAATTGAAAATTTTGAAATGCAATTCATTGATTTCCAGTCTAGTTCAATATAGATTTGAAAATTTATAGAAAAAAAGGAAAAAGTTGGAATTGATCAAAACAGATAAAGCAATATAAGTAAAAATGCTAGCAATGAAAATTTGGAAACAAAAAATTCGATTCCAGATACATTTAGCTGTTTGAAGAAACTCTGGCTCACTCTATTTAAACCACATTTTCATTTACCTATACCTGCGAGTCATTATTTTTAGAGATGAATAACATTAAAATCTCTCTCACTTAGAAACCATTTGGAAGATGCCTCCAACTCAGCTTGCATTCTAGTGAAAGTAACATCTTACAATACTAATACAAGTTATTTGTCATCCAATCTACCACAACGTAATTCACACTAATGGTACAATAATTTGAATTGCACGTATAAGTAAAACATTAACTACCATACAGTGAAAAATGTATTTTTTCGTTGTAAATAAAGAGCTTCGAGTAGTTAGTATTTTGCTGTATATATTATTTTCCCAATAATCACAAGTCAAAATTATTTGACGGCACGTCTATACCTCCTTAAACATTTCTTAAAGAAAAAATGGCACGTTGATACAAAAAGGTTCGCCACCCCTGATATACGCTTATACGCTTTTAGACCATGTCAAAATGGTAACCAAAGACCAATGTTGCAGACCTGCAACATATAATTAAAATCAAATTTCTTTCAAACTTTTTCCAATAGAAAATAAAAATTACTTTTAAATGAACATGAAATGTTTAAATTTCTTACCTGGTAATTTATTTCGTCAATAAAGAAGAGGAAGCATAAAATATAAGGGATTCTTCTTATAGCAAAAACACAGTTCTGGAGGCATCAGAGATTTTTATAATTGTTGCGATTTGTAGAAAAAATGTACTTCCATCTAGTGGCAAACTTAGCATGCATTTCGTTGCAGTAATCTTTTTTTCTCAGATAAGTGATTTGTAGATAATTAAAAAAATATTGAGTTTGTTAAATTAAAATAAATCATATGTTGCAGAAATGCAACAGTGGGAAGTTAAGGGTTAAAACCATTCGCTTTCTCCGCCAAAGTACCCTTGATAGAACCTGTGCTGCCATGTATCCTGGAAAAGTGGAATTAAAAGAGTGATCCTACTAAATATTGTAAGAATATTCATAAAACTGGTTATTCTATGCAATTTTAATTTGAGTGGTACTTGTGAGTACTGTCGGTAAATAAAGAGTTAAATTATAAATGTAACAAAACACGACAGGAAAAATGCATGAAAAAACAAATTGAATGATCAAAATGCAATCACATCGTCATATTCTTGAAGCAGAATTACATAAATTATACAAATAACGAAGAAATATAAATTCAGAAACGCATAATAAATTAGCTCGCAGTAATAAATGTTATATGAATATCGACATTTCATTAAGGTGGCTGTTGTATTGCAACTAACACATTTATCCAATAAGAGTGAAAAGGGGAAAAAGTGCAGAATATATAACTAAATATATATACAGTATAATACAACCATGCATAAACTATATCCCAGAATCATTTTTAACTACGCATAACACTTTCTTTTCTTCCCGTTATTTAACTGAAACTGTGAGAATAATAAAATACATTTTCAGAGCAAAATAAGTAAGTAAATATTTTCCTCGCCGCTCATTTCATTAATACAAGATCCTTTTTTGTTGGGAAGAAGCAATATATTAACTATTCGACTCGATTAATTATTAGATAATGAAAGTGAAGTTAATATTCTCTTAGGATACTGAAGGAAATTAATTCCTTGCCGCTAACCAGAGGAGTAGTCTGATATCTGACGTTCTTTAACAATTTTTTTTGTAGTTCTTTCAAATCTGTATATATATATAAAACTTAAGTAACACAATCCTTTAATAGAGTGCTTCTCATACTTTCCACATTTGCGTCCCAATTTTCAGTCATAATTTTCCTCACACCTCTCTTACAAAAATAATGCATTAAATCAGCGTTTCTCAAAGTGTGGGGCGCGCCTCTCTAGGGGGCAGTGATAACCCTACGAGGGGGACGCGAGCACATTGGGATGTCGAAAAGAAAATATTATTTAAAAAAATATTAATTGGTCAAAATAAACAAATGTAATATATTCTGACGAAATAAAAAATAAAATACACATTTATACACTGATATAATACACTTATAAATATATTAGTACTGTGCAATGTATTTTATAATTAATTTAAGAACTAAGTTAAGAACAAGTTTAATAATTACCAGTGACCCCATGGGCTTGTCATATACAAAATTATATACAAAAATTAACACTTATCTTGATAATTTGTATGGTTTATAATTAATCTCTTTAAATGCTGATTAAAAATTACGCGATTAGCTCTCCAATGCCATCGTTTTTAAGACGTAGGAGAGTGTGTGTGGTGTATTAGGGGTGGTGAGAGAAATGGAATAAATAAGCCACAATCCTCTGAAATTAGTAAATCTGTCGCAAACACTGTCAGGTCCTTTTATTGCATTCTGAAGCCTCCGGAATAATTTTATGGATAGCAGTGCACAGAAAAGATCTTACTTCGGAAAGACGTACATATACGTCCGGGGCAATTAATGCATTGGCTGAGTGAGGGACGTTTATATACGCTAATGCTACTTAAGAGATTATAGTCATATTGTAGAGCTTTAGCGTCAAGGTATAGTTTTTCTGAATTCAATACATTGTTATTGTATGGGGGGCGGTGAAAATTATGATTGAATATTGGGTCGCGAATATTGAAAGTTTGAGAAGCACTGCATTAGATGCAATAGCATACTATGCTAAAACTGCAATACGACTTTAATTACAAACCGTACAAGTTATCAAGATAAGTATTAAATTTTGTATATGAAAACCTCATGGAAGTCACTGGTAATTACAAAACTTATTTTTAATTTAGTATTGATAAATAAGTTATATCAAATACTTTGTGTAGTACTGATACATTTATAAGTATATTATATCAGTGTGAATGTGTATTTTACTTTTTATGTCACAATGTATTTTGTTTTGCTTCCTTTTAGTAAACTGAAAATTCTTTTAAATATTTTATTTTCAAATTTTCATGTACTCGTGCCCCCGTAAGGTTATCATGCCCCTCAAGGGGACGTACCCCACCGTTTGAAAAACGCTACTGTAATAGATATTCATATGAGAGTGCAAATACTTTTTTCCTGGTTTGGATAAGCAATTCAAACCATACCGCCCATCCGGTACAGTGGTTAGTGCCGCTGACTGCTGTGTCGTAGAGTCTGGGCTCGAACCCCCGGAGAAGGCATGTATGTTTGAATATGTATAGTGCCTTTGAGGCATGGGGTACTCTAAGTAGCCGTCGAGTCCAAATCCTCTCGTGGGGTTGGTGGAAAGGGAAGAGAGATGGGAGGCCCCCCGAACCCCTCCAGGATGTGCTCCCTCGAAATTGGGATGGAACCGAGCACAATCGTACTGCCATCTGTATGGTGCTCAGAGCTACGGATAACGACAGGAATACATTTAGCCCTTTGCCTCGAGGAATTTAGTGGGCCTCGATCTGACTACGCCAGACAGGTGGCATTAGTAACAACAACATTCAAACCATAATACGTCAATTGAAAAAAAAGAGAGAAAGAAATAACAGTTATAAGGAAGTATTGTAAGTTGATTACCACAATTGCATTCTTTTTGTTCCTAGAGCTTCTAGGTCATACTAAATAAGGAGAATACAAAGATGATAACGCCGCGTACTCATAATATGTTACATTCTCATATTCGTTCTGCATATATAGTATTTAAAAAGCACAAAATATACGCAAACTATAACTCATTGAAGTACAGTAAAAATATTTTTTCATCTGTGTAATTTGTTTGTTTTTCATTATGTGCGTTTGCAAGAGGTTGCGTATATTCTCAAAATTAGGTTGTTTTTATTAAAAAAAAATGGTGAAACTTATCTTGAAAATGAGACGAAATTAGATATCTGATTGATTGATTGCTTACTGACGTCCTTCTGCGAAGCTTCACTAGGGTTATTGTCTACGGATCTCGGAATTTTGAGCAATGGGCAAGTGAAACGGATGACACATCTAAGCTGGAATCAGTGGCGTATCAGAGAATATTATGGCTCTCCTGAAAAGTCAGGTTTTGGGTCCCAAGCCGGATCTAACAGAAGGTACGTATTTGAATGACTAATGAGGCTTTGAGCCTCATTAGAATCCTAGATGCGGTGGTGTATGCTACGCCACTGGCAGGAGTCCACACCCCACTCATGTGAAGATTTGAACTTTGACGGATTTAATGCGAATCATATCTCTACTACACTGTAGATCTTTAGTGGCACCAGAACACGAAACCCACGACTTGACTATACAGTGGCTGGTATTAAATAACTCAGAATAAGTTACAAAATTATTGTTAGGAAAGTTGATAAAAAATAATTGTGAGAAAAAAACATGTGTATTTTTAAATATATTCATTCGCTACAAAGTATACTTTCTAAGATATTTATCACATTAACAATACGTAAATGAAATAGCTCCCTAGTAAATTCCTAAACACTATTTTTCAATGTAGAATTATTAGTAAAAATAATTAATAATTTAAATTACTGAATGTTTTAAGCTCTCATTTTTACTCGATTTAAAAGTTTACTTAATGCAGCCAATGCACATAACAGTTTTGAACCGCAATCAGATAGCGAAAAATCGGCATTCCATTCTTCACATTCATTTCACTTAAACGTGACAATCCTATGCCTAGACGTATTTCACTCCATTCGCTCAGTCGCCGATCAATGGTAATTGGAGTCATCAATGTTCCAGCCAATGCCGGTTTAAGCTCATTTTTGGCTCTGGGCACAGAAGATCTACAGGCCCCCTTGACACTGGTGGATACTAGTAAAATTTGGGTAAGTCAAGTTTATCCGGGCCCCAGGCCCCTGGACGTCCGCCCCAAGCATCCAATGGATAAACCTTCACTGGTTCCAGCTATCCGTCGGATAGTTGATAAAGACGCATGAAAGGTTATGAGTGCTAATTGGACAATTTTTCCATTCTGTAGTCGCCATAAGCAGACAGTTAGTTTTTTAGGCTCTGTATGGCAATGATTTACTGATTAGTAGCATCGTTACGACCCAAATGTCTAAAGATTCACCGTTTTAACCAACCTACTTCCTTTAGTGTAATTGCGCGTAACGGTGGCATCTGCTGATAGTGTTCGCGAATCCATCAGGGAGGGATGGAACCCCATTCGCGTGGAAGTCATGCCATAGAATTGAACGTCCTCTGTTTTATATACCATCCTGATGTTTCGTTGCCATCGGGGACGTTTTAAGGCTTGGGACAACTGGACCTGGGTCCAGGGTCTCGATAAGGACTCTCATCTCGTTCTTGATTTGGCCTCAGTAAGATCATGACCCAAATGGTTTTAATCGTCAAATGTTATTCCCGGATATATTCTCTGAGAAACTGATGGCCGCGTTAGCCGAGTGGTATAGGTATCGGATCGTGGCTTGCCTTGCCACGAGTTCGAGCCCAATACCATTAAAGACCCGCCGTGTAGGGCAGTGATGCACGTTAAATCTGTTGATAGCTGAAACGTCCTCCCGTTGGTGTGGTGTGGGAGTTAGGAGAGGGGGTGCCAGCTCAGGTGTCGTCCACGTCACTTGACCATGGTTCAAAATTACGTGGTCCGTCGCCAAAAGCCCTCGTGTAGCTGAACAGTGCGACGTTAATATTCAACCAATCTCCGAGAAACTGGGAATTTTGAGTTATATGTCATCTGGCAACAGTGCCAGCACTGGAGTATTATGTCACGCAATCTTGATAGTGTTGTCCGTATATAGACCGACCACCATGCACGATCATTTAGGTCAACGGTAACCAAACTTTTTGACCTCATGGACCAGTAAATTCATAATTTAAATCTCGTGGACCATTAATAGAACTTTTTAAGTGTTAAATATATTTATAAAAAAGTTGTGATCAATAACACATAAAATGTACCTAGTTAATAATACGAAACTATTAATTATAACCAAGTTATGAAAGCTTTATTAATAAATCATAATGAAATAAACAAAAACTGTAAAAACGAAGCAATAAAAAATGGTTTAAATAAATCAAACTTTTAGCATTATACTCTCCTAGTGCGATAGATGTTCCTTCTTACTTGAAATAAGGTTGTGGATATTTGGATCCAATGTTGCTACTGCAAGATGGAGAACTGCATTTATATTTCAATCTGAGATCGGTACAATGTTTTGATGGCTGTGGCAGATGAAAAGGCCTTTTCTTATAAATCAATTGTAAAGAATTGAATCAGAATTTTTATCGTTGTTCACTAAGAAAAGGGTATTTACTTTTTATGGAAAGCCAAAACTGAGATCTTGATAAAGATGAATGAAATTTAAATTTGAAAGTTTTGTCGGACGATAGGTCGACGAGGCTTTCCTTTAGATGCATGCTCAAATTATTATCCTGAAATTTCGTTGCAAGCGGATCTATTATCCACATATTACCATGTCTGGGATCTTCATTCCTTGGGTAATAACGAGCGAAAGATTCTGCAAGTGATTCCAAGTGCTTTTTAACTAGGACCACTACTTGCTGGACTTATTTACCGTACTGTTTTTCCATGAAATGGCATTATTCTATGGAGTAGTGTTTTTATAACTTTTCACGTATGTTTATGAATTGAATTATGTTTCAATACACCTTAAAATATAACTTAACGTGATGAGTAAGAATATTCCACATTTTTCTGGGGACCAGCAAAATTTCCTAGCGGACCACCACTTTGGCTACTGCTGATTTAGGCAAAAGGCGGAAGTCAGTCGAGCCGGTTTGTGCTTAGGTTTGTGAGTCATTCACACTTATTTTTACAAGTACGGATATATTGGCTTTTTAAAAATGCTGTATGCGAGGTTTTCTTTTCCATATGGACTGGCATCAAGAAATCTTAAAACGTCACTAGTTGCAATACATTAGAGTAGTGATTCTGAAACTGTGGTCCGTGGACCCCTGGGGGCTTGTAGCGCCTTTCTAGGGGGCCCGCGGAGTTTCTCATGCAACATTGAGATTTCCCCCTTTTACAGACTCTGAAAGGTCTCAAGGAAAAATTGAAAGATATACCATTCTAGACTAGATTACTAAGTAGTCCCCAATGAAGAAACTCTACTAGAACTTGTATTTTGATCAAGAATATTAAGCCGGGGAGGGATGTTCAAAATCTTGGGGGTCCGCGATGTCATCCTGATACATAAAAGGGGCGAGAGGTGGCGATTGAAAGTTTAAGGACCGCTGCATTAGAGCAACTAGTTAGTCAACCTCTTATCCGGTATAGTGTATAGTTGTTAGTGACGCTGATTGCGGTGCCGTAGGGCCCGGGTTCGAATCCCGTAGCTGGCATGGATATTTGTAAATGTATAGTCCCTTTGCGGCATGGGATACTCTAAATAACCGTCGAGCTGCAAGTCCTCTCGTGAAGTTGGTAGCAGGGGAAGAAAGGTGGGAGACTTTTGACTATTCACTCAAAATTGGGGTGGAACTGAGCCAAATCGTACTGTCACCTGTGTGTTGCTCAAAGCTACGGATAACGACATGCGTACAACTAGCCCATTGCCACGATGAGTTTCGTGGACCTTGATCTGATGTTACTGTTGATCAGGTGGCATAAGTAACAAAAACAACACTTGTTAGTCACTGGGCACCAAAAGTTAATCATTTGTTTATTTTTTAAAGTTTGTATACAGAATCGTTTCATTTGTATCGTATGTATCATGTGTATTTTTTTTATTCATCGTTCTGTTTCACTTATGTTGTAGAGAGTATGTATATTGGGAAGGTTAAGAATATGTTTATAAACATAATTGTAGAATTCATGTAAAAAAAATTGAAATAAATTTGAAATGTGATTATATAGGTGCATTTAGAAAATAAGAGCTGTTAAACATTTTGGGAGTTTTAAAATGAATATTTTAAATAGAATTAAGCCTGACATTAATAAAATAAGTCTTGCCTTTTCAAATGATGCAAATATCATTTAGTAACTTTTTGAAATGTAAAAAAATTAAAAATAGTTTTTTAAAGAGTATATATATATATGACACAATTTGAAATACACATTTTTGAAGCTTTAAGCTTAAGGTTTATTCTTTTTAGTATAATTTATGCTGTCTTCTCTTTAAAAATAGTATCTTTCTGTTTGTCGATTCACTCTAAAATTCTTTTCTCGATTTTTTTTTTCGAAATGTTTATGAAGCAAATTCCCAGTGAGACTAATTTTTAATGCAAAATCATTTTAGTGAAAATAATTAATTACTATAAACCTTCAAAACAGTATTATGCATTAATTTGCATAATTGAAATAAAAATTTTAAGCAATATTGGTTTGGTGGAACACTTAAAAGCATTTTTATTTAAAAAATCTGCGTAGGCGTGTTTACTATATTTCGAGTAATTACCATCTTTGAATGGCCAGAACAATGCAAGCCAATTATGAACGAACCAAATTAACTTGAGGCATTCCTTTACGAATTATTTCTAAGGAATTTCCTATAGCTTAGAAATGAAATGATATAAGTAATTTTGGATAAACAAAGTGTACTTCATGCACCAAATTGCATTAGCAATTATATGAAAGAGGTGCTTTATTATATTATTTGTAATTAAAAATACTTATTAATGTAAAATATTCATGGTACAATGAGATTAGAAAATGATATTAATTCTTAAGATCCTTTGTGTGAAATTATTTTATGTTGTGCGTTTATTCACTATTGTATCGGTAAGCCTCAAATTAATTTATTTAAACTTTTCACTGTCAATTTGATCCCACCCCCACACATTCCTTCTTTTATTAGTATAGGGAATGAATAAGCATCGGTAATAAAACATAAACCTGACATTTGATCTGCGAACCAGTTTATTACGCGTGGAGTGTTGCAACATTCCACTATTTACACACACACATATATATATATATATATAATCCAATGTAAAATTTTTTTTTCAATATATAATCATATACATATACATACACATATATATAAATTTATACATATATATACATATACACAAATATATAAACAAAAATATAAAAATAAACATATAGTTATATACCTAAGATAACTAAAATTAGGAAGAAGGCACATAGTATAAAAACAAACTCCTGGCCTCAGGAACCAGGATTGCAGGTTTAAACAAATTTTGCAGCGCCAACCTTCACCTGTAATTTGTCATACTATGCACCAAGAGGAAAGGAAAGAATTATATATGAAGAATTTAAATATTAAAAAATCATTAAACTAAATAACATAGGAACATAAACATAACCTACTAATATGGAGTTAAAACGATGGCCGAGAGTGCAGTATCGTGTTCCGGCCAAATAGGGGTGAGAGCAGAACCGCATAAAATTAATTGCGATACGATAATTAGAAATATATATATATATATATATATATATATATATATATATATATATACTTTTAAAAAATCATAAAAAATAATAATCATATAAAAATTAGCGAGTAAAATATAAATCAAAAGAAAAACTCAAAAAATATATATTAAAATTTTTTAATAAGCATGTGGTATAACTAAAACATCTATTTAATAATTGTAGAATAAATTAGATATTGTCTAAATTTAAAAAAACATTACAAAACATAATAACAGTAAATAATTACAGTAATACAAATTGTATCATAAAAAATCATTATAAATATAATTACAAAGAAAGTTAGCAGGATATCCATGTTCAATACAAAGATTAAAATTTTTTTAAGATTTAAAAAAAATATTAGCTTTATCGCTAACTAATACATTATTGATACGATAAATATAGTTAAAAATAATATTTCTAATAGATATTTTTTATATAATAATATTAGATATTGTCTAAATTAGAATTCCAGTAAGGCACTTTGACGATATTAAAAAAATTAAAGGCATCTCTTTTATCATAAATATTAGTATGTAATTTCAAATCCTCATAAATATGTAATTTCCAAATCCGTAATATACAGTGATGCATCTAGGTAATTTGTTTTGATTGGATTATTATTCATTTTAACTAAGTTTAAGTAAGAACGGATAAAAATTAATAATGGGATTTAAATTATCATTTTTACCAAAAATAATTAAATCATCAATATATCTAAAATGTAGTAATCATTATTAATAACATAATTATATTCATAAAAATGTAAATAAAGATTAGCCAAACTATTACTAGCTGGGCCCCCTTGTGGGAGTCCTTTCTCTTGTTTATATAAAGAACCATTAAAAAAATTGATGTAATTTTCTTTTAAGACAAAATCTATGAGAGTTTTAAATTTGTTAAAATTAATATTAAGGTTATACATACTGTGGTTTTCTAAAAATTAATTTAATAATATCATATAAATCGATGGAATTGAAAAAGATCTTCAAAGTCATAACTATGAACTGAATAAATATTTCTATTATTTAAAAAATCTATAATCTCTTTACTATTTTTAATTATAGCTTTATTACATTGCTGATTAATAAAGTTTTGTATAATATTATGAAGTAATTTGCCTGCAGTAGTAATATATGTTCTAAAACCATTTGTCACAGTTCTAAATTTAACCGGACTTTTATGGAATTTTGGAGTTAAAAAAATATATGGATACTTAATTTTAGGAATACAATAACCTAATGTTTTATAAATAGCAATAATACGATTACTAATTTCATTATGTGACAAATCTAATTTTATAAAAGAACCATTATTAAGAAAGTGATCATTAAGAATATTATAATATAAATACTTACAAATCACAGCATATATATAGTTACCAGGTACTTTATCAATGTAAACTATGATAAAATTCTTTTGTAATTCATAAATTTTCTGTTTTATATCTTTAAAAGTAGTTTCATATTGAGAATGGTAACTAAAATTCATAAGGTCTTTTAAAATATTGTACTTATACTCATCAAATGCCTCAATAGGTAGTCCAAATTTAATTGCAGATTTTGTAATAAAATTATCTATATCTTTAATAATTTGTTTTTTAACAGTATTGTTGTTATTAGAAACATTTAATCTAAAACTAGTGCCTTTACTCATTATATCTTTTAAAATATAATCATTGATTATGTCTAAGTTGCCAGTAACTACATGTTTATGATGACCATCAATAAAATCATTATAGTTTTTACATATACAATCTTCTATATTAATAGAGGGTGAACTGTTGTTGTAATTAATGATAAATCTGTCCATCGTTATATATATATATATAGGAAATAAGCAATATAAATTTTTTAAAATTAATTCCTACGTTGATAGCACCATCTGTTGCAGCTAGTCGTAACGCCGTCAGAAATAATGAAGAATAAATTTAAAATTAAAAAATTAAAATTTAGTTAAGGAATTAATATTTGAAATAAAAATTGTGTTAACATCAAGTGCCATCCACTACAAGTTTAAAAAAAATATATTTGAACTTGAGTCTAAGAACAGAAAGTATTTTAAAAACGATTAAAAATTTGAACAATATACATATATATATATATATATATATATATATATATATATATATATATATATATATATATATATATATATATATATATATGTCAGGTTTGAAAAGTTTAGCTTCAAAATTAAGTAAGTAATAAATGAAAATAGAGCGAACTCTTTACCAACGCGTAAGGATTTTTGGGTAAATAAGCCTATTTTAAGGTGGAGCGAGCGCTGACGAAGGAGAACTGCCCTTGAAACCGCCGTAAACACAACATAAATACTTAATTGCTACGTCTTACAACACTCAAATGCCTTTGCCACTTGTCGAAACTGGGATCAGTGAAAAAGCTGGCTCCTGCATCTTCCTCCTGCTGTTGCGTTTGTAAGTTCTACTTGCAGACTCCATTATTTTTCATTCCGGCTGCGAAAAAAAAAGCAGCAATTCTTTCTCCCTACTGCGTTTTGGTGCTTCGCGAACGCGTTTTTGGGCTTTTTGCCCTCTTCCTGCGCTCTTCCACTCTCGCCCTCGTGACGTCACTCCGATTTCGTTCTCGTTTGGCTTCTTCCTCCACTGGTCTTCCCCCTGCGGGGGGAGTGTTTTCTGATATCGCATTTCTCTTCACCCTTTTTTCCTTGATTCTGGGTATAAGCGATTTATTTCGCTGGCACCCGAGCCATCTAATTTTCGACGAAGGAGAACGTATACTCTAAAAGGCTTAGCTGGTGACTCCTTGCCGAATTGTTGTCTGTTGTTCTACTCGGTTGCGTGCCAAAGGGCCGCCATGTTGGATTGTATGGGTGAGTGAGTGAGTGAGTGAAGATTAACATCGCACTGTTCAGCTACACGAGGGCTTTTGGTGACGGACCACGTAATTTTGAACCATGGTCAAGTGACGTGGACGACACCTGAGCTGGCACCCCCCTCTCCTAACTACCACACCACACCAACGGGAGGACGTTTTAGCTCTCGACAGATTTAGCGTGCATCGCTGCCCTACACGGCGGGTCTTTAGTGGTACTGGGCTTGAACTCGTGACAAAGCCAGCCACGATCCGATGCCTATACCACTCGGCTACCGCGGCCACTGGATTGTATGGGATTGAAGCAAAACAAAGACGTTATGATAGAGATGATGCCCTCTTCATTTTACCAGCAGGCCTGGAGCCTGACACACACACACACACACACACACACACACACACACACACACACACACACACACACCCACACACACACACACACACACACACACACACACACACACACACACACACACACACACACACACACACACACACACACACACACACACACACACACACACACACACACACACACACACACACACACACACACACACACACACACACACACACACACACACACACACACACACACACACACACACACACACACACACACACACACACACACACACACACACACACACACACACACACACACACACACACACACACACACACACACACACACACACACACACACACACACACACACACACACACACACACACACACACACACACACACACACACACACACACACACACACACACACACACACACACACACACACACACACACACACACACACACACACACACACACACACACACACACACACACACACACACACACACACACACACACACACACACACACACACACACACACACACACACACACACACACACACACACACACACACACACACACACACACACACACACACACACACACACACACACACACACACACACACACACACACACACACACACACACACACACACACACACACACACACACACACAGGGAGAGTGTAAACTAATAGTAGGAATTATAAAAAGCGACCCAGTGCCTCATCATGAGGTCTCCGGACAAAACTTGGTAAGCACGTTTGTTTCATGGGGTAGAGATCCACTGAGGTGTTTTACGAAAATCGACTGCCAAGGGGGATTGCGAGGGGTGGGGACGGGCGTTTAAAGACAAAAATTTCCGTGTATGAAAAATTAAACCTACAGCTAGAAATATGGCAACTATGTTTCTTTTTTTCTTTTTGTTGAGTAGAGATCCACTAAGAATGAGTTTTGGTAATCAACTCCCAAGTGGTGGTGGGGTGTCTGTGTGTGTGAAACGGTTAAAAAATTCCCGTTTCTGTGCTGATAGACTCAAAAACGTGATATCTGGCAAGTAACTTTATTTTGTTAAGATGTGCTAAAAATGGTATTTACGAAAATTGACTTCGAGAGGGCGTTTGGGGGCATACACTTTCGCTTTTGTAGTTGAAGGCCTGTTCTTTTTATACCAAGAGGCGAGGACTCTATAGGACAGGGGGGGAGCGAACCTTTATGCATCAACGTGCCATTTTTTCCAAGGAAGTGTCTAATGACGTATAGGCGTCCCGTCAAATAATTTTGAATTGTAGTTGTTGGGAAAATAATAAAACTAAATACGAATAACACGAAAATCTATTTACTACGAAAAAATACTTTTTGCGTTGTATAGTTATAAATGTTTTAGTTATTCGTGTAATTTAAATTAAAGTAACATTAGTCATTTATTTACTTGGTCATTTAATCATTTATTTACTTGGTCAACATGTTATCTATAAAATAAATTTTGTTGTGCTATCTTTTGTCTTTCTTGGTGTTGCATTTACGGTGGCCAGCAGTGTAGATAGCTTTTAAAATTTTAATATTTATGAAACAACAACAACAACAAAAAGAAACGCCACCAAGATACGTAAAAAGCTAATGTGCATTTAAGTAAAAATCGAAATTTTTCGAAGTTGAATGAAATATTTTTAGAAATACCATTGAATATTCATATAAAACTCATCATTTCATTAATATATATTCCTGTTTTTTCAAGTTGGATTATTTTTTTTTCGATTTCGATTATTTGAGAGCTGCAAACATATTTAATTTCGAAATCTTATATTTATCATAAAGCGTGTATTTCAAAAGTAAAAGTAATATTTATCTTGACTGAATTATTTTTTTATTACGCGTCTTTTAAAATGATTGATATATTAATTGTTGACCGAAGATATATTTTTGCCTGTTTTCCCTGCCTCTATTCTTGTATTCTCTACATGTATGTATAGATCAGGGGTAGGCAACTTATTTTGCTCGTGGGTCACATTGTGGTTGCGGATAACACCGGGGGACCGCACCTTTTTAAGATGATTGCATTCAATATAAAAAAATAATGTTAATGTAAAAAATTCAATACAACTGTTGCAGTTTTTTATTCAAATTATTTACTGTGCTAATTTCATATCGTCTATAGCTGCAAGCACATTTAATTTTAGAATCAGTTTAATGAGACAAATGTATTCTGTTACACTTTTTTTCTACCTTTTTTCTTTCTTCTACAACCAGAAGTGAGATTGCTTGTTGAAATTCTCACCACAGCCGACCAGTTCAAGTTATTATCAGCCAACTTGCATATATATTTGCTCTTGCTGATTTCCTTGCAAGAAGAACTTTGCTCACAAATAAAGTGTGTTTTTTTAGAGGATATAGAACTTTAAATTGCAATAAAAACAACGATGTATTATTCGATTGACATGAATTTTTTTTATTCGAAAGATAATCTTGGGGCATTACATTTTAAATATGATTTCTGGCACAGGACTGCCACGGCTGGCTCGGATGTAGTCCAATCTGTACGTCCAATTTTCGATGACTTTTTCCAACATTTGTGGCCGTATATCGGCAATAACACGGCGAATGTTGTCTTTCAAATGGTCAAGCGTTTGTGGCTTTTCCGCATAGACCAATGATTTTACATAGTCCCACAGAAAATAGTCTAGCGGTGTTAAATCACAAGATCTTGGAGGCCAATTCACAGGTCCAAAACGTGAAATTAGGCGGTCACCAAACGTGTCTTTCAATAAATTGATTGTGGCACGAGCTGTGTGACATGTTGCGCCATATTGTTGGAACCACAGCTCCTGCACATCATGATTGTTCAATTCAGGAATGAAAAAGTTAGTAATCATGGCTCTATACCGACGATCACCATTGACTGTAACGTTGTGGCCTTCATCGTTTTTGAAGAAGTACGGACCAATGATTCCACCAGCCCATAAAGCGCACCAAACAGTCAGTTTTTCTGGATGTAACGGTGTTTCGACATACACTTGTGGATTAGCTTCACCCAAATGCGGCAGTTTTGTTTGTTGACGTAGCCATTCAACCAGAAGTGCGCTTCATCGCTAAACAAAATTCGCTTATGAAAATCGGGAACAACGGCAATCTCGTTTTGGGCCCATTCGACGAATCTAAAAGCGTTGTTCAGGCGTGAGTCTATTCATGATGAATTGCCAAACCAAACTGAGAATAAATCACTTGACAGCTGTTAAATCGGTCGCCATCTTGGAAAGTAATGCCAAATGAAACTTCTATACCTGAAAAAAAAACACTCTTTATATGTCGACTACAATACAAAGAACAATTTCGCATCAAATTTCATCGTGGCTGGAAATTTTTCAGCTGACTAAGATAGCAAAATATCATAGCATATCATAGTTTGATCAGCGTGCAAGACAATAAGTTCAAGCTGTAGCTCTTCAGGCGCTGTATCAATATCAGCAATAACGGGATAACTGAGCAAATTGAATTTAGGATAAGTTTCCTTAAAATCCAGAAATCTTGTGATCTCGTCCTCCAAACTCTGCAGGTCATCTCTTAGCAGAAACACTTTCGGGTAATTTGTTTTCTAATAATGAAAAACAAAAGAAGAATTTTTGATCAAGCATTTGAAAGAAATCTCGGTTCAAAGTGGATTTTATGACTACTTTGACGGATCGTATGTAGCCCGTGAATTGCCCACCCCTGATATAGATGATTGATAACGAACTGAATAAGAAAGTTGTTTAAAAGGTTACACTTAACGCAGACAGGAAAGTATTTTTCGTTTCTTATAACAAATAACAAGAAACAGCAAAAGGTTTTAAGGACAAATGAGGACAAAAACTTGTCTACTTCTATTTATTAATATGCCCTTTATACAATAAAAATGGAAGGAAAAAATTAAAAAAACGTTAAAAATCAGATCATATTCTTTAGAGGTGAAGACAAAGTCCATAAGTTAAATTTAGTAAAACATGATTAAAAGATGAAGGGTGTTTATAAATATAAAGGGACTATCATATTTTTGTTTTTAAAGTAATAAACTATAATAAAAGTTAATTCAAGATGTAATTGTATTTATAAAGCAAATTTTGGAATAATTTTATTATATTCTGAATTTATTCAATTCATTTATGTACTCTATTTATTTGGTTTTATTTGGTATAAGGGAAAGTCCTATAATTTTGAACACGTGTACTTTTATGCGTTCTCGATCCTTAACAATAATTCGGATCTGACCGAAACTGGTTTAAACAGTTAAATTAGTATACTACTGATGATTTATACACATTTTTTGCATTTTAGTCATTTTTTTAAACTTGTAAAACTATCAACATGAAAGAAGAGAAAGTGTGCACATAAGACATTGTACTGTTTGAATTCCAAAAAGGGAATTACACGATGGAGGCAAAAAAAAAACAACTTATGTGACGTGTTTGGAGAGGAAGCAGTAACAGCTTGAACATGCCAAAGATGGCTTGTGAAATTTTTCTCACGTAATTTTTCTTTGAAAGGGGAACCCAGATCAGGAAGGTTATAAGATGTCAGAGACGATGTGCTACGCAATATGATCAGGACAAATCGCTTGTCAACTTCCACAGAAGTCGGCTTCAAGCTTGGAATTCATCAGACTACTGCTTTGGATAACATTAAAAGGTTTGGTTTCTGGTCCAAACTGTCTGCTTGAGTGCCAAATGAAAAACAATTCAGTGGACAGAATTTCGATAAGTTCTTTAAGGTATCCGACTACGTTCGGAACCGTGATTTTGCAAAGCGCATAAATAGATAATTTTCATGATATTTAGTGTCATTTAGATTAGAATATATGCATAAAATTGTTTTAAGGACATTTTGACAAAAAAATTTATTTAAATATATTTTGGCACAAAATTAACTTAGAATAATCTTTTTTCCAAATGTTCGCCTTTTGTAAAAATGCTTCTATTAGAATAATATTTTGTCTGTATATAGCTCAGACCTCTGTTCAGACCCTCAGTTAGAATTTTTGAAATATATAACTTAGAAGAGGGTTTATTCATATTTTACGACAACAGAGGGGAGCAATTTTAAGAAAAAAACGCCACAATAATTATTTCAATTGGTGGTAACTCTGAATATAATGTGAATTTTTCAAAAATTCTAGTTGAGCATCTGTAGAGAGGTCTGAGCTATATACAAGCAAAATATTATTATAATAGAACCATTTTTCACAAAAGGAGAACATTTGGAAAAAAAGATTATTCTAAGTTGCTTTTTTGCCAAAATATTATATTTAAATAATTTTTTTTTGTCAAAACGTCCTTAAAACAATTTTATACATGTATTCTAATCTGAGTGACACTAAATATCATGAAAATTATCCATTTATGCGCTTTTTTAAAATCACGGTTCCGACCGTAGTCGAATACCTTAAAGTTTACTAGTCTTGAAAGGGAACCGCTTTGGACCACTTGGTGACTGGAGGTGGAAGGTGGGTATTGTACAAACACATGGTTAGAAAAAAGGCATATGTTAACAAAGGGAAAATATACCACCATCACCATCCAAATCTTGCCTGCATCAAAAGAAGGTTATGTTGTGTTTTTGGTGACACAACAAGGGTATAGGGCACTTGAGTAGAGAATAAGACTATATATATATATATATATATATATATCTTTATATATAAAAATCTTCTGTGCATGTGTTTGTCACTAAACTCCTCCTAAACCGCTGGACCGATTTCGATGAAATTTTTTGTGTGGGTTCAAGTAAATTCGAGAATGGTTTAGATTCACAATTCGGTCCGATATCGCAATTAGTTAAAAAGATATTAATTAAAACATTCAAAAAATACAATTCGAAATTCACTTGCATTGTTGTAACAACGCTATTGTTATAAACAAGTAATATAAAATTTTTTTTTAAGGGGAGTTGGAAACCTCTCTCTCTCTCTATACCGACAATGTTAACTTGTCCGTTTTCGATGTACCTTTTCTCAAAATCTGTTTTATGTACATGCTTGAAATTTTTCATACTATTAAAGTACACCTCTCTCATTATACTAAAATGAGCTTTTAGCTAATTTTGAATTTTTAGTAAATTATGAAATATTTTATCAAACATTGCGAAATTTGACCCATTTTTTTACTTAAAAAAATTTGTAAAAATTAAATTTTTGAGTTTTTTACAAAAAGCTCATTTTAGTATATATTAGACATCATTATAAATAATTCATAAAAAATTTACATACCTATGAACAGTAGTTTCTCAGAAAAGGTACATCGCACATTAAAATTTACATTTTGAGATAAATTGATTTTAATGTATACAGTGAGACTTCTAATTGGCTAGGAAATAAAAAAATAAAAGGCTCAATTTTTAAAATAAAAGATACATGTTTTGGTTTATATCAGTCGTTACACTTTTAAGCAGAAACAAAGTAATTTGTTTACAATTTTCGCCATTAAAATGGGCGTGGCCCAAATTCAACGATTATTTAAAAATATGTTTTAAGGGCTTTTAAATACCCTAGAGGTTAAAGTAAGGTATTTTTAAAAAGGTTAAAATCTATACAATTTGAAAATGTAAAAATCTCAAATTGTCAAAAAAATAAGATTTTAGCTTTCCAACACCCCTTAAATCAATTCCTACTTAGATGAACCAAGAAAAAATTTATTTTCGCTACTTTTAATTAAATAGTTGCAGTTAATATAAATATGTATATACATATGACAGAATCATAACATTAAGTGGTAATTAATTTTTATTAATTATCATTAAAGTATCGTATTGTTATCCAAAACAATCGTGTATATAAAATTTCCTTTCAACTGAATACTTTAACACGTGAGAAAAGACCTTTTCAAATTTTGACATAAGTCGCCAACGTGGCTGTATTTGTAATTTTTTAAACAATTAGTTTTAATCAATTAATTTTTATTAATTATAATTAAAAATTATTGTATTGTCATCCAAAATAATCATGTACATTACATTTCAGCTCAATTGAGTGCTTTAAAATGTATTTTATTAACGATTGAAAATTTCACGAAGATAAATAAATAAATAAACAAACAAACAAATAAAATATGTATAGAGATCGTGAGCTAATAGTAGGAATTGAAAAAGACGTAAGTTGGCGTCGAAAATTGATTTTCAGCCAAACTGGCCAAACCCGGTCTTTATTGTTACGAAAATGCAGACGATTCACGCTTTTTAGCGTTTTTAATTAATATCTTTTCAAATAATCTTTATAAATGTAATTCTTTTGTGTGTGTATGTAACTAAACTCCTCCTAAACGGCTGGACTGATTTTGATGAAATTTTTGTCTGATCCAGTGGACTCGAGAATGATTTAGATTTATAATTCGGTTTACAAATGTTTATTTAATTAATTTTTCATTTATATAAATTGTTGATCTTGGAAAGTTTTACATTGGATCCGGCAGACTGCGCTACGATCGCAGTATCGAATATTAAAAAATATTTTATTATAATTCAAGTTGGTCCCGAAAGTTGGTGCTGTGATCATTTCAGGAAAATATTTTGTCACTTCGTGTTATTATTTTGTTGAAATAAATCGTGTGTTAATTAAATTATTACATTCAGATGTAATTAGTGTTTGAAGAGTTTTGAAGTGTGCATAAAAAACTATACATTCTCCAAATTTAGTATGCAATTGAAGTTAGCGTTTTACATGATTTTCTATTAAATTTACACGTGCGTTGACAGCAATTATCCTAACCTACAAATCTATTTGTGTAGCTAATTGATTGCACACATTATTAAACTTTTTTTTATTTAAAATTATTTCTTATCGGAAATAGTTTGTGTTTGTGGTTCACTTCTAAGCAACCCAGAAGTATAAGCCTTGGCACATAATTACATTGTAATAACTTTTTAATACAAATTTTTCTCAAAACGGTCCAGATTGTTAAAGCTTATTCATAAAAATTTGCAATTTTTGAATTTAAGATGTGTGTACAGGACAACGTCTGTCGGGTCATCTAGTATATACACTGCTGGACAATTGCTAAGGACGGATAACACTGTCATCCATAGCAACCACAAAATGAAAGGAAGCAAAATGTGGAAAATTAGAATAAGTGCGGGATATTAGTAAGAAGAAGTATGAGTATGCAAATTTTTTTTCCACGTCTGTTCATCACGTGATAGCGTTCATAAGAGCTTTAAAGGTTTTGACGCGTGTGGACAGTTGTTGTTTCAAGTCAAAGTTTTACAGAAAAGATTTAATAGACGAACTTAAAATTTTTGGCATGTCTTCCCGACATCACATAGATGATTTTATGCGTGGCCGAATTATTGGAAAGATCGAAGAAGGGCGAAAAATAACAGATGTTGCCGGGGAGTTCGACATCGCTCACAGCGTTGTTTCACGGCTGTGGAAATCATTTAAAACTATTGGAATGTATAGTAGACGGTACGGGGGGGAGGTCGTGTTAGAAGTACGACGCCTGCAGAAGACAGATATATCGTCCTATCAGCAAAAAGGAACAGGCGCACCACAGCTCAGCAGGTGGCAAATCAGTTTCTTGCTGCCTCAGGAAAGCAGATCTTCCGAAAAACTGTTGCCAGACGTTTGAGGGGAGGAGGACTATACGCACGCAGACCTGTTGTGTGTGTCCCATTGACCAGACAGCACCGTACTGCCCGTTTGCAATGGTGTCGTGAGCATCACAATTGGACTGAACAGGACTGGGCATGCGTACTATTCTCAGATGAGAGTAGGTTCAGTCTGTCATCGGATTGTAGACGCCAAATGATCTGGCGCGAGAGTGGTACTGCTTATCGTCCAGAAAATATCCAGGAAAAAGACCGATATCCGACATGCAGTATCATGGTGTGGGCCGGCATCATGATCAATGGCCGCACGCGCCTACATGTGGTTGCGAATGGGACTATGACGGGCCAACGATACATTGATGAAGTTCTACTTCCTCATGATCGTCTTTTCCGTGGTGCTGTTGGTGATAAATTTGTTTTTATGGACGACAACGCAACATGTCATCGAACACTCGCTGTTCAGGAATGTCTAGGCAGCGAGGGTATTCAACGTCTCGTATGGCCAGCGCGTTCTCCAGATCTAAACCCCATTGAAAATGTGTGGGATGCTTTCGGGAGGCAAGTTGCTGGTCGGAACTATCCTCCCACAAACAAGAACACCCTCATCCGTGCACTCACAGAGGAATGAGATAAATTGCCTCAACAGCTGCTGGATAATGTTGTGCAAAGTATGGTACGACGTGTGGAATGTTGCATCACACTCCACGGTGGACATATCCCGTACTGATACCTTTCTTTAAGGTGCCTGCTGACTTTTAGATGCATTGTTTCATTTCTCCGTACGCAGATCAAATGAACATTTTTTTCTTTCAGATGTTTCACAGCTTTTGTACTTTCCAGAACAATAAATATTCTTTTTTCTAATGTCTGAACAGTGTGGCAACTATATTTTATCCTACTAGGCCTCATGTCTCGCTTAATGTTATGCTACATAGCAATTTGTGATCCGTCCTTAGCAATTGTCCATCAGTATATATATATATATATATATATATATATATACACATATACATATATAAGCATCCATCTTTGACCAACAGAAAGGGTGTGATTTTTTATCACGACAACGCTCAACTACATTTGGCAATAAATACCGCATAAAAAATTGCAAAGTTGGGTTTGGAAACTTTGCCTCAGCCACAGCATATACTCCTCATATTACACCCCATCTGACTATCATCTTTTCAGATTACTGCAAAGCTTTCTTAATGGAAAAAATATATAAATTCTGTGATGGTGTTCAAATGGCAGTAAACGAAAACTTTGTCTCCCAAACGGACTTATTTTTCGGAAGGCTAGATAAGTTGATAGAACGCTGGCAGACAGTTATAACCACCAAAGGACATTATATTTTAGATACAATTTTATACAAAAAAAGGGAAAAAAGTTTGCCTTTTCTTTAGAAAAAAACGACAGAACTTTCCCTAACACCCAATATTTGTGCCGCCATGGAAGCTTAGTGGTTGAGATCAAAAGTTTAATATGTATGGTGGAAAATTCAACTCTTGCAAAACTTATCTTGCAAAATAGTTGATAAAAAGACAATGAGACGATAATTTCTCCTGTTGCTGGATATTGAAGTTAAGGCAGTGAAATACAATCACAAATGTCATCCACAATTTCTCTATCAGCAGCTCTCACACAAAATTAATTTCAATTAAAACCATTTGATTCAAGCAAAACAATCTGTTACGAAGTTAATACATTATTTTCTCAGCACCTCATTTTCAGTTTATGCATTAATTTTTATTAAGGTATCCGACAACGTTCGGAACCGTGATTTTCAAAAGCGCATAAATGGATAATTTTCATGATATTTAGTGTCACTTAGATTAGAATACATGTATAAAATTGTTTTAAGGAAATTTTGACAAAAAAAATTTATTTAAATACAATATTTTGGCAAAAAATTAACTTAGAATAATCTTTTTTCCAAATGTTCTCCTTTAGTGAAAAATGCTTCAATTAGTATAATAGTTTGCCTGTATATAGCTCAGACCTCTGTTCAGAGGCTCAACTACAATTTTTGAAATATATAGCTTAGAAGTGAGTTTATTCATATTTTACGACAACAGAGGGGAGCAATTTTAAGAAAAAAACGCGAATAATTATTTCAATTGGTGGTAACTCTGAAAATAATGTGAATTTTTCAAAAATTCTAATTGAGCCTCTGTAGAGAGGTATGAGTTATATATAGGCAAAATATTATTATAATAGAACCATTATTCACAAAAGGAGAACATTTGGAAAAAAGATTATTCTAAGTTAATTTTTTGCCGAAATATTACATTTAAATAAATTTTTTTTGTTAAAACGTCCTTAAAACAATTTTATGCATGTATTCTAATCAGAGTGACACTAAATATCATGAAAATTATCCATTTATGCGCTTTTTTAAAATCATGGTTACGAACGTAGTCGGATACTTTAAAATAATTTGCATAAAAAGTTAAAAAACATCGAAATAAAACACAGTTATAATTGAACAAATGTGCTTAGTACATATTAAATCAAGAAAAGTACTCGTTGTGATATATTTTCTAAAGTTAAACGAGGTCATTTATTTTTAAAAGTAGTTTCATCCATTATTATTGAATTTATGGATTCACTTATTGGAAAATGGAAGTGCGAAAAGAATTTTCACGAAATATTTCTCGAGATTCTTTTGAAAATGACCAGCACAGTTTCTCAGCTAGAGGATATTGGTTATTTTGACAGAAAATGAGTTTTCTCAATAGTTCTATAAACTGCATTAAGAAATATTTCTTCTTTTCGAACGTATCAAACTGTATGATGATTTCATTTGCAATAAAAATAAACTATCTGCTATTGATCAAGAGCTATCTTCCTGGATTATCTCCGTTAGAACTTAGGAAATAAAGTGACTGCTTAGATATAAAATAATGGAGAAAATAGGAATATTTTCCACCTTACTACAAGGGCGAATAGCTAAATTGTAAAGTAAAATTTGTATTTTTTTTGACTAACCCTTATATGCTTCTGTCGAATCCAGTTTGGTAACTCAAACACGCTAAATTTTGAATGACCTAAATTGATTTCAGACAACGAAAAAATTTCCTTTGAAAATCCTTAATGGAATTCAATCAATTATTTTTAAGCAAATTCCACTTTCGATACAGGTCTATTGTTAAAAACACGACATAGGTTGGTGCACTGCGGATCATTTTCTTTATTTATTTGCTCTGTAAAAAGAGTCATGAAATTTCAAAGTTCAAAAACTTATTATTGTACTATTTATGAGTATTTTTTTAAAAATTAAGTCTCAAAATAATCCTATCATTTAATTTATTTTGTTATAGGTTAAAAAATTGAATAAATAGGACTATAGTCCACTAATTTTTTATTTATATGTCAGAATATTAAATGTGTAATACCGACTTCATTAAGTGTTTTCCACAAAACAATTCTTTCTTTTATTGTTTTCCGTAATCAACAAAATTAAAAGAAAAAAATTGTCAATTTTCGGCACATTTTTGTCAATTACATTCCAGAAATAAGGGATTAAAATATCAATGCAAGTAACGTTTTTATATAAAAAAATTACACCAACCAACTGATTTCCACACCGTGTTGAAGAGCAATTTTCTCTTTTAGTTAATTCAATTAGCAACAACTTAGTGTTGAAGGTCCTACTAGTGAAATCAAGTATAAAAATGCTGTTAATTTGATATTCATTATTTTTCAATAGCTTTTCTAGCATTTTTCTTCTAAAAATTCAGTAGCTGAAGTGTCTGTCCGTTTAATTTTTTAAATATTTTTATATCATTCCATTTAAAAAAATCAGTATTCAAGAATTCTAAAAGAATCTAAAGGAATAATCTGTGTAATATTATAATAGCTGATAGTACATGTATTAAAGAACAGCAAAATTAATTAGAAGCTGTTTCATAGCTTGTAACTATTAGGATTCATTTGAATAATTATCTCTGTTTCTATTTTTTTTTTTTTTGATAATCAAGTTGGGACCGTCTCGTGTCGTTTATAGTAAGAGACATTTTACTCCAATAAAGGCGTCAAACTTAATATTTAACTAATTTATTTTATATTTAAACAATTTATATCGAAATTAATATAAATATATGGAGATATTTAACTCCCCCCACGACTGTTATTATTATGGATTATAATAATATTTACTTACTCTACCACCTATAAGCAGTAGACTTCTAATAATGAGATCTGAATCAGGCAGACGAGGTCTGAATATCTTCTGATAAATTCACTCATACCTCAGAACACTCTGACACCGTTAAATTGTTTTGTCCTTCCTCCCACATTTATCCTATATCCTTCTTCTCTCTCATTCATAACACCTCTACTTAAATAGTGGTGCTCATTTGCAAATGTCACAGTTTTTTTAGAAAAGGTGAAGTTCTCATATCAAACGTCATAATAAAGCAGTCCCAGAGTTAAAAGCGCATGAGAGCCCATTGCAAAGTATTTTAATGAAGTAAGTAAATTATGATGTAACCTCAAGTGATGTTGTCATTCTCTAATTCTTTTTATGAAACTATTTTTCTTTCATTAAAATGTAATTTAGTTTAAAGTATCCGACTACATTCGGAACCGTGATTTTAAAAAAGCGCATAAATGGATAATTTTCATGATATTTAGTGTCACTCAGATTGGAATACATGCATAAAATTGTTTTAAGGACATTTTGACAAAAAAGAAATAACTTAGAATAATATTTTTTCCAAATGTTCTCCTTTTGAGAAAAATGGTCCTATTATAATAATATTTTGCCTGTATATAGCTCAAATTGATTGATTGATTGAATATTAACGTCGCACTGCTTAGCTACACGAGGGCTTTTAGCGACGGACCACGTAATTTTGTATCATGGTCAAGTGACGTGGACGACACCTGAGCTGGCACCCCCTCTCCTATCTACCACACCACACCAACGGGAGGACGTTTCAGCTCTCTATAGATTTAAAGTGCATCGCTGCCCTACACGTAGTGGTACTGGGCTCGAACTCGTGACAAGGCAAGCCATGGTCCGACACCTATACCACTCGGCTACCACGGCCTGTATATAGCTCAGACCTCTCTACAAAGACTCATCTAGAATTTTTGAAAAATTCACATTATTTTCAGAGTTACCACCAATTGAAATAATTATTGGACTTTTTCTCTTAAAATTACTCCCCTCTGTTGTCGTAAAATATGAATAAACCTACTTCTAAGTTATATATTTCAAAAATTCTAGTTCAGCCTCTGTAGAGAGATTTGAGCTATCTATATACAGGCAGAATATTATTGTAATAGAACCATTTTTGACAAAAAAAAAGAACATTTGGAAAAAAGATTATTCTAAGTTAATTTTTTGCCAAAATATTGTATTTAAATAATTTTTTTTTGTCAAAATGTCCTTAAAACAATTTTATGCATGTATTCCAATCTGAGTGACACTAAATATCATGAAAATTATCCATTTATGCGCTTTTTTAAAATCACGGTTTCCGAACGTAGTCGAATACCTTAAGGAAATGATAAAAATAAAGATAAGCAAAATGCTAGAAATCAGGATTATTTAAAAACATTTATTGCTCAAGTCAGTGCTCTTCAACCCTTCAGTATTTGCGACCCAATATTCAATCATAATTTTCATCGCCCCCCCTCCATACAATAACCATATATTGATTTTAATGATATTATACTTTGACAACCAACATGATTTTAACCTCTTAAATGCTGCGGCGTACATAAGCTCAGCCGGTGCGTTAATCGCCGTGGACGTTTATATACGCCTTTCCGAAGTACGATCTTTTCTGTGAACTGCTATACGTAAAATTATTCCAAAGGCCTTGTAATACAATAAAAGGACCTTGACAGTGTTTGCTTGTGTTTATTCCTCTCTCTTCTCTCCTCTCCCTCCCCCTAAAACCATCAAAATACGCTCGTCTACATGGAAAACGGTGGCATTCAGGAGCGAATCAAGTAACTTTTAATCGGCAGTTAAGGAATTAATTATAAACCGTACAAATTATCAAGATGAGGGTTAATTTTTGCATATAGTTTTATATATGACAAGCCCATGGGGCCTCTGGTAATTAATAAACTTGCTCTTAACTTAGTATTGTTAAATTAATTATAAAATACATTGCGCAGTAGTGATATATGTGTAAGTTCATTATATCAGTGTAAATGTGTATTTGATTTTGTCAGAATAATATTTTTTTTTGTTTACTTTCATTAAATTAATAATTTTTAAAAATAACCATTTGTTTTCGACTTTTCAATATGCTCGCCTCCCCCCTCCCCTTGTAGCGTTATCACGCTTTCCTCAGAGGGCGCGTCCTACAGTTCGCGAAACACTGGCCTAAGTGTCAAAAATTTACCATCTGGAATTTTGTTCTTAAATTCCTAATCTTACTGGCTTTATTCTCTGCTTGGATGATATAAAATATTTTTTCCTAAGGCATTCAGCATCATAACAAAGCACAAACGCTACTGTCTTTTAAATGCTACTTATGTCGAAAGAGTTTCTGCTTTTTTGTTCAAAAAACAAGATAACATATTTATCGTTTGCAGTCAGGCTGGATGAAATCAGAATTGTATTACCAGGTAGATAAATGAAAAGTTCTCTTGGGGTGCTAGAAACCGTTTTTTTTTTTTTACGTTTTCATCTTTGTTTCGTTCGCCAGTTGATTTCATTCAGTTTATTGAACAAAACGGATTTGGAAATTTCTTAACCTAGGAAAAAAAAAAGAAATTCTCTCCAGGGTATATCTCATTTCCACTCCCCCTCTGTTTCGTGGAAACTTGTTATAAAAATGAAGTATTTGGTAGTTTTTCTGAGAGTTGTTTCAATTTGGAAACTGGTAAAAGACGAACTGTTCACTCGATGGTTAAATTTACAACTTTAAGTCTTAAGTCCTTTGAGAAATACCAAAAGCTTTCACAATTTTGCTTGAACAGTTTTTCTTTTTTGAAATATTTGAAAAAATATTGAAGTAAACAAAGGAGAAAAAGTACATACCGTTTTTACTCGAATCTAAGCCGCACTCCAAATTTTCAAAATCTTTTTGGAGAAAAAAATGTTGTCATCGACTTTGAGCCGCACCCACAGTCCTCTATATGTTTTTGAGAAAAAATTAAAAATTAATCAAAAGGCTCCTCGATATCCGATACCTAAGAATAAGTTAATAATTAATTTATCTTACCAGTATTAAAAGCTTTTAAATCCATACATGAACCTGTAATTACCCTAACCGTCAGTATCATGTTTCAAAAATCATCCGTCAATCTCATCGTCACATCTAACTTTGGGATTGGTGCCGTTTTCCCACAAGATGTCGTCTTTCACGCAACATTTTTTTTAAGAATTGTTTTTGGAGAATGTAAAACAGAGAGAGAGAGAGAGAGAGAGAGAGAGAGAGAAAGAGAGAGAGAGAGAGAGAATTATTAAAGGCTGTTAAATTTTTTTAAAAAATCATATTTTGTTTATGCCATCGACGTATATTTGTCATCCGTGTCAAATTTTAAATTTTCACTACTCTGTTTCCGTTTTTTTTCTACATATAAAATTGGCTCCCTTTTCATACTTGCGTCATAGTGAACTCTTGATGCTATTACCAATATCTTTGATGTTTAGGTGATTAAAAAAAACTAGTATACAAAGAAATTTCTTAAAAACGGCCAGATTTTGATGTTTAGAATAGACTGAATACTAGAGATAAACTACGGAATAGGATAAGTCATCGATGCAAGAGATCAGAATGAACGGTTACATTATTTCTTTTGAAAAGGGTGGAAATTCAATTTCCCCCTTCAACAAATGTTTTGTCTTTGATTCTAAGCCGCACCTGATTTCCAGTAGCCTTAACACTGGAAAAAAAGTACTGCTTAGATTCGAGTAGATTCGGTAGTTGAATATTCGTCTTTTTCAATAAAATGTGGATTGTCTTTGATATGCCATAAGTAATAGCCTGATATTTTTTGCATTTTTTACCAGATATTTTATTCAGGGTTTTATCTATAAGACGCATTTACTAAAAACTGCTGTTTTTTTTTTTTTTTTTGAAAATGCAACACCATGAAGGAATCATCCGAATGAAATGAAATTTTCAGCAAATGTCAAAATAGGATGTTATGCAAAGTAATAAAGTTTCAGAGCCACCACGCATGCGTGGCGTGCGTAGCACCCTCTGAACTGATGATGAAAGCATATAAATAGAGGACTGTATTGGGACGTTAAAAATCATACATGGTTATTTATTGGTGGCGAACGTTTGGTGAGACCTAAGTATACGAGTACTTCCACTTCGAAATAGGATACAATTTCAATATTATACGTAGTTTGTGAGAGGGGAGAATTAGTGGTCATCGTAAAGGCAGATTTTTCTGTTGCGCAATAGCAGCTCGTGCGGAGCGGAACGGCTCCACAGTGATGCGAGTTTGGAAGCAGCTGACCAACCTACACTTGACAACTCGAAAAACTGGGAGTGGGCGAAGGAAGGTGACATCAGCGCGCGATGATAGGCACCTGGTTCGTATGGCGGTGAATGACCGCACAGCTTCCTCCAGACAGTTTACATCACATTGGTCTACTGCTACAGGTGTATTTATGTCGGCTTCGTCAATTCGTCGATGCCTGCTGCACCGCGGACTGCGTTCAAGGATTCCTTTATAGAGGATTCTCCTTAAGGAAAACTATCGATGATTGCGTCTGAAATGGGCTCATGAACACATAACCTGGTGGGTTGATTGGCAACAAGTTGTCTCTTCTGACAAATACCGCTTTAATTCGTGGAACCATGATGGCTGCATTCGTGTTAGACGCCATGCTGGTGAACGATGCCTTCCATAGTGCATTATCGAACATCATGGGGGCTGAACACCCATATATATGGTATGGGGTGTGATTTCGTATCATGAACAATCTCAGCTGCTACGAATTGAGGGTAATTTGAATAGCAATAGGTACGTCCGTGGAGTGCTAAAGCTCGAAGTCGTCAAGGCATCCCTAGAGCTATCTTTCTACAGGATAATGCACACCCACAAGTCGCGAGGAATGTTAGAGGCTTCCTTTCAGCTCAACACATGCAACTTCTTCTTTGACCTGCTTATTCACCGTATATGTCACTTATTGAAAATGAGTGGGATTTGGTTGGTCGGCGTTTCGCTCATGATCCGAGTCCTACAGCTTTAAAACACGAACTTTAAGCCACATACAAGCAATGTGTAATTCTTTTCCACAAGCAGACATTCAACATGTGTTTGACTCCATGCGATGTCGTATAGCAGCACTCATTGTAGAACGTGGTGGCTACACCAAATACTATAATTTTGGACACTTAATACTATTTTTTAACTTTAAAAATTTATTTATTTATTTGTACCATAACAAGCCGTTTGTGTATTTCATTTAATTTAATTCTGATGACTCCTTCATTGTTTTGCGTTTTGTACAAACAACAGTTTATGTTTCCAAATAGGGCCCTTTTAATGAAAGAATTACCCCTCCAAACATCTTTTAAAATCATTTTTAAAACCGCTAATGAATATATCATGAGATTGAACACTACCTTATGTTTCCAAATATAAGCCATGAGTGTGTTTTTTTTCTTCAAAAATTCACCTAACATTTAAAATCCGTGTATAAGCCAAATTGCAAAAAAATCCTGTTATTTTCAAAAATGATCTCAAAAATCTTTTTAAGCTGGAAAATGTGTGAAGCATCTATTTTGTATTCAAATTGACGTAAATTAAAATGCAAAGCAGCCACGACGATTGTTTTATTTTTGGTTACCCTAGCACAATTCCCCCAATCATTTATTGTGACTATATTTGCGCTTTGCTTTCCGTTCAATTTTTTTTTTGGAAAATCAGCGGAAAGAGAAATTTATATGTAGCTTTTTTCAAAGCTGCAGGAGATCACGTTTGCTGAAAATTTGAATAAAAGTGTGGCTGCTAGCCATTTCTTTGTAAATGAGAAACAAGTTTAAGAGTGGATGGAATACATTTTTAATTAGGAATGATTCCAAAATAAAAAAATAGGAAACACTTGATTATCTATCGATGTTTCATGTACTAAAAGAAAGACTGGTCGCTTGATGATTACTATATGCATTCCGATATCCCACTGAGAGAATGTGAATTTCACGAACTGTTCGGAAACTTGGCTTCAGACATTAAATTTAAAGGATTTATGCGATTATTTCCTTTTAGAATCAAAGTTCCATTCAGAACATCTACAAAGTTAAAATGCTTAGCTCATGGCTAACGGGAATTGTTAAGAAAAACCCCTTTTTTCTCGAACCACTTTTTTTCTGATATTAGAAAATCCGTATAGCAGCACCTTACTTTAATTTTAGAATTTAGAGAACTTCAAAAGTTCCCGTATTGTACAAAGAAATATATAGTAATCACTCAGCTGATATAATTTCGACACAGGAACATCCATTCGCTTAGAATAGGGTGAAAATAAAGTATAATGTGTATACGACAAAACGCCAAAATTGTCGAATTTTCAATAGCGATTTTATTCAGGCAAACTGTTTTGGCTAAATCTCTCTGTTATGATAATTCCTCCCTTCCTTCCTCAATGGCACGACAGCCCAAGATAGGCCCTGATCTTTCTAAGAATTCCATTCCAGGCTATCCTGTTCTTAGCCTGACTGTTCCAGTTTCTGACATCAATAGTTTTCAGATCTTTTTCTAGGCAACTGATCCACCTGAGTCTTGGTTTTCCTCTTTTTCGAGTAACATATGGTCTGGCCACAGAGACCTTTTTCGTGACTCAATTGTCGTCCAATCTTATCAGATGTCCTGCCTATTTTAACCTTTGTATTTTAATGAATTTAACACAAAATATCTGGTTCTTTAAAAAGTTTATAAATTTCTATATATATATATATATATATATATATATATATATATATATATATATATATATGGGAGTCCGAATAAATCTTCGAATAAAAATCAGACTCTTCAGAAGGCGGGATTTTAGATTGGTGAGGTGGTTTGTCTAGGCCTGGGGGTAAGTATTTAAGGGTGAGTGATGAATTAAATGAATCTAAGTCATTTAAACACAAATACTTCATTTAAGTAAAAAAAGAGAATTTATTTAAAGTTAAAGGAAAATATTTACAAAAAGGGGATATTTACAAAGAGAAAGAAATGCAGGAATTAGGTTAATTAAAAGTTGAGTTATATCTTTAGAAGACGGGGAAATAAACCTTTCTCATTCTTGGATGTTAGGACTGGTGGTGCCGCGCTGGGCGCGGAAATGCGGTAAAGACGCGACGTGTTGAACAAGCAGTGGTTAGTTGGCCTCTGCCGAAAAATTATTCAAGCCGGAGCTACAAAGCTCACTAGATGGCGCTGCTTCGGAATGCAGCAATAAATAAAATTGAGATTTATGGTCCTCTGAAAAGGATATGACTCAACCTTTTAACAAATGTTTCAAAGGGAAAATCCTACAGAATCACCCGCTCCTGACAGAGCTGGTCTCTAAGCTCTTACAAAATGTTGAGAGCTAAAGTACTTTAAATACAAACTATTTTTAGTTACAACTATAAATTTGATGATTATTGGAATATGAATGTAATAAAGACAAATAATACGATTCTTAAAGATAATAAAATAAAATATTACAGATGAAAAGATGTATACCTAATATTCACAATTCCGGACCTAAAATAAAGCATATAAAAACAAAATATTCCATGTTGTGATCTACAATTAACTAAACCATAAAAAATCCTTCGCATCAATAGAAAGATAATGAATAATACGAAAATGTAATGAATATTACAAGTGAATATAAAGTGATTAATGGAAACGAGTGTTACCATAGAACATCTATTAATTTCTCAAGAGGGATATGAGAAAAATTAAAAATAATAACAAATAAAAAAAATTCAATTAAGCATAAAAATGTTTCATCAAATCAGCTGAGGTGGTGGTTGAGTTCGGTCCATCGTGCTGACCAACCTTTTCTACTTCATACCTATCCTTGGAATTAACTTTTGTTACTTTGTAAGGGCCTAAGAACTTTGGTCTTAGTTTCAGTCCAGCTCCAAATTGGGTTCTTTGGATGGCTACTAAATCACCTTCTTTGTATAACGAAGCTTTCTTTCTTCTTCTGTTATACGTCTTTCTATTTTCAGACTGTAGGGTTTCGATGTTCTTTTTTGCATCGTTTCTTAAAAATTCGCGTTGTTCTAGTAATTCTTTCGCCATTTCTTCTAGAAGTAAGTCTTTGATTAGGATGTCTTCCTTGTTACGCATTTTGATTCCCACTAATAGTTCGAATGGTGTCCATTTTGTACTGCAACTTATAGTACTATTTAGTATTCTCTGTAATCTGTCGACGTATTTGTACCATTTCGTTGAGTCGTCTAATGATAGTTTGGTGAGAACTGGAATCAAAGTTCGATGAATTCGTTCAACTTGTCCGTTTACTCGAGGAACACCTGTCGCTATTTGTAGATGTTGAATGTTTTCTTCATCACAGTAGTCGTTGAATAATTTTGAAGTGAACGCTAAACCTCTATCTGAGATAATTCTGATGGGATTACCAAAGGTTTTCTGCTGTTGTTTAAGTTTTTCGAGGGCACTTTCAGCAGACACAGTTTTGACGGGATATAGCCAAGTAAATTTGGTAAATGCGTCTACTACGGTGAAAATGTGTTGATAACTTTTGTTTGTGGAGGGTAAAGGACCAATGAAGTCAACATGGTACGTACTTAAGGAATGCTTTCCTTAGAAATAGGATTCAAAAACCCTTCCTTTTTGCCAGTTTTTCTTATTAGCTAAGATACATGGAACACAATTAACTATTACTTTTTAACGACGTTGGATAAATTTGGGATAAAAATTCCTGTTTCACAATTTCTTCTGTTTTTCCTACTGAGAAATGACCATTTTCGTGAATCAATTTAATTAGTTCAGCTTGCATTGCTTTAGGGGGTTACAATTAATTCTCGACCATTTAAGTACTTGTAGAGTATACCATTTCGCTCAAAAATTCTTCTGATTCTTGCTTCTCTAGAAGTGATTTCAATGTTTGGATGTTGTCATCTTCCTCTTGTGCTTTTTAAGCTTTGAAGTTAATGTATCATTGCATTTCATCATTACGGGATATCGGCTAAGAGCATCAACGTGCTTCATACGACTTCCAGCTCTGTGCTCTATTTCACAATCGAATTCTTCTAATTGAAGCGCCCATCTGGCTATGCGAGTAATTAGCTCTTTTTTGCATAGTCTTCTGAAATGCTGAACAGTCAGTTACTATTTTAAAGTGTTGTCCTAAAAGATAAACACGAAACTTCTTTCATGCGTTGATAATTGCTAGTACCTCTAGTTCGTAGCTGTCATACTTTTCTACTGCTGTATTTGTCTTTTTCGACATGTAGTAAACGGGATGTAACTTTCCATCTTCTGCTTCTTGTAACAAAATTGCGTTGTACCCTTGTTTACAGGCGTCTGTATGCAGTTCTGTTTTTCTTCCATACTTGTAAAGGTGCAAGATTGGGCCTTCGGACAGGATTTTCTTCAATTTTTCAAATGCTTCTTTTTGTTGAATCCCGAAAAAACAAAGAGGTTTTCTTTTCTTGTTAAATCGCTAAGTGGTTTAGCTATCTTTGAATAATCCTTGATGTACTTGCGGAAATATCCAATTAAACCAAGAAAACTTTGTACTTGTTTTATTGTTGTTGGTTCTGGAAATTTTCGGACAGCTAGTGTCTTCGTGGGAGATGGTTTAATAGTTCCGCTTTCTACAATGTGACCTAGAAATTCAATTTTCTTTTTTAAGAATTGGCACTTCTTGAACTTAATTTCTAATCCGTATTTCTTTGTGACTTCAAAAATAATTTTAAGTTTTTCGAGACCTTCCTGTTCGTTTTTCGCTGGAATGACGAGATCATCTAAATAACTCTGATTACAATTCCTTTCCGAGTAAGATCTCTAAATATACTTGATACGTAGCATTGGAAAACTCCTGGACTTGTGCTTAGTCCGAAAGGAACTTTGTTGAATTCAAATTGTCCATCTGGGACGATAAAGGATGTATACTTTCTGCAATCTTCGTCAACATCGACGTGAAAGAAACCATTGCGTAAATCTAATGTAGAATATACCTTTGCTTCTTGCAAAGTGTCTAAAACATCTTCGATGATAGGTAACGGAAATTTATCTTTCACAAGCTTCTGATTCAATTTTCTGTAGTCAATGCACATTCTCGAAGATCCATCTTTCTTTTTTACCATTACGATTGGACTTGCATATTCCGCAGAACTCGGACGTATATGCCTTCGTTGAGCCATTCTTCTATCTGTTTGTTTACTTCTTGTCTTTCTGTGAAAGCTAGTCGACGAGGGTGTTGACAGACTGGTTCTTCCTCTTTTAAAATAATTCTCATTGTGACGTCAGTAGAGGCTGTTTTTTATGGCTTGTAGTCTTGAATTAACTTTTCAAGTTCCTTCTTGATTTGACGATTTTCAACATGACGTAGGTCTAGTTCTTCTTGAAGATTTTCAGCAGATATTTGCATAAGCTGTGCATGATTCTCATATTTGTTGAATTTAACTCCTTCTTTAGAAAAACTTATCGATGCTTGTTCTCCAAAAGATCTGATCCAATAACTGCTTCGAATTTTAATTTATCAGTCGGTACAACATGCCAAGTTAACGAGTAATTTTCATCATCTATTTTGAACTCATGTTCAAAGGAACCGATAGTTGTCACTTGTGCTTCACCAATACCTGTGAGAAGCATCTTGTTCTTCGATAATTTTGTTGGATCCATTATTCTTCTGCTCGTATTTTCTCGAAGCAAACTTACGGTACTACCACTGTCTATGAGCGCCTTGATTTTCACCTTTCCAAAAAATATCTCTTTAGTACGTAAACCTTCCTTAACGATGAGTGTGCAAGTTTCTTTTGGAGGTTCTTTGAATTTCTGCGATTTTGGATAGTTCGTCTGAGCATGCTTGGAAGCATTGTGATTTGCGTGTTTCTCGTAATTTTGTTGTAATACCCTTTCTGCGCGCTGTCTTGATATTTTTGAACAGATTCGTACTTGGTGACAGGGGCTTCGTAATGTTTGTTGTAATTCGTTGACGCTGGAAACTTCTTATCTTTCCTGTTATACTCGAATTTTCCTGGTGCTTCATATCTGCGATTCTTTTCTGTGAATCTGAATTCTTGTTTCTTCACAAATGGACTGCTAGATTTTTTGTTTCAGAGTCCTTTTAAAGTCTTCGAATTCTTCCAGTTTTTCTGCTAATTGAACAGGGAGTTCATATTTGCCCATTCATCAAGATAATATTCTTTAAATTCAAAAGGAGTTTTCGTTTGAGTTGATCTGTTATGATTAGATCTGATAACTTGTTGAAAGTATCTATCTTCAATCCATCTATCCATCCGTTGAAGTAAAGAGTTTAACTCATGGTAAAAATCAATCCATGTTCTTTCAGGTGCTTTTTGGTGAGTGACAAATAGTTGTCGAAACTTTTCTGGAGTTACTTTAAAGCGTTTCAGCAGTAAATCTTTAACGTGTTCGTAAGAGTTAGCTTTATCGTCAGGTTCTCTCGCTATGATGTGAGATACTTCCGTCGGTAACAAGCCTAACAGAGGAGAAACCCAGTTTTCTTGATCAATATTTAATCTCTGCGCTTGACGTTCAAATAATTTTAGATAAAGAGACTGATGTCTTCTTTCAAATCAAAACGATGTATAAACTTTGAAATTTCTTTGACGAGAAATTTAGTATCACTTTCTTTGGATGTATCAGCGCCTAACTTGGATTGTGTTTGGATTCTTAACTTTTCCAACTCAAACTCATATTTGCGTTTTTGCTCATCTAACCTCAATTGTTCGAAGCGTAATTTTTCTTCTCGTTCTTCAATGCGTAATTTTTCTTTTTGCTCTTCAATGCGCAATTTTTCTTTTTGCTCTTCAATGCGTAATTTTCTTCTCTGACTTTGCGATTCTCAACAATCGTTGAATGTATGTTTTTGGTCAGTTCTTCGTCATAATCTTCACTACCAATAATTAAATCTTTGAGTGTGGCGATGGTCATCGATTTATCGAATTTTAAATTTAATTCCGTGGCTAAGACAAATAAATCTTCGCGTCGACTTTTTTGCCAAGATACGCCATTTTAAAATTTAAATTTAAGTTTAGATAGTAACCAAAGGAATAAACAAAATTGTCACGCGTTCAAACAAAAACAATGATGTTGCTATTGGCAATTCTCGTTTGCATTTACAAAAATTCTCAAGTTAAAATGATATTGCATCAAAATACACTAAATATACATTGAAATATTCAAATTCTATTCATTTAGAAATATTTTAAACCAGTAACGTATAAAGACAACAGTGCGAGCTAAAATACGTAATGCTTAATTTAAAGTAGTCAAATAATTAATTTCAACTAAAAACAAAACCTTTTTTTTAAACCATTTGATTTATCAGTTCTCATTTCGGTATAATAAATGCAAAAAGAATTTTAAAGAAAAAATAAATTAATATAAATCTTGTTTAGGAACTGTGATTAAATTTATTGTGATATGAAAAAGAATTTAGGAATATTAAGTTCTTTGCTGAAAAAAGCAAACAATTAGAAGTTATTCAATTAAGAAAAATCTCATATATATTTTTTATTACACCAATAAAAATGAAATCTTTTTAGGATCTCATCATCAAATTTTAAGGATGAACACATGTTTAAATATAAAGCATAATAATTCTGTCAAAAATGAACTCAAAATACTTATATATTGAATGATAAAATACATCATTAAGAATAAGATTATACGTGATCCTTCATCAATTCTAAAAAACATAGCATATTCTTTCAAAATATATTTCTCGAATACTCATAAAAAATAATTAATTACTAAACAGCTGCAAGAGAAATGTTAAACTATATGAGTCATTGAAATTACGATTGCAACCAAACAGAAAATGTTTAGGAATGGGAAGACATTAATCTCTTAGTTCAAGGTCGATGACATAACCATAGAAATGAAAACTTTTCGCACATACATGGAATTAATTCAATGCGATTCGTTAATAAATGAGATACAAATAAAACTTGAATATTACGTACGACTTTCTTAATATTTTAAAAGATATACTTGTAGAAAATTTTAATTGATACGATTTCTATACACATAGAAAAATAGTATTTCAGAAAAACACACATCATATTTAAAAATATAAATTACTTCATGAAATCGACTACAACATTTTTTTCATAATCAAATTAACGGTGACTCACGTATTCTTTTAGATTTTTTTCCTTTTGAAGAACAATATAAAAAATACCTGATACAGTTGACGACGTGTGATTAATTACTTGAAAACAAACTTCAAAGGCTCCTGGATGTGTTCACTGGACTTGTGAAACTCTTGTAGTTGTTGTACACGGCAGAAAATAACTTCTCGTTTTATGCACCTAAATTTTAGTATGTTATGAGAGGCAATCCGCAGTTTCGATTCAGTCCGCTTGTAAATTAGGCTTGCAGCCAAAAATGGGTTTTTTTTTTAAAGAAGAAGAGAGTTAGAAGGTTATCAACTTATTATTTAGAGAAGATTTTCGAAATAAAATCCCAGGCGATCCCCCAATTATTTCTGTGGGAGTCCGAATAAATCTTCGAATAAAAATCAGACTCTTCAGAAGGCGGGATTTTAGATTGCCGAGGTGGTTTGTCTAGGGGTAAGTATTTAAGGGTGAGTGATGAATTAAATGAATCTAAGTCATTTAAACACAAATACTTCATTTAAGTAAAAAAGAGAATTTATTTAAAGTTAAAGGAAAATATTTACAAAAAGGGGATATTTACAAAGAGAAAGAAATGCAGGAATTAGGTTAATTAAAAGTTGAGTTATACCTTTAGAAGACGGGGAAATAAACCTTTCTCATTCTTGGATGTTAGGACTGGTGGTGCCGCGCTGGGCGCGGAAATGCGGCAAAGACGCGACGTGTTGAACAAGCAGTGGTTAGTTGGCCTCTGCCGAAAAATTATTCAAGCCGGAGCTACGAAAGCTCACTAGATGGCGCTGCTTCGGAATGCAGTAATAAATAAAATTGAGATTTATGGTCCTCTGAAAAGGATATGACTCAACCATTTAACAAGTGTTTCAAAGGGAAAATCCTACATATATATATATAAACTGGTCCTTTTTTTCCAAACATCATATTTTAAACTTCCAAAAATACTTCTAAGGATTCTTCTGCCTCCTTCTCTCCCTCGGTTGTTGCTCACGTTTCTGCTGTATGTGGGAGAATGGGCTTTATCAATGGTAATATGTTATGATAATAAGTTGTGATATCCCTCGGCCCGGTGGTATCATCTCTTCATCTACGCGACCTAGATTTATAGGAAGAAATGATTGATCACCCAAATTCGCCATAATAAATCTAATTTATTATTGTCTAAATATATTGTTACGTAGATCCGGGTTCGTGGATTTTATGCAAAGCAATCACAAAGAAAATAAAAATTTCTTTAAGAGAATGCGAATTTATTATCAAAAACCCAATCCTTTAAATACAGGATTCCGCAGCAATATTCACAGGGTAAATATTCAAAGGTTTTCACACCTTCAACAGCAATCAAACACAATCACCAGTGTTTAAAAATACTCGTACGTAAAGATTGTTCACAAGCACAGCCGAGCTAATTGCTAGTCAAAACAATTCTCACTACTTGCTGGCTTAATCAAGACTGATTGGTTGCGGGGATAACACAAATATTTATAAACCCGACGGAAACTTCCAGAAATATAACCGCTCGTGTCATTCAGTCGTGACATTAGTGGAGAGATCTACTACTTTCTAGAAGATTCCAGAGGGTTCCGAACTTGCCAATGACGCCAAAATGGTCGCCAAAGTCACCAAATTGGCCACCAACATTGTCGCCAAAAATGATGCCAACTTGGCTCTACCGCCAAGATTTCGCAAAGTTCTCATTGAATCGCCATTATAAAGTAAGGGGCGGCATTGCTTGTGAATAGTACAATTTTAACATGAAATAAACATAACATAGAGAAATATAAATGCATTAAACACTTAAATACAAATTATTTACACTATTTACAGAAAATTCATAACAATATTGATCAATACAACACAAGTCTTACACAGTAGGGATTCAATCAGGAGTGATACAACGTAATCCAAAAAATTCTATGTAAATAGCGCCTGAAATCCTAATCACCATCTTTATGAGAAGTTACCCTAAGAATCTTTATCTACCTTAGATTTCTTAACATGCTAAAGTCCATTCTATAATTACACTTCTATATTTAATACCATACCAATTGCTCACGGCTATCAGCATCTCAGTCTTCTGTGTCTCCTTCTTCTATTCTATTCTTCTACTATTTTACTACCACGCGATTACCAAAGCTCCATTGTATATCTATTAACTAATCTGCATATCGCGATATCTTCTTGAGAGGATTAGATTGAAGTAACTCAATTCTGGCCCCAAAGATTCCCCCAGAGGAACAGTATGAAAACGCGATAAAGTCCCGTCACAAAGTTCATTTAAATAGCCATCAAGATAGATAGATAGAGAGAGAGAGAGAGAGTTTGGTGACATATCTTAAAAATTATTTAAGAAAATTGCTAAAATCGCCAACATGATTTTAACCGCAATCCTTCTATACATCATTTTAACCGTAAAATATGAACATCATTAAGTAGAGTCGACACGGCTGTTATCCTTTATGAAAATGGTTCTGAAAAGAAATAAGATTAAGGGAACAGGGTCCCTATGGTATAGTATTTTTGGCGTTATAATACCAAAGGATGGAATGCAGTGACATTAATATCATTACTGACGGTGTCCTGGAGCTTGAAAAAATGAGGACGATGAAAGATTCCAAAGAGCAAAAATTAATTACGCTGGAAGAATGTGTTCTCAAAGGCAGGTAGAACACAAAGGAAGGAATTTTCATCTTCCCAATTTCAGAGAAATTTTGGTGTTGATAACTTTTATGAGATGATTTTGACAGAGTAAAAATGTTACAGGGCGTAAAATATAAAGTTTTAAAAATGTAATGAATTATGAGAAGTTATTTTTTTTAAAATGAAGAGTATTATGGGCACAATGAAAGGAACAATGGATGTGTGGGCGAGACATAATATAAAATAAGGATTAATATTTCTCTAAGATAATTAATTATTGTTGTCGTGTGTTTATTACTGGGATACATACGAAAGACGTGAGATAGATGTACAGAAACATATAACACAATCACAGAAGAATACAGATTTTATTACAAACGATGATCCCAGCCAAGAACAGAAGAGGTACGCTGCTTTCCTTTCGAGACGGGAATCCATTTCAGGGGAAAGTCCGATTTCTTTTCCCGAAGATACATCCATGCCTTACTCGGGAATCGAAACGGAACCCACTCGATTGCAAGTCGAGGGTCATAACCACCATTCTGGGTGGTGTGGCTAGATAATTAATTTTATTGGCAATAGTGTTTTTGTACTTTTTGTTGTTGCGTACATGGTCTTCTCGATTTCGAACATTCTATTCCAGCTTACAGAAGTCTTAAATCGAATTTATACTCTTCAACACTATTTTCGTTGCACAATAGGTTATAAAAATTGTATAAAGAACACATAGTTTCTCATTGTGCTAGAATATTTCGCATTATTGTGCATTATTGGAAAAATAATAAAAAACGTACTCTATGGTGCATACTGCAGTAGTTGGAATTTTTGACACTTTTGTAACTATATCTCTTTCTTTACTATTTTTATTTATTATCATTAAATGAAGGGTTAAAGTGTTGAATAGGTGGCCCCTTGGCGAAGCCAATTTTTTGGCGACCAGAACCAGTCGCCAAACTACCTATATGTAGTGATAGGTGTTCCGAGAGTAATGAAGCCATGACGATGCAATGAAGAGCTTAATTCATTCTGGCATCTAGATAAAAATCGCCAAATCCAAGGCCTCATCTATTTTTCGCTTTAGCCAAATGCAAATCTTAGTTAGTTAAGGTATCCGACTACGTTCGGAATCTGATTTTTAAAAAAAGCGCATAAATGGATAATTTTCAATGATATTTAGTGTCACTCAGATTAGAATACATGCATAAAATTGTTTTAAGGACATTTTGACAAAAAAATTTATTTAAATATAATATTTTGGCAAAAAATTAACTTAGAATAATCTTTTTTCCAAATGTTCTCCTATTGTGAAAAATTGGTCTATTATAATAATATTTTGCCTGTATAAAGCTCAGACCTCTCTACAGAGACTCAACTAGAATTTTTGAAAAATTCATATTATTTTCAGAGTTACCACCAATTGAAATAATTATTCGCGTTTTTTTCTTAAAATTGCTCATCTCTGTTGTCGTAAAATATGAATAAACCCTCTTTTAAAATATATATTTCTAGTTGAGCCTCTGTAAAGAGATCCGAGCTATATACAGGCAAAACATTATTATAATAGAAGCATTTTTCACAAAAGGAGAACATTAGGAAAAAAGATTACTCTAAGTTAATTTTTTGCGAAAATATTGTATTTAAATATTTTTTTTTGTCAAAATGTCCTTAAAACAATTTTATGCATATATTCCAATCTAAGTGACACTAAATATCATGAAAATTATCTATTCATTCGCTTTTGCTAAATCACGGTTCCGAACGTAGTCGGATACCTTAAGTCATAACTCGAGGAAAAGATTTACAGGCAAATATAATCATTAATTAAATGATAAACTTAGATTAATAAAAAATTGTAAGAAAATTAAAGAAAACAAGTTTGAAAAATTTCGCAAGAATATGAAATTGCAATGTCAAAAGAAAATTTTAAGTAATTACGAACGTTACGACTTTTAGATGAAAAAAAAATCATAAATTGCCATTTTTCGATTCTATCATTTTCTTATATTAAATAATAAGTATTTTGTTGACATCTTGTTTTTACTTATTAGCGATAACTGTTTTCTTACATTAAACCTGGTTGCTATAATAAAACGAATGTTTCAATTAATTTATGAACGTTCTCGCTGATTTTCTTTCGACACCCTAGATCAGGGGTCGGCAATCTATGGCATTCGTGCCACATGTGGCACGTGGTACAATTCTCAGTGGCACTGAGCACTACTCTACAAATTTGTCAAACCTTGATTGGATGGAAGTTGAAAAAATTTGTTATGGACCTTATTTGAGAAACATCTTCAGAATTATGGAAATTTACGCAATTAAGAAAAAAATATAAAAGAAAATCTAAAGTGAAATTTACAGCTATTTTGTAAATTATTGAATGTCATCGCTGGAGAGATTTAAATGTTTGAAGAAAAAAAATTGCACATAGTCTACTTTCCGCTTTTGGTTATACATATCCAAGTAAAAAAAACTTCCCTCATATAAAAATTATTTCGTGACCGCAAAGAAATTGTTTAACAACTGAATGCTCAGAATCGTGTCAAATTGAAAGTCACTAATTACAACCCTGATTTTGCTATATGAAAGTAAAGTGGTGTAAGTACTAGGTTCGCATTAAAATTTTTATTTATCGTTTTATTTAACTATAATGAAATGAAATACTTATATTTTACGTTGTCTATTTCTTATTTTAATAAGTATTTTTAAAAATACGTGATAAATGTATAGTTTTAATTTTTTTATTTTGGCTGAGAAATAGTTATATTTTATGCTGTTTATTCAATTCCTACTATTAGCACGCCCTCTCGATATATTTATTTATCTTGGTGGAACTTTCAATCGTTAATAAAATACATTTTAAAGCGCTCGATTGAGCTGAAATTTTATATACATGATTATTTTGAATGACAATACAATAATTTAATTATAATTAATAAAAATTAATTGATTTAAACTAATTATTTAAAGAATTACAAATACAGCCACGCTGGCATCATTTTTCTTCTTCTTTAATTAATTCTTTAAATAATTAGTTTTAATCAATTAATTTTTATTAATTATAATTAAATTATTGTATTGTCACCCAAACTAATCATGTATATAAAATTTCAGCTCTGTCGAGCGCCTTAAAATGTGTTTTATTAACGATTGAAAAATCCAACAAGATAAATAAATAAATAAATAGAGAGTGTGAGCTAATACTTGGAATTGAAAAAAATACGCAATACATGCACAATCTTAATTTTTAAAAATTTTTGCTGAATAGTTATCTTTTATGCTGTATATTTTCATGTTAAGAAATATCTTTAAATGAGTCAACGTTAGTAAATAATAAAACTGTAAATCTATATTATTGACTTCAATTCTCTGCATGTATTACCGCGGGAATCGAATTGTTTCAAAAATGTCCCTTTGTGTGACTCGCTGAGTCATATATTGGTTTGTGTGTGTGTGACACACCATATCTAAAACATTGCCGACCTCTGAACTAGGTAATAAATGTAAATATTAAGTTAAAGTCTAAGTAAATAATTATATTAGAAATATTAATTACGGTTTTTGCTTCTGTTTTTGCGAGCACTTTTTTTTGTTAATGATATTTTGTTGTGTTGCAAGAAAATGTATATAATTAAGTAACATTAACTCATTTTTCGTCATTTGTTTTATACTTCAGGCAGTTATCAATGTGAGAACTAAAACGAAAAACGTACACGTGTTTTGTTTAGTAAATATAAAGCAAATTGTTTCCGAGAGGTTTACAGAATGAATTTTTAAATATCTATTTGTGTTTTTGCTAATAGCTCTAATGCGATTACAACATACTTAGTGAGATAAAATGTGGAAAAAATTCTAGTGTATAAATTTGTATTTTCTTAGGTGCCTGCTAAACTTAAAAAAGTGATTAATGAGTTTACTGTGTTGAGCGTCATTTAAATATTTCATTTTAGAAAATCCCGAAAGTCCGTTGTGCAAGAATACTTTTGCTTTAAACTGCATCGATTAAGTAATATAAACTTACATGTAGTATAAACATGAGTAGAGAATAATAATAATGAGGAATTAAAAATGATTTACAGTAGTAATTAAATATATTGTTAAGAATAACATTGAGAGAGAGAAAGAGAAAAATTAACGTATATTTTACAAGTAATTTAGGAAAGTCTTCTATGTAGTTAGGGTAGTTGTCAAATTAATGTGAATTTCAAACAGCCGTGTAAAAGACAATGTTGCTATTTAGATAGATGATAGATGTAGATCGATAGATGATAGATGTCTGATAGATGTGTATCGTCAATGATAATTAGTCGTCGGCAGAGTAACTAAATGAAGGAATGAAGTTTAAACTATATATATAACACTAAACGCCACTAAACAAAGATGTTTTCTTAGTTGCACAGTTTTAGATCTTTCGTTACCTCCGGAGTCGGCACATATTTAAAGACTAAATAAGACAAGAAAATCGATGTTTGGCAGCGAATCGAAACGAACAGCAATCTGCAGATCAAGTACATAGGGATGGGAGCAGACAAACAGATGAAGAATAATTTTGTTTCTGCCTTAAATTATGGATGTCATGTATATATTTTTTATTAACCTAAAATACAATTCTGAGAAAAGCAATATTCGATTAAAAATCTTATAAATTATAATTGGCCGACCATCAAATAAGGTTTAATCAATAACCTTAAAATTGAATAATTATGATATTATGCTAACAATTTTAATGATTACTAATTCTTTTAAGGGATATTTTTAATCAAATTTAATTCTAAAAGAAACAAATATAAAGTTAGTTATTTTCCTCATTGTTACTGTCCTCATGGATGTATTATTATACTTATGTATTATATTTTGTTAATATATATAATTAAAATTTTCTGGCTAGAATATTTAGTAAAATATAAATCTTTTACCGTTCTCATTTATGTTATTACGGGGTTAAGACTGAAAGTAATGGCCAAAATTTGGGGATAAAAAATACATTTAATAACATAAAAATATCACAGTTACAAAAGATGGACAAGACACACACACACACAAATAAAGATAAATATATATATATTTAGAGGAACAAATTAAAGTAGGATAGCTTAAATGTAATCCAGGATTGGACAGTGAGGTGGGAGACCTCACTCATTGAAATCCAAGCCCTCTCTGAAGGGTAAAGCAGTTGGTTACGAGTTAAAGTTACAGTTACAAATTGGTCCGTAATGTGGTAGCATCTACATTCCAGTTTTCGAAGTATAGCGTGAGTTACAGATCTAATTTTTTGAAATAAATATTGTTAAAGTGGTTTAGCGACACAAAATCTATTTTTCTAAATGTTCAATGATTCTACAATAATGTTAATCTCAATGTAGAAATACATTCAGTGATTATTAACCCTCCAACCGGAAAGCACGGATTTTTCTGCCCTACTAGAGAGGCTTCGAAAACGGACCACACTGAATTTTTCGTAAGGCCGGGGGACTCACCAAAAATGAACCAAACTGATTTTTTCCTCCTCAAGTAATGTGTTCAAAAACGGTAAAGTCGTGTTTTTCCGAATTCTTTCCCCCCTTTAAAGGTTTAGTATCTTGAAAGATAATTAGAGACGGTCGGGGAGACACAATGGGCATTGAGGGGAAGTTTTATGGCTCACGGGGAGACCGGTTCTATCGTAAAAAACTGGGAAGAATTTCTTTAAACCCTAAAGTGTACGGAAATAATTGCAAGTCAACGAGTTGAGAGTTCTCATTTTTTTCTTTACCTTAAAATTCTTAAATGGAATTAAGTTTTTATAATGTATGTCTAAGTTTTAAAAAAATATCTGTAGTATTTAAATTCAAATTATATATTAAAACATTGAGGATAATTTACTGTTTCATTTTTCTTATTTTAATCGATACTTTCAGGGATTTTTTTTAAAAATGATTATTTTGTTATGAGTCAAAAAAATAAAAAAAAAGGTTCAAAATTTAAAATCTTTTAAAATTTAGGACACTTCTAAACATGAATAATTTTTAAGCTTCTGTATTACATTATTTGCAAAAAATTTTCATGCATTGTTAAAAAAAACCCTATTTAAAAATCTTTTAGTTTTTCATAATTTTAAAGCCAGGTATTCAGGGCATCTTACATAGAATCCCTTGTTTTGCATTGTTCAGATAACAAATTATATTTGAATTTTGAATGTCTGAACATTAATTTCATACAAGCTTATATTTTTGAACTTGAATCTTCAAATAAAGAGTATTTAAAAGCATCTGGACAAATTTACAGTTAACATTTGCGCATATAAATAAATATAAAGATTCTTTTTAAATTAAAGTTAAAAATATATATATATTTATGCATAATCCCTCATCATTCATGTTCCATTAGTGGTTGACTGTAGAAAAGGTTATTAAAAAAAATTTGGACATTTTTATAATCTTAACCATGCAAAACTAGGAATTTTGTATTAGCTCTATTGAAATTCTGCATTGGAATTTCGAAAAAGATATTTATACGTGTCTCACATACTCAGTTGAAAAACATATATTTACCATAAATACTAATAATTCTTTGGATATTTAAAATTATCATTAGATTAATTTTTTATATATATATATATATATATTCGACTTCTAATATTTTTTCAAGTATTCCTTAAATTTCATATAATTTAATTAAGTGAGGGGATATTAAAGTCGCACTCTCTCTCTCTCTCTCTCTCTTCTCTACTCAACTACTTGAGGGCTTTTGGCGACGGACCTGTGGCCGGGGTACCAGGTGGTCAAGGTATGGAATCATGGTTGGCATGTCTCGAGCTCGAGCCCAGTGCCACAAAAGATCCACCGTGTAGGGCAGCGATGCATGTTAAATCTATCGAGAGCTGAAATGTCCTCTCGTTGGTGTGGTGTGGTAGTTAGGAGAGGGGGTGCCAGCTCAGGTGTCACCCTCGTCATTTGACCATGCTTCAAAATTACGAGGTCCATCACTAAAAGCCCTCGTGTAGCTGAACAGCGCGACGTTAATATTCACTCACTTGGTGACGGACCTCGTAATTTTAAACCATGGTCAAGTGACGAGGATGACGCTTGAGCATCGCTCCCTTACACGGCGGATCTTCAGTGGTGCTGGGGTCGAACTCATGACACGCCAGCTACGAGTCCGTTACTTTGACCATTAGGCTACCGCGGCCTCACAATGTGGTTGAAAACTGCATGTTATGAGTAAAAATATGCTGAAACATTTGATGAACTTATAATAGATTTTTGCATAGAAGATAGATGTGTGATATGCTAAAATGACAATATGTAAAAGTTATGAGAATATCGATGACAATTTTTGAAAAATTCAATTTAAGTTTCAGTTTGAAACTTATTCGTTTTTTTTCGCATTTAACATTAAATAGTCGCGATAACAAATTAATAGTTTAACGCATTCATAGATTATAAAAAATAAAGGTATAAATGACATTGTTGGGAATAATAAGTTTTTATAGTTTTGAATTCAGACTTCTTTGCAGGAGTGTAGACTATTAAAAGGCTGATGTAGAAGTTAGAAAACTAATATTTAAAATATATGGAAAACAATATCTGCAATTCCATGATCTTGACGAGCAGAAGACGGCATTTTTACTTAGTAGGGCAGAGTAAGCATAAGGTAGGAGCTTGTGGAGTAAACAATCAGGCCTCTGCAGTTTTGGCAGGTAATGAACTCCCATTTGTTGCTTTCTCTCTCTCAGTAAGGAATATAAAAATAACAAATACAAAAATAAGTCATGTAAAATTTTATATATTTTAATAACAATGAATTGTGAACTTAATTTCCAATTCATTGTCACGAGTTGGCAGTAACTACGGTACTCTATCGACCGTACTTCTTATATATATATATATATATATAAGAAGTACGGTCGATAGAGTACCAATAATTTTAACGCAATTTTATATTTCGTTCTCGTAAACTTTACTCCTTTTAAAACATGTATTGCCAAAATACTCTGCTTTTGTATATTTATAAAATTTTAAAAATATAATGGTTATCTTACCCAACATTTTAAATCAGGGGCGGCAACTGTGTAGCTAAGACGTGCCAAACCAATCTGTCAGTATCATTCAGCGTGCCACATAGTAGGAAATTTTTGAAATCCTTCGATTCTTACGGTAATATTTGCAGATTTAAAGAATAGAGTTAAATAATTTAGATTTACAGTTTTATTTTATATTAATTATGGATCAATAAAATACATTTATTAACATAAAAATAAACAATATAAAATGTTACTATTTCTTCAACAAAGATAAAAAAAAATTAAAAATGTATGTTTCCAACATATTTATTTAAATAAGAAATAGACAAAGTGAAATATAAATTATTCCCTTCATTACAGTTAAATAAAAATTGTAATGCGAATTAACTCTTTCACCACTCTTCTTTCATATCGCAAAACCAGAGGTATAATGCGTGACACGATTCTGAGCATTCAGTTGTTAAACAATTTCTTTGCGGAGTCGAAATATTTTTCATATTAGGAAAGATTTTTTACTTTGATATGCCGAATCATAAGTGGAAAGTAGAGTACATGGAATTTTCTTTTTCAACAATTAAATCTCCTAGCAATAACATTCAATTATTTACAAAATAGCTGTAAATTTATCCTTAGAATTATCTTTCAGATTATTTTGTAGTTCCATAAATGTCCATAACTCAGAAGATATTTGTCAAATAAGGTCTATTATCAACTTCCATCCACTCAAGAATTGACAAATTTGTAGAGTAGTGCTGAGTGCCACTAAGAATTGTACCACGTGCCACAGGTCCATAGATTGCCGACACGTTTTAAATGTTCTTATTAACTAACCATCTCCTATTCAAACACAATTTATATGATAAAAAAGGGGTTTTCATTCATTTTGTAGGGAATTGTATTAGATTCAACCATAAGTAATTTTGTGTATTAAAAAAATTACATTGTTTCGGGGATCCCCTTAGAGCAAAATGAAAGGAATTTGACATAATTATAGTAAGTTTCTCTAAAAGGGGAAACGTTCACTTTCAAAATACACTGCATAAAGTGGATTTAGGTGTACGAAGTTATGTTCACTATTATTCCTAAAATAAATTTTGATATTTTGGTTTTTCGTTAAGTTTTGAAGTTATTTCTTCAAATATACTTCTCCATTACATTTCTTTCAAACTTGCTATTTTCTTTTGCGGCCACGGTAGCCTGATGGTCATGGTTATGAACTCGTGTCGAGTGTTTGAGCCCTGGTACTACAAAAGTTTAGCGTTGAAGAGGAGCTGATGCACGTTAAACACGTCGAGGTTAAAAGTCCTCACGTTGGTGTGATGTGGAAGTTTGGAAGGGGAGTTATCAGCTCAGGTATCGTCCTCGTCACTTAACCGTGGTTCAAAATTACGTAGTCGCTCGTCAGTAACCACCGTGTTGACTTAGAATGCAATATAAACCCTTGACGTGTGCATTTGAGTTAATTCGAGTACGCTAAACAGTTCCAAATATATGCACATTAGATATAATTCAAACGAGGTCGCATTTTATGCTGCTGTAATTTTCTCACTCAAATATCAGCGAGCGCCGTCTGCACTCGTGATATTTGACTGTTGTTTCTTATATTTACGATTTAGTCATGAAACATCAAAAACTTGGATAAAATATTTGTATAAAAAATTAAGGGAAAAGAAATACTTAGATTTTAGAAGCAAATTACTAGAAAATATGTTAGGGAATATTTACAAGATATTTCACGACTCTATCTTGAACAGGAAAAACGCCTAAGGGATTAGAATACACTCTCATCTTCAAAATTAAAAATCTTAGAAAAGCACATTTAAAATTTGTAAAGGCATAAAAAAAATTCAAATGCCTGTAAAGCTTTAATTTTTTAATATGTTACTATCCAACTTATGT
>BMAU01019045.1:270000-306755 GCA_019973935.1 Trichonephila clavipes
AACCAAGACATTTTGTAATAACTTTTGTAATTTTATATAATCTCAATAAATGAGAATCTACCTTATAAAATTTCCCCTCTGGTTACATTGGTTGTACACTAAATAAGCCATCTATCCACATGAGGTTACATGGGATTTTACCCTATACATAGCATGCAACCACTAGTGGTTACATGCAACATGTTACATGTAACTAGTAGTTACATGGTGCTCAAGAGGTTAATGATTCAAGATGCTATCAGCAGTGGCGTAGCAACCAATGGGCTAGGCGGTGCGGGCCCTCAAGCCAGCTCGGGTGTCGTCCTCGTCACTTGACCATGGTTCAAAATTACGAGGTCTGTCGCCAAAAGCCCTCGTGCAGGTGAAAATTGCGACGTTAATGTTCACTCATTCACTGGAGGCACCTGAGCTCTGACGATGTGAACCTGTACTAGGATTTAATTTTGCCTAGAGTTTCCCTGATTCTCTGAATACAGAATTTTAATTCATTCATTTGATTAAAATTAAAAAAAAACGATTAGTTATTTTCTATTTTTTTGCCTTCATCATTATTTCTCTTATTTTAGAACTTTTAGTTATAAATTCTTAATTTAATTTTTGAGATTTTGAAATAGAAAAAAATGTATAATTTTAATCCTAAGGAATTGTGAGAGGTCTTCCCCTCTTTCCTGGACACTTAGACATGTAGAAGGTAGGGAAGAAACACTAGCCATGATCCAATCAATCTATTTATTGATCACACAATATAACGACACATATTCAATTAATAACAATAAGATAGTGTCTCGGTAATAACCGCAAAAGTGGAACAACGACGAAATACACGAATGATTAGGAGACTATTAAACTCGATCCTTACTTTATATAGGATCTAATCTATTATCCGATTTAATCTAATACTAAATTAATCTCAGTGAAAAATCGTCTCTTTAAATCTTTCAATTTATTCACAATAATTCAATAAGGATACCTGCCAATAGCAATCTCACCTGATTTCTGATTTGCTTGCACTCCTTCTCTATTCAAGCTAGATAACTTTGACTATATATAATAAACTTAATTTGCATATCTTAATTTCTTCTTCCGAAGGGTTGGTTGTGAATAACGCGAATTGATAGCCCAAAGATTTCCCAAAAGGGTTTGAGGAAGGTACGCGAATAGATCCGTCCCAGAATAAATAAAAGGAACTTTTTATTTGCACATAGTAAACGCTTTATACTAAGACAATATTATAGAGTTCGAAACTTTGATATTATATCGCGTCTCTGCGAGAATTTACGTGAATATTCTCTTATCCTTCTTGCAAATGACGAATTCAAAATAAAAAAAAACGAAATTGAATAAAAAACTGACAATAAACAGACTTAAAATTATTACTTATTTAGGAGTATAAATTATAATGAATTTCTCAACAAGAACAAAGAAAATCATTTGGTGTCATGTAATTTGGCTTGGTGATATGTAATTAACTTGGCTTTGAAATATCATTGAAATAGCCCGTGACACGAGTCAATTTTGTAAATCTGAGCTACTTTCGCCCTCCATTCGTAATGAATGGACTCACTCCTCCGAAATGAGGAACACCATGAAAAAATGTATGCGCAGTTAATTAGACGCGCATTACAGTGGTGAAAAGAATAACAAAATGGACGACATTGAGCAAATGTGGAAAATTTGATACTAAAAAAGGCAATGTGTAAGAAAACTATCCGATTATTTTCCAAAAACTCAATAAATATTTTGTTTTTCAAAAAAACTTGAAAATTTTGTATTAATTTTCGTTAAGTTTTTGTAAAGGTTTTTCTTTCATTGATTTTTATGAAATCATGCATATATACATATCTATGTAAATAAAATGTGCTCTAATAAACTTAATTTTGTTGAATATTCGTTTTTTTTTGCAATATCCTTTAACACGAAATTCTTTGAACACGAAAAAATATTTCAGTCCCCCTCAGTTTCGTTTCACTGTAAGTTGAAACATAGATTTACATTGAGTAGTCTAACATGTATTTCATGCAATTTACGATTTATTTGGTATCCCAAAGACTTGGAAGTTATTTTCTATCTTTTAAATGGCGGAAAGAATCATTTTCGATACATTTCCCTATATTGGATTCTGTCATTTGTTTCCAGTAGTTTTATTCTCGAGTCTATAGATTCGCCTATTGGGAAACAGAAGTACGAATTGTGTTATTGTGAAATATTCTGCCCTTTCCAGCTGCAAATCATTGTACGTGTTCCGCAACGGATGGGCTCAGACTATTCAAGATGAAATTTATTTTCCAGTCTTCAATCTTCTAAGGCCTTTTAAGCAAAATTTTTCCACTTGATATTAAGATGAAATATTTGTTTCTGATTTTAAATTGTTTAAGATAATAAGGTAAAATATACGATGAAGAAGACATTTCGTAATACTAAAATCAAGAAATTGAACTAGTTAAAAATTTGAAAAGCTATAGAGCAGTAAAAAGCATAGAGAAAATTTTGTATAGGTTTCAGAAGACACAACATTTTTTAAGACGGGAAACGTTTTCTTCATTGAGTTTTTGTTCCTATTCATTTTCAGAAGAAAACACTTCCTCAAAGAGTACCAGAAAAGATCTCAAGGACAAAAGTAGAATTTCAACATTTCTCCAAACTTCCCATGTTTCTCTACAGCAGCGTTTCTCAAACTGTGGGGCACGCCTCCTTGGGGGCGTGATGGGGCGTGATGACCCTAGAAGGGGGGCGCGAGCATATTAAAAAGTCGAAAACAAAAGTATATTAAAATTGTTTTTAACTTATTGAAAGTAAACAAACAAACAAAATACATTCTGACATAATAAAAAAACATTTACTCAGATATAATATACATATAAATATATCAGTACTGTACAATGTATTTGATTATCAATTTAGCAATACTAGGTTAAGAACAAATTTAATAATTACCAGTGACCCAACGGGCTTGTCATATATAAAATTATATGCAAAAATTAACACTTATATCGATAACGTCCACGGTTTATAATTAATCCCTTAATTGTTGATTAGAAGTTACGCGATTCGTTTCCCAATGCCACCGTTTTGCTCGAATGTACGCATGTGTGGTGTATTGAGGGGACGAGAAAGGGAATAAATATATATAAACAAATCTTCTGAATTAAGAAAATCCTTCACAAACCCTGTCAAGATCATTTTATTGCATTCCAAAACCTTCAGAATAATTTATGGATAGGAAGGATCAGGAAATATCGTATTTTGGAAAGACGTATGTAAACGTCCGGGCAATTTACGCTCTGGCTGAGCGAGACGTTTACATACGCCAGTGACACTTAAGATGTTAAAGTCGTAAAGTAGCTTTAGCATTAAAGTATTGTGTTGTCGAATTCAATACATTGCTTCTGAATAGAAGGGGGCGCGATGAAAAATATAATTGAATATTGGGTCACAAGTATTGAAAGTTTGAGAAGCACTTCTCTGCACTCATCATGAAAGAAGCAATTTCTCAATATTTAAGAAATCGTTTAAAAATAAATACTTAACACCACCAATAGTACTTTTCATGCAATCCAGATTAATTGATTGTTTATTACCTCACTCAGAAGTTAACATGAGGGCTATCGGCCATGGACCTCGTAATTTTGAACTGTCACGTGATGAGGATGATACAAAAGTCGGCATCTCCACTCTTCAAACTCCCATACTACGCCAACGTGAGTACTTGCAGTCTCTACAGAATTAACGCGTGTGCATCAATCAATCAATTTTTTAGATACCTTTCTTTAAAAGTCCCGATGCGATGGCAAAGGAAACAACATTTAAAGGCACTCATTCTAAATATTAATAATAATCAAATTTTGTAAGTTAGAAAATACTTAATTTCCAACCTCGAAGCTGAATTATGAAATAAATTCGTTAACGTGAAATAAAGTTCATCACAGTAATACCTCGATCTTTACGCTACCCCGACTTACACTAATTCGGAGTTATGCGATTTTCAAGTCTCGTCAATTCGTCTTTTGTTTCAGAGAAAAAAATGATAAATTGGTGAAATCGGTAATGTGATTGAAGAAGTTGATAATCTCTCCAGAGAAATAAATTCAAGACGTTCAAGAATTGCTGAATTCTCACAATAGGGAGCTGGCAATAGATGAGCTCATAGAAAGGCATGAGCAAGAGCAAGACATTGAAGAACTTGAGTCCTTAGACCCAGTTCAATCAAAAAGATCGAACGACGGTTGGGAATTTGACAGAAAGCCTCTGTTTAACTTATAAAGGGATACAAATTTTAGAAAATATAGACTTCATAGATGAGCATATTTTCCCCTACAAAACAAGGAATAAAAAAAATTATTAGCATGGAAGGAGAAAACAAATCTTTGAGCTGACAGATCACTTTCTTAGATTTTATGAAAATTTCTGCATCAAACTATCTTCGGCTTCCGATTTTCTATTTGGGTGTGTATATTTTATCTAAGATTTTATTAAATCTTTTTTTTCTAAATATTTATTTTATTTAGTCTGTAAGACATCCTGTCGGGAGTGCCCCACTTCTACATTATCCTCGCGACCTAGATCTGTGAGAAGGAGCGAATAAGCAGCCATATCGTTCATCTTAGTATCACTTTATTAAGATCTTATAACTTAAACAATATACAATAATAACAATATTCAATTCAAGTGCATCTGGAGTGAAGAGACACACTATTCGCATTACCAAATAATTGCGTAACCGACCACTGTATCTAACTCTACTGACTATTTTTAACTTCAGTAGCTACACAGTTCTTAATAACTTAATTTAACAGTCTTAACACTATATCTTGAATAAACAGCAATTCGCTTGATTCTAACTGACGTGGCTTTTATCCTTGAGGAATGGTATTCACTTTTAACTTGATCGCACAGGTGCGGATGGATTAAATCTTGAACTCAGGATTTTTTCTCACTTTAACTTAATCGCATTTAGTCATAAACATAGACCTCGTATGTTTACTTCTCATAACCACCCCGCGTACGCTAAACTTCTACTATTTATAAGATTCCTAATTTGAATATTGACGTTTCTCTTTTAGAGTTGGTTGAAAAGAATTACCTTTCTGGCTCCAAAGAAACCCAAGAGGACAATTAGTTGAAATCGTGATGAGTCCGTTAAAAGTCTCGGCCCCACCAAAAAGTAATTAACATGTATTTATACGAGAAATCATACCCCAATTTAGGGCCTTATTACACACGAATGTCTCAGAACATCTCGAGTCTCTTTTGAACAACTGTTTCGAGCAGCTGTAAGGGTGAAGGGTTGCCGCAAGCAAAACGGAAATGCTCTGATATCAGCCACATCCTACTTTCATATTGAAAAATTACTTGCAGATTTTTCTACTTCGGAAAGCGAAATACAATATTATTTCTTTTATTTCGCTAGCGCTTTTGTTGACGGTCGTAAGCAGAAATGGAGCGCCATTCTGTTTAAAATATTAAAATATTAAATGCCATTTCTGGTGCTTTTGATGAAGCCGAGGCTGCAATCTTGTTGATGGCGTAGGTAGCCGAAGAACACTATTAGCTGGAAATTCGAGCAATACTTTCAGTTCACTGGCAAAAAGTTCTTTGAAGCCGTTTCTATGGCAACTGGGCAAAAATCGCAGCAAAGGGCTACTTGAAAGAAAAATTGCTCCAAATACGTATACATGGGATAAGTCCTTTACTCGGTTATCACTCAGTTCTACCTTGCATATGTCCGGGGTGTTACTGTATTTAATAACAAAATTTTCCCAATGAAAGCTCACTGCTCGTATTTAATAGGACAGAAAAAAAAATTCTTCACTCTCTTATTGTCTTTTATCGTTAAAACAATTTTATTAAATTAACATAATAATTTGAACAACACGTATGCATACAAACTACTTGGACATTAGAAGGATGTGTAAGGCTGTGATACAATATCGAGAACGCAAGCTTTTGAGTGGCATCAACGTTTGAGAGAAGGCATGGAAAGTATCGAAGACGACAAACGTTCTGGACGTCCGCAGACTGGCCACACCACTGAAAGTATCGAAAACGTTTCTGCGGTGGTAGGAAAGAACAGGCTTCGAACAATAGCAGAATCAGTTGGGATATCCTGCCACATGTCAATGGATACTGACTAAGGATCTTAACATGCATGGGGTGTGGCAACATATTGTTTCCCGCACGTTCAACGAAGACTAATCTACAGATGAAGTTAAAAGTGAATCGCAGGCTGAATTAAAGGACATGGTTAAAAAGGGATTCCAGAAATGTTTCGTTGACCTTTAAAAGCTATGGGAAAGGTGTGTTTTTACTCAAGGGTCTTATTTCGAAGGAGGATGTGTTTCAGCAGTTTAATAGGTAATATTTTTTAAGTATAGATTCAGTCCGGGAACTTTTGAATCCTACTAAGTTGAGTGTCCTCAATGTTAACATCTTCATCGTTTTCCTGCATTTTTTTATCAAAAGTTGCAGGAACAATAATTTTTGCATAAGACAAAGTCTGTCCGGAAACGTTCTGTATCTTCAAATTGCAAGGATGTGACCAAGTTATCAGGACTACCGGGTTATCCATTGCCAAGTTTTCGGGACTCTACTGTATTAAGAATTCAAATCATGATAGATTAAAAATACAATCAAAATTTAGTTTATCTTGAAAGAGTACGAAACTCTGTTGATAGAATTGCGCATACACGCATCAAAATGGACGAGCCGTGGGTCCATAACTCGATTTATTTAGTTTCCTTTCGTTTATTATATTGAAGAAAACAGATTCAAGAACCTTTCATTCTAGAAGAAATAACATTATCATTCGAAAAATAAAATTTCATTGTTGTTAGAAGAGGAAATGATGGATTTGCGCAATTTTCGGTAAGAAACTCACGAGAAAGAAAAGAGATGAAAGGCAAAAAGTGATTAGATTTGTGGTGTATTCATATCTTTTCACATTAATGAGATTTTCAAGACATCTCAGATTTATCTAGAAATGTTTTCAAAATACATTTTTGGTTTAATGCATGAAAACAGCAGGCATATAAATAACAAAACTGAAAATCTTACCTACATAAGAACTAAAAAAAACCCTGTATGTTTTTTTAAATTTCAAAATTCTGATGTATGTGTTCTTATTTACTGATAGTTTAGCCTATAGAAGCAAACCTATTGATCTCTTTTTATGTTCGTGTATTGATTTTCTTTACTTTTACTCACCTAGCATTTGTCCTTCCTGCCCTTCATGACTCCTTTTAGAGGGTATCTATTTATATTCTTATTTTTTATATGTATACAATATTAACGACGCACATTGAGATCTTCGCTATTAAATGTTTTATATCTGTGATTTATATAATGAGTGATTTTCATCTGCTATCTGTAATTGTTAATAATAAGGTGACCAGTTTTTTTACAATGAGAAGGAGGACAAAAAATTCAAGAAACAATTACAACGTAAATATTTGCAATATTTCATTAATCCAAAAAAAAATTCGCTAATTACGCTTACAATCTTTTTCAGTGTTTACTTAAAAGAGCATTTTTCCATTGAATGTTTTTTGTCACTATATCATTTTCTAATACATTGGAAATGTCGGAAAAAATATCCTTTATACTGAATATTACGGTAAGTACTGCAGCTAAAATATTAACATTCAATTTTGATTTCTCACTTGTCCAAAAATCATTACCAATTAGAAAAACTCTTTCAACTGTTGTATTAGTTCATGGGAAGCACAACGTAAACTCAGCAAGAACTAAATTTTCAGACGGAATGTGTTCATTTTTGAAGTGGTTAAATATGTCTACTCATCTTTTATCAATTTCAACACGTTGATTTCTACATTGTTCTAATTTATCAGAATTTAAACATACAGTCTTGTAATTTCTTCAAACAGACGTGTAACAGTTCAGTCTGGCATCTCTGAATAGAGATTAACAGATTAGTTTTAAAATATTGAAAAGAAGGACAAATTGGAGGACACTTTTTGAGAAAGGATAGAACCTATAAAAGAAATACTTTGCTAAAGATTCTGTAAATATGATTTAATCTGGATATTATATTTTGCAAAGATGTTTTAAGTATATTTATTAATTTATTATCTTGTATCAAGTTTCAATACAAGCAACAAAAGAAACGAGAAACGGTAATGATTAACCACAAAATTTAAAGGATTTAGCTGCTGTGTCAAGTGAACGGATCGTATCTGTGGAGAGGTTCTTTACTAAATTTAACAAGAGTTTTCATTTAATATGTAACATTTGTAATATTAGCTTGAAGCCTATCCTATTAAACAAAATCATTCGTAACGCATAGATTCTTTATATTTATCATACATTTTACTTATATAATTTTTCTACATTGAAAACAGTTAATTTTTATAATGGCCTTTGACATTTAATCATTCCGTCAAAGAAAAAGAAAAAATAACTTTTTAATTCTTTTTTTAAAACTCGAAACTATGTATAGAGAGTTTAGGAGTAACTATTTTTCATATTTTTTTAATTAATTTCTATTACGACGTAGATTTACGAATCAATACCTTTAAATTATTCTCATACCATATTCTAAAATTTATGCTCGAAATGAGAAATAATTGTTACATATAATCTTTTTTAAACTGATGATAAGCTAGTTTAGTCCGATGGGAAAACTTGACACTCTTAAAATATATCTAGTGTTAAAGAAAGAACTTTTTCCCATTAAAAAGTGCTCTAAAAAGCTAATTGTTTCCATCAGTAATGAGCATTGTCACATGAGATCCGTCTCATCATTTTGCCCATTAGCCGTTACTATTCCGCCTCAGGAATATCCGGTCGTATAGAGTGTTCCGAGCATCATTAAGAACGCAGGACATCGCTGTTATTCTTTGCCCTTTGAGAAAATTATTCTGATGAGAAAGCAAGATCGTGATGCGTTTGGCATGATATTAAAAAGGCTGAAATGCGATGACAATAAGATCATAATTGATGATGTTCTACTTAAAAAAAGGAGGGGTGAAAGATTGTAATGAACAAGATTTAATTATGGCGTGAAAAGGAATTTATTTTAAAATGGATAAAATATGAACGAAGGAATTTTTATTTCTTTTTATTTTTCTTGGAAAGAATTCTGACTCAAGCTGGACTTTGAGTTGATTATTTTCGTGATAATATCTTTCAGGGCAAAAAAATTCCTTCCTTAATGATGATAGCTTACATTTTAAAATTATGAGAGTTTGAAAATTATTTTAACGATGAGAATTCTAATTTCGATGAAAAACAATTGCAAACAACAATGCGAAGCAGGTAATTAGTCTATCGGAATGTTATTCCTAAGTATCAATTAAGAAATATTTTTTTTGCAATTGTTTATTATTTTTGTTCGAAATACGAAATATTTTTTTTGTAATTGTTTATTAATTCGAAATACGAAATATTTTTTTGTAATTGTTTATTATTTGTTCGAAATACGACAAATAGAAAAATTATTTTTATTACTTTAAAAATAAATAAGAAGGTAAAAATTAATTATTTGATTAATAATATTACCATCTCAATAATGATGTAGAACACAAATATTTCAAAATATTTTTATAAATTTGGATAACAGTAGTAGAAAAAGTCAAAGTTGTATTGCCATTATTTAAATCAATTTCAAGTACTTATCATCACAATTTAAAATAATTAATATTATACATAGGTTATTAATAGAAGAAACTAGAAAACATCAGAAACAAATAATATCCTGGCAGTCGTCATGATTTTGAATGGAATATAAGCCTTTGGTTCATCCTAATATCTATTTTTGCAATCCGCTATTCTTTTAAATAAATAATAATAAATTATTCATCATTATTTCATTGAAACAAATTCCTCACATAGTCTTATGAAGAATGGTCTTTTAAGAATTGTTTACATTATTATTGTAAAATTTTGAGTAACTTCTTAAAAATTATAGAAATATTTTCTAGTGTTATATTTTAAGGCTGTTTTCGGCTAATGTTAAAGAATAGAAACCAAATTCGGAATATTATTTCAGATAAAAGAGTACTCAAACTTTAATATTATATTTTGGCCTCACTATCCTGTAGAGAATCACTTATTTTATCATACTACTCATTTTTATCCGAGTTGGCTCATTTTTTCTTTAATATAATGTGTTTCGCATTTTTTCTCCTATATCATAATGCTAAATGAGCTATCCCTTTAGATATTGAAAGGAAAAACAGATTATTTATGAAATATTTTGAAGTTTTAAAAGCAATATATTATAAACAAACGCATGAGTTACAATGTCACAGATTTTAATAAAAATTGAGGCATTTTCTCTGTCCGAAAATGTGCTCCGCGTTAAGTCAAAATTGTCGTGCATATGGCTAAACAGCCCTTAAATGTTTAGAAAAGCTTGAATTTCCTCGCATAATTTTTTAGAAAAAACTAATTTGTTTTTGAAAAGATCGAATTAGACTTAAGAGTAGTTTGAAACTTAAGAGTACTTTGCTATTACGGAAAATAAGAAAATTTAACCAGCACTTCACACAAATTCAAAATTGATTATATACATTAATAATTTTTTCGACTTTATTTATATTTACAAAATAGTTAATCATCTTCTTTTCCAAACCTAATGAGCAAACAACTAAAATAGAATTTTTACTTAAAATGCTAATATTCGCTAATTTCCTTTCAACAGCATTGATAACTTCTAAAAGCGTTAATTGCTCAGTATATAAATAACAATATTCCCAACACTAATTAAACTGTTGCTTTTATGTTAATGAGAGTTTTTTCACATGCAGTTAATGTTTTTTGTTGTACTGCGAGGAAATGCAATTAACTATAATTAAAACTCTTGCTATTTTTTATTTGCTTTAAGCTTCTTACAAAGCATTTACAAAATTTAGTCTTAAAAACATGATAGATATCTAACAAAGCGCCCCAATACTCCTATAGTAATTATATAAAAAATTTCTTAAGAAACTTTCCATAAATTGCAGACAGTGTTTTTCGAAACTATGTCAGCTTTCTTGAGAACTAATATGAGTGAAGAATATTCGAATTATTATTTGTGAAGTTTAATGCGAGTAATATATTGATACTTTTATATCTCTCTATAAAAAATGTTTTTAGTGTGTGATGTTGTAATAAATTTATTTGCAGTAGAACGTTGTTTATCCGAACTTTTATTATCCGGAGCGTCAAATATTCGGACCATTTATTTTTTGTCAACTTCATGTACTGTATATGAATACGTTTTTGAACAGTGCAATGCTCAACAGTTGTTTCGCGTGAGGCTAAAAGTGACGGGAAAACCCAAGGTTGGAGATATTTGGGGAATTCCAGTTGTGTGTGATTTCGTAAACATCTGCGCGGAATATTAGGTCAGTTTTTCAGTTTGTTTACAAGGTGAACCACAATGACGACCACAGGAAGAGATTATTGACTTTGTCCAATCGTTCCCGGGATTTCAAGAATGCGATGAAGAATATGTAGAAACATAGATGGCATGTGATGCAGAAGACTAGGGAATTCAAATGTTAAATAATGACGAGATTGAGACTTCCGTGCAAGTAGAATCCGACCCTGTCGACGATGAAGCGGATGAAGACGAGGCCAATAACAACCACGAAAGTAGCAAGGGTTTATAAAATGCTGACGTGTTTTCTGCTTTAGATACAGCTATGGAGTGGTACGAACAACAATCAGTGCTGTCCCACTCAACTACTGCTGCTCAAGAGAATCAGAGACGTTTCAGCGAAAAAACGAAGGTGTACAATGGTACAGCGAAAAATATGTGGTTATTTTCCACAATAAAGGTAAAATTGTGACATTTTGCACCTATTTTGCTTTTTCTACAAGCAGGTTTCCCGCATGTGATGATTTTCAATATTCGTATGGTGTCCGGTTTCATATACTGCATGGATCGCAATCGGTTTTCGATTATCCGAACAACGGCGTCCGGTCCCAACTAATTCGGATAAACGACATCCTACAGTATAAAAAATATATTTAGTAAAAAAGGTCGTAAAAAGTCGAACTTAACTGAAGAGGAGTGCCAAGAATGATTTGCCTAGGGGATCCTTTTTAACTTGCAGCGCTTTCTTGAAAATTCCTCTAACGCCATAGATCGTGATGTTACAGATTTAACTTCAGATTTACTGAAGCATCCATGTGATTACCATGTCGTCAAATATGGTCACCAAGTCGCCAAAGATGACACCAATTTGGCTGTATCCCTAATATTTTGCCAAGTTTCCATTGAAACACCATTATAATACAAGGGATGGCGTTGCTTGCGAATAATTCAATTTTCTCTCTCTCTCTATAAAAGCTTTTTGTGTGAGAGAGAGAGATGCTGTAACAAATTTATTTATACATTAGGCTGTTTTTGAAGAGGCACTAAATTCAAGAACAAATTAAGATGCGAAGATGAAGAATTGAAATTTTTTTTTCTGCTTATGATACAGTCGACTCTCGATAATTCGAAATTAAAGGGACCAATGGAAAACTTCGAATTATCAAGAGGGCAGGAAAAAACTCTCAAAATACTTGAATAGATATTTTTTCCCAACACATTTAAATTTTAAACTATGTAATAAAACAACAACTGTGCACATGCATAAAATTACTTTAAAGTATTTTTAAAAATTACATATTATACAGTGTAAATATTATACAGAAGTCAAAAGTCCTGTACTAAAAGAATACATGCAGTAAAAATAATTATAAAAGAATACATACTGTACATAATAAATTTTTTTTGACGAAAAAATTTGTTATCTATTTTTTGCTTTCTGGCATTCACAATCTAACTTTATCAATAGATTAAATGAAGCTTGCAAAACGTCCGCATATACATGATTTTGAGGGAAAAGTTACGTAGTTTGTTTAGTAACACTTAAGCTTCTGTGAGAGTTATCGGAGTCAACTCCAATGGTCCTCAAAGGGGCTACGTTACAGGGGAGACTAGCAGAAACAATACAACCCAAAACATGTAAGCTCCAACCTATTTGCTACAGGATTCTACATGGCAGTGAGTGTTAGAATTGTCGAGGGTTTTATTAGATCACTTCGAATTATCACGTGTTGTATTCTGGCAAGCCATAGATTTTACTTCGAAATATTGAGTGTACTAAAAAGTATTGTTTTAGCTCGAAATATCAAGGGTTTTTCTAGGGGCTGAGCGTATACTTCGAATTAGCAGAGGTTCGTAGTATCGGTTTGAATTAGCGAGAGTCGACTGCATATTGAAAAAGATCGAACGACAAAATACATGTTAATTACAGTTTTGCAATTTGAGCAATGAGTATGAACAGTTGCATAATTTATACAATACCCTTAGTACACAATAAATAAAAATTTACATAAAAACTCTAGTCTACCGGTCATTTTTAAATCATAACGCTAATCCTATATAATGTAAATCTGTATAGTCGAGCACGCGCTAATCTCAGAAATTCTTTCTTCATCAAACCTAGATTAGTGTATCAATTAGAATGCAATAAAATACATGCACGAAGGAAAAAAATAATGAAGTCTTTCCTGAAATTACATTTTACATCTGATATCTGAAAATACATCCATACATTTTTTAAAGAAATGAAAACACAAATCAATCATTTTAGTAAACAATGAAATAGAGAGTTAACCAAAATCGCGCGCGGAGGAAAATATATAATTCTCGAAGAAACATTATTACATATTTTTTTCTTATTTATTGATTTGGTTTATTGCTTTCAAATTGATACGCTAGATGACAATTCCAGAAACTGTCAGACGAGAGGTTGCTGACAAGATATGAACATCGAGGAGATTCCATCCATTTATTTTTGTAATGCTGAATATGGTAGTTTCCGTTTTTGTGTCTTTATTGTAGCTCAAAATATTTGTCCTTTAATGTTTGTCATTGTAATATTTAAATGCCATATTAAATTTTTAACCATAGATGTTTGGCGTCCAACTGCTTGCCACAAGTCACTATTTTGTTTCAACATCTTCAACGTATTTGGTTGGTAATTATTTTTTTCTTAATTGATAAACAAATCATCTGCATTTCTCAACTTATGTATTTTAATTTACATATTTCTATTTACTTTTACAGATCCTTCCAATTCCATTCTATAGATCTAAAACGAAATTACACAATACTCTTTGATCTTACTCTCAGAGAATTATTCTACTAGGTTATTAAATGAAAGGAATTTATTGAGTATTAAGATGCGACGCGAAACAATTCCGAAACTTTTCGAGAAAATCCAGTTAGTTAAGAGAAATTATTTCCGGATAGACACTGAAAAGAGACATTGACATAGTTTTCAGAATCACCACTTCGGCGCCAGAAAGTTATTCTCTTACAGACGCGGGGTTTAGAGGGAGGATCTAAATTATCTTTCCCTTCAAGGAACTCGACACTAACTTTTGCTACTGTCGATTGTTGACTGGTGACATACATTTGAGTTCCAATGTGGAGTTAGGGACTTTTTAAAGGTTTGTTTCCCGTTGTGTTTTGAGCTTAAAAGCAGATTTTGTTTTTTACTAGTACAGAAATTTTGATTAAGTAAACAAAAATTGAAAATGAATGGTAACGTTTCAATTTTAATGATTTGAATGGTCAAAATAGTAAAACAATTGTTATTTAATATTCAAATGATGATTATAATTATGTTATACTGGCCGTTACTGACCCGCTTCAGTGGTTATTTCATGACATTGTATGTGTATATGTGTAATACTTTTAAATGATTGATAACTAAGCCTTTGCGATACGCTTTTATTAAGCCTAATTATACAATTAAGATACTTTATTAAATAGGACTACATAGTTATTATTAATTATTAAGTCTAATTATTAGTTGAGTCTTCGCATTAAGGGGTGTTGGAAAGCTAAAATCTTGTTTTTTTTTTTGTCAATTTGAGATTTTTACATTTTCAAATTGTACAGATATTTTAACCTTTCTAAAAATACCTTACTTTGACCACTAGGGTAATTAGAAACCCTTAAAACCTATTTTTAAATAATCGTTGAAGCTGGGCCACGCCCATTTGAATGACGAAAAATGTAAACAAAGTACTTCGTTCTTGCTTAAAAGTTTAACGTCTGATATAAACCAAAACATGTATCGTTTATTGTAAATTGAGCCTTTTATTTTTTTTATTTACTAGCCGATTAGAAGCCTCACTGTATATATTAAGTGTAGAACTTTGCTTCCGCCGTTTTGCAATAGATGGCTGTAGCGGTAAGTGGTAGTCGAAATAAATAGATCGTAGATGTCATATAATAAGCTTAGGTATTTGTAAACATAACGCCATCGAAATATTAGTCGATTTGTGTCTGCATCATAAAGTTATCCTCGATTAAACATGTCAGCTTATGAGCCAAATTCTCGTCATTTGCGGGAGGTTTTAATTTTCTGCTTTAATATGAAGAAATCTGCGGCTGAGGCTCATAGAATGCTCTCAAATACCTATGGAGAGGCCTCTATTAGTGAAAGAACGTGCCGAGAGTGGTTTCAACGCTTCAAGAACGGTGATTTTGACGTCGACATTGGGTGGGACCAGCTCGGCGTAGTGTATTATGAGTTGTTAAAACCGACTGAAACAATCACAGGCGATCATTATCGAACGCAATTATTGAATCATAAATGTATAATCAGTTTTTTACAAAAAAAGTCTCGAATTTCAGAAAAAAAACGGTGGAAGCAAAATGTTGTACACCTAATATTAAAATCAGTTTATCTAAAAATGTAAATTTTGCCTGAGAAATTACTGTTCACAGGTATGTAAATTTTTTTATGATATAATTATAATGATGGCTAATATATACTGAAACGAGCTTTTTGTAAAAAACTCAAAAATTCATTTTTTAGAATTTTTTTTTATGTGAAAATGGGTTAAATTTCACTATGTTTGATAAAATATTTTATAAATTATGAAAAAATTCACAATTAGCTAAAAGTTGAATTCCGTATAATTAGAAAGGCGTACTTTAATTGTATGAAAAATTTCAAGCATGTACATATAACAGATTTTGAGAAAAGGTACATCGAAAACAGCCAATTTAACACTGTCAGTATAGAGAGAGAAAGAGGTTTTCAACTCCCCTTAAGTATTGAAAAAAATCACTCTAATAGTCTTCACCCCTTGATTTAAAAATGACAGGATCTTAGTTTCTAAAATCAAAGGATGCATGTTTTTTTATCTATGTAAATTGTACCCCACTGGGAGTTAATTCCAGCAAAACCCGTTCTTAGCGTATCCCTATTCAAAAAAAAGAAACATTCTGACTAAATTTCAAGTCCGTAGTTAAATAGTTCAACACCGATAACTTTTTTTTATATTTAAGGAATCTCTTTTGCCATTCCACAACCCTCCTTGGGAGTCAATTTCTACAAACCCGTTCTTAATGTATTCCAACAAAACAAAAGAAACATGTTAATCAAACTTCAAGTCTGTAGGTATACTAGTTCAAAAATGGGATTTTTTTTTGTCTGTAACGTTCCGCCAACCCCTTTGTAATTTAATGGAGTCAATTAATTCAAAACTTCATTAGCGGATGTCTACTTATAGAAAGAAACATATTTATCAAGTTTCAAGTCTGTAGTTCAGCTAGAATTTTTGTAGAAACAGGATATTTTTTCTCTAAAACACCCATAGCCTCTTGAAACCCTCTTTGGAATTGATTTCCACAAAACCTATTCTTAGCGGAACTCCGCTTATTAAGCTCATGCTTATCAAGTTTAACGTTTGCAAGTCCAGATATTGATATTGTGATGAGTATGTGAATAAGTCGCTTTTCTCCTATCTCCATATAAAGATAATCAATAGATGTTGTATTAATAATTAATTTTACAGTAACGTAATAATTAGCTTAAAAATAATTTAATGATTAATAATTTATTCTGATATTCAAAGTCAAGCTAATTAAGTACATTAATTAATACCTAAATTGTGAAATATCTCTAATTTTATTGAAAAAAAAATTCTAAAATACTTTAAAACTCTCTTGCGTAAGGTCTACGTCTAAGGGCGAAATGCTTATTCAATTTTTCATAATTTCTTTTCCCCTACATATGATTAAAAAAAATTAAGAGTCATATTTTTAGAAAAAAAACATAGATTTCAAAAGGCTATTATCATTTCTTATGCATGTGAAATACAATAAGTATGTTACATGAATTTGTGACAAACCTATACGGAACATTCTCACTAACCTTTTGAGACGTCTTTTTTAGGGATATTTAATTCCCCTACCTATTTCCAATCAGCTCCAAAAAGAGGACAGAATTCCTCGTTGTTATGCAGATTAGATAAATAATTTAAGTCAAACGGAATAGTAAAGTAAAAAGCAGTAGGAGAGAGAGATTGAAGCAGAAAGGTATAATAGTGAAGTTAGAGATTTATTATTGAAGATTTCTAGGTGGATAAATTAATCTCAGGAAGAGTTGAGATTCAGTGTGGTAAATATTGATTTATATTTAAAGTCTCATTAAAGCTTTATATTAGGAGTGAGATTAAAGTTAAATGTTCAATAGGAATATTATTGAACATAATTCTGGGATCTGTTATCGTGGTAATCTCTGCGTGATCGATATTCTAATTGTTAATTGATTGGATCATTGAATATTTAAGTTAATTTAAAAGAAAGTCCCTTTTAAACCTCATAAAACTATTTTGATATATTTGTTATTAAAAGTCTTTGATTCTATTTGGGAAAGATAACCAAATAAAGTTATTTATAAAAATGGCTACTGGCTCTTATCTGACTCCAAATTATTCTCGTTCTCAAAGTGAGATCCAAGGGGATCTTCACAAAGTATAAAAATTAAATTCAGATGGATTATTCCAGCGTTTCTCAAACGGTGGCACATGATAACTCTTCAAGGGATGCGAGCTTATTGATAAGTCAAAAACAAAAGATTATTTTTTAAAAAATTATTAATTTACTGAACACAAACAAACAAAATATATTCTGGCATAATAAAAAATAAAATTAGCATTTGCACTGATATAATACACTTATAAATGAATCAGTACAGCACAATGTATTTTATAACTAACTTAACCATACTAAGTTAAGAAAAAATTTAATAATTACCTGTGATGGGCTTGTCAAACATAAAATTTCATATAACACTTATCTTGATAATTTGTACGGTTTATAAATAATCCCTTAACTGCTGGTTAAAAGTTACACGATTCACTTCCCAAACCCCCGTTTTGCACGTAGGCGCGCATATGTGAGACGGAAGAAAAGGAACATACATATATATATGTACACTGGTGTGCAAAAGTTAAGGACGAGACGGTTTATTCAATATAACTTTGTACAAAAGCTTTCCAAATCAACACTTTTAATACCGTAAGATCCCCAATACGTAATGTAAGCAACACTTACTAAAAGAGAAATCAGAGGGATAAAAAGAAGCTTGATTGAAAAAGAAGCATGGAGCGCAATGCGACTGAAGGCCGAAACATCCCTGTGATGGGTGTCCAGCAAGAACATCCGGTCTTTAGTAGGGGATATGATCTCCCCTGACTGCTAGGCAGGTTTCACAGCGTCTGCCCATGCTGAGAATGAGGGTGTCAATGAGTTGTTGAGGCATTGCTGCCCATTCGTCTTGCAGCGCCAATCGAAGCTCCCGATCCGTTACTGGTGGTAAGGTACGAGCTGCCAAGCGTCTGCCTAGAAAATCCCATACATGCTCGATGGCATTGAGATCCGGAGATCTTGCCGGCCAATCCATACGTTCAATATCCTCACCCTCTAAGAGCTGTTCGGCAGCTACTGTGCGATGACATGGTGCATTGTCGTCCATGAAAAGGAACTGCAGACCCATAGCGCCTCTAAAAAGACGCACATAGGGAAGAAGAATCTCGTTACAATAACGGGTCCCGTTGACTGAACCTGCGTCGAAGATGTGAAGGTCTGTACGACTACCAAGCATGATGCCTCCCCAAACGAGAACACCGCGACCTCCATACCTTTCCCTTTCAATGATGTTCGAGGGATGATTGCGGCTTCCCCGCTCTTTCCAGATGAGTATAAGATGAGAATCGCTACTCAAACTGAATCTGCTCTCATCTGTAAAGAATACTCGTCCCCATTCATTGTCTCTCCAATTCCGGTGTTCCCGGCACCACAGAGAACGCCTTCTGCGATGGGCAGGCGTTAAAGGTACACACCGTACAGGGCGTCGTGCAAACAGATCACCACCGTGCAGTCTTCTTGCCACGGTAAAACGCGATATCGGTCGTCCAGTCGCCTGCGTCGTGTGTCTAGCGATTTCTCCCGCTGTCTGCCGCCTGTTTCTTCTGGCCTGTAAGACAATGTACCAGTCATCTGAGGGTGTGGTTCCTCGTGGACGACCACTACTGAACCCCCGGATAGCTGTTCCTGTAGTTTGAAATTGTCTCCAAAGTCGTAAAACGATGCTGTGAGCAATTCCGAACTCTGCAAGCCACACTTGTCACACTGCGGCCTTCCTCCAACTTCCCAATGATTCGACCTCGGGTAAAAGCATCCAGATGTCGTCTAACAGATTGATTGTTCGCCATTTCTCGCTGAGGCAGCAACTCGGTGTGATTTTAACTGCTATACGGCGTGCAATCTCTTTGCCAGAAATACTGATCTTACACCGACAACATGCTTTATACTACTCAGACACTCCCCCATTACGTCTACCTGCATATCTGCGCATGTGCTACCGTACATCACCTAACTTAATCTCCTGATTGTTCTTTCTGTCCGCTCTGCCTCTTCGTTCAGCTGATATGCTAATTTTTCGACTTCATCCTTAATTTTTTCACACCAGTGTATATATATATATATATATATATATATATATATATATATATATATATATATACGGAAATCCTGTGATATAAGTAAATGCTTCGCAAACACTGTCGACGTCCTTTTATTGCATTCGAAAAGCTACAGAATAGTTTTATGGATAGTAGTGCACATAAAAGATCGTACTTCGGAAAGACGCATATATACGTTCAAGTCATTTAGCTCGCCGGTTGAATCAGACGTATATATACGCTGATGGCACTTAGGTGGTTAAAGTCGTATTGTAGCTTTACCAAAGTATTGTATTATTGCATACAGTGCATTTTTATTTATAATGGTGGGGGGTGACGAAAATTATGATTAAATATTGGGTCGCAAATATTGAAAGTTTGAGAAGCACTGAATTATTAAATTAAGAAATATTGTTAATCATATGCCCCAAAGAATAAGAAACATTTTGAGGAAGTTGGAAAATGTACTTTTTGAATTTCTTTGAAAGACGGAAGAAAGAGATTTACTTAACTGTCAATATAACAAATAATTAATTCAATTATATTAGTTTGGTTTGTACTTTGAATACACAAATTACTTTTCCAATAGTTGGTCTTTGATTTTCTTCGAATAATGCTAAGTTTTAAAGGAAATCAAGGGACGCTAGAAGGAAGAAACGAAAGAAAAAACTAATGGACAAATGTGTCTTAAATTTTTTATTATTATTTCGATTCAACGTTTTCTGTTAGAATTATTTTTCCAATAGCTCTTCTATGGATGCAATGCAATGTGAAAAGGAAAAATAGGATAAATTTTAAAGGAATGATGAAAGTTAGTAAATATTTTCTAATAAAATTTCTATATTACTCAAAGTTCCTGTAAAATAAAACTTAATTAAGCAATACTGCTTGTAGATACACATTCGAATTTAAACAGATTAGTGGATTGTAAAATTAAAAAATGTTGATCTAAGAACATGATTGAGTAGTTTGAATATATCATTATACGAATAGAATTTCGACAGAATAAGAATCGTAGCATTAAGAATTCTAAAAGAACAAAGTTTCAACATACCTCAGTTTATTCTATGAATCGATCCGAATAAAACATATCGCGAATAATCAAAACAAAACAAATATTTTGCCAGATACTTTATATTAACAGAAACACGTGACAAATGGAAAAGAATTAAATGGGTTGGCACAGCTTCAATTCACGATCCAACACTCTTGATAACATTTAATTCTCTCTAAATAGTATGGAACATAAAAAGCTTTTCAAGACAGTGCTTCTCAAAGTTTCAATATTCGCGACCCAATACTTAACCATAATTTTTATCGCTCTCCCCTCCTCATAAGATAACAATGCATTGAATTCAATAATGCTATACTTTTACTCCAAAACTACGATACAACTTTAACCTCTTAAGCGCCGGTTATATAAACGTCTCACTCAGCCAAAGCGTTAATTTCCGTGGACATATATATAAAGAGTGTTTTTTCCAGGTATAGAAGTTTAAGTTGGCATTACTTCCCAAGATGGCGACCGATTTAACAGCTGTCAAAGTGATTTATTCTCAGTTTGGTTTGGCAATTCATTAAACGATCATCAAGCAGGGCGTAGATTCGTCGAATGGGCCCAAAACGAGATTGCCGTTGTTCCCGATTTTCATAAGCGAATTTTGTTTAGCGATGAAGCGCACTTCTGGTTGAATGGCTACGTCAACAAAAAAACTGCCGCATTGGGAGTGAAGCTAATCCACAAGTGTATGTCGAAACACCGTTACATCCAGAGAAACTGACTGTTTGGTGCGCTTTATGGGCTGGTGGAATCCTTCTTCAAAAACGATGAAGGCCACAACGTTACAGTCAATGGTGATCGGTATAGAGCCATGATTACTAACTTTTTCATTTCTGAATTTAACAATCATGATGTCCAGGAGCTGTGGTTCCAACAAGACGGCGCAACATGTCACACAGCTCGTGCCACAATCGATTTATTGAAAGACACGTTTGGTGACCGCCTAATTTCACGTTTTGGACCTGTGCATTGGCCTCCAAGATCGTGATTTAACACCGCTAGACTATTTTTTGTGGGGCTATGTAAAGTCATTGGTCTATACGGATAAGCCACAAACGCTTGACCATTTGAAAGACAACATTCGGCGTGTTATTGCCGATATACGGCCACAAATGTTGGAAAAAGTCATCGAAAATTGGACGTCCAGATTGGACTACATCCGAGCCAGCCTTAAATCATATGCCATTAAATCATATTTAAAATGTAATGCCACAAGATTATATTTCGAAAAAAAAATTCATGTCAATCGAATAATGCATCGTTGTTTTATTGCAATTTAAAGTTCTATACCTCTAAAAAAACACCCTTTACTTCTTTCGAAAAAGTACGATCTTTTCTGTGCTCTGATATCCATAAAATTATTCCGAAGGCATAGGAATGCAATAAAAGCACATTGACAGTATTTGCGAAGGATTTACTTATTTCAGATTATTTGCTTCTTTTTACTCCTTTCCCTCTTCCAATGCATCACATACGCGCGCTTACATGGATAACAGTAAGTATGGGGAAGGAAATCGTGGAACTTTTAATCCGCAGCTAAGGGATTAATTATAAACCGTACAAATTATCAAGATAATAGTTAATTTTTTTCTTTCTGACATTTCTCTCAACAAGGGAGGAGCTGGCATTCTCTTCCAACTTCCAAATAAAGGAAGAAAAATGCACAAATTTAACACTGGGTTAATAGCGTCTAATTTTACCAGCGAACTTCTTGCAATTAAGGAGGCATTCATCCTGTATTCGACCCATCTGGAGCTCTCGGGCACAACTGAAGGACTGGCTATTTTCTCCGACTCAAGAGCGGCCTTAGAAGCAATCATTAAAGGACATACGAACATAACCTCTGCTATCAATGTTCTTCTTGAAAGTTTGCATTGCAAAGGGAAATTCTGCTTATTGCAATGGATTCCTGCTCACGTAAACATTGAGGGAAACGAGTGTGCGGACTCCCTGGCCAAAGAGGGTAGAAATGATGACCAACATTGCCTCACCATTACGCTTGCAGATGCAAATGCGTTTCGCAAATTACAGACTTCTGCCTCATCGCTACAAAAAACCCCTCATTGTCGATTTTGATTGCTCTAGAAATCTTACATCCATAATTGCAAGACTAAGGACGGGCCATTTTAAAGGCATGAAGATCTCATCAGACAAAACTAGAACTTACATCCCCTGCAAGAACTGCAGCGAGGCCCAACTAACGCCAGACCACATCCTAGAATGTCCGGCCCTTACTCCGCATATTATACGGCTCGAAATGTTGCCACTGGCTTCGGAGCTACGCGAGGTTTTTTACAGCACTGATGCGCCGAGACTTGCGGAGGCGGTTCAGAGAGCTGACGACATTATCTGATTGTCCATGGACACGACAAAAAAAAAGTTAATTTTTGTTTATTATTTTATATACGACTATCCCATTGGGTCACTGGTAATTATTAAACTTGTTCTTAATTTAGTATTGTTAAATTAATTATAAAATACATTGTGTAGCACTGATATATTTACAATTGTAATATATCATGTAATGTAATTGTAAATGTGTATTTTATTTTTCATTACGTCGGAATGTATTTTGTTTGTTTACTCTTTTGGTAAATTAATAATTTTTTTAAATCTTTTCTTTTCGACTTTTCAATATGTTCGCGCCCCCCTCGTAGAGTTGTCACGCCCCCAAAGGGGGCGCTCCTCACAGTTTGATAAACGCTGTTTTAGGTAAAGTTAATGAAACTTTCAGATCACTACATATAAGTATGTCAGTAAAAATAATTTACTTTCCTCATTTTAAGATACTGTTCCAAATTTTAAATTTCCAGAAATACTAAGAGTTATTATTATTTAATAGAATATAAGTATATTTTTCTCTTTAAAGTTCCTTTTATCATTTAAATTATTATTTACTTCTATAATGATGGAAATTTTTTTTGTTATCTCTAATGAGCTGCGGATTGTTGTTTAACTATTCCAGACCTAGTACATTTTCCGGAAGTTGGTATCTCTTTTTAGCGCGGCACCCTATAGGCCAGGGATGGCGAACCAATGACATGCGCCACAATTACTTGGGCACGTCTCCGATCGGAACGGTTAGCATTTTAGTTCAAAATAACAAAGTTCACTATGAAGTATTACGAATAAACGCGAGTGATCAGTCGTGTTTTTACAGACATATGTCAACATTTCAAAGAATTGAATGTAAAGCCTCAATACACAAATAAAAAATATTATCTTCAAGAGGGATCTCAATACCTTTGACGCTAAATTGCATATTTTCAGAAATGATATTATTACAAGAAACTACAAATACTTCTCGAACTTGAAAAAATCAGACGAAGAAAAAGTTATTCAAGAACTTATTTCCTTAATTACTATGCACCCTGATGTGACTTCATTTGATAAACTGAACTTGTCCCAATTCCATTGGAAGAAATTGAAGAATTTGAAATGCAACTGTGCTTGATTTCCAGTCTATTTCAATATGGATTCAAAAATTTATTCAAACGAGAAAAATGTTGGAATTGATTGAAACAGAAAATTAACAAGCAATATAAGTAAAAATGTCAGTAACGAAATTTTGGAAACATGGAATTCGATTTCAGATACATTTAACTGTTTGAAGAAGCTGGATCTTGCTGTTTTAACCGTATTTTCATCTACCTATGCCCGAGAATCATTATTTTCAGCGATGAATAACATTTAAGGCTCACTTAGAAAACCATTTGGCAGATGACTCTAATTCAGCATGTGTTTTGCTAAAAGTGACATCTTACAATCCTAATGTAAGTTATTGGTCATCTGATCGGCAACAACAGAAGTCACACTAATGTTACTTTAATTTGAATTACACGTATATCCAAAACATTTACTGCTATACAGTGCAAAATGTATTTTTTAATAGTAAATAAAGAGTTTCGAGTGTTTAGTATTTATATAATTTTATTATTTTCCCAAAAATTACAAGTCAAAATGATTTGACGGCACGTCTATACCCCATTAAACACTTTTTTAGAAAAAATGGCACGTTGATTCAAAAAGGTTCGCCACCCCTGCTATAGGCGGATACCAACCACCGCACATAGTTTTGACGCCCAGTTTCCTCCCAAGAGGGAGGTACTTGAGCTCTGACGATGCGAACCTGTACTAGAATTTAATTTTGCCGAGAGCACCCAAGCCAAACAGATATTCCAGGGATCTTTTACATGCCGTATAATCGTGTAACATAGCCACTGACGATTTCCTGTATCATAAAAATCACAGACATGGGCCGGGGTCGAACCCGGAACTTTAGGTACAGAAAGCCAGCGACAAACTAACCATGCCACCCAGCCAACGACTAATGCAAACTAATTTTTTTAAAAAAGTGTATACATTGCATAGAAATTAAAATAAATTTTAAAAAGGATTATAGATACGGAAATAATTCACGTTAATTTTCTCTTCAGGGAGTTTTAATATTTAATACTTCTGAGCCTTACAGGACTTCGCGTAAATATTATTTATCGATATGAATTTTTAATCCTGATAATTTATAACAATATCAAGCCTAAAAATTTCCGCTACGTATCTTAAATAAAATAAATTTTGGTTTATTGTTGAAACTTATAACACAAATAATTTTCCAATAATGTAGGTATAAAGAAAACTTAAATTTCGATAACCTTTTTGTACTGCAAAATTTCATAATTTATTTATTCTTTCGCAATGGTAATTGATCTAAATATTATCTTATTTTACATGGACAATGAATGGATATTCAAAATAAGTTTTGTTGTCCTTTCGTTGCATTTAATTAGTGCTGATTATTTATTAATTAAATGAAATAAATGAATTCTTCGTAATTAAAAGAGAATATAACGTTTCTCTTCTCATCTTCCAATGTACCTCTTTGTGTTGTGTGTGTATACACATATCTGTAATAATTAGCAATGCTAGAAATACTGAAATAATTGAATTGCAATAAGAGATGCGAATATAGTTGTAAGACAACTTCAGTTAATTTAATTCAAATAAGCATTGCCATTCGATTACAATACATTATGTATTTATTGTGAGACTTATAATTAATTTAGTCTTTTGACAAGTAGTTTTGAAAATTTATTACGTCCCTTACATTGTTAAAACTTATCGAACAATATAAGGCAGGAGAGAAAAATATTTTCTAAAACTCTTCCGCTTATCACATGCTTCACTGAAAAGGATTTCTATAAATCATTTAGAGTTTATCTGAAGATATTTATATAAAATTCGTTTTTGGAACAGTTAAGTGTTGTTAATTGAAGTATTTGAATTATCTCTCTGATGCGTTGCTAACTATTGAATTTATTTACAGACAACGCTGATAAAGCACGCAATCAATCGTATAATTTTTATATCCTGAACTATTGTTTTATTGAAGAGAGTTGTTTTATAATAATTTGATGACAGTAAATTTTTTAAGAATGTATGCAAACTAAACCCAGTGGTGCAACAGCCCATAAGGGCTAAGGCGTACTGTTGTCAACTCAGTTTTCTTGACCGTGGGCGCTGAAGTTTATGGGTAGATGTTCCGGTCAGGTGGATTCCCAGTGTTTAGTTCGCAAGCAAGCTTGGTAGTAATTTATCGACTCACCAGAGATGAAAGGCTGAGTCAACTTTACCTAACCCAGGATTTGAGCCCCGGACCTCAGGCGTGGAAGCCACTCACCCACTGGGCAACATAGTGGGCCGAATGTAAGCATTTTTACAAAATGGCAAATTTTCCCTTTTATTTCTGTCTTTTTAAAACAATAGTGGTTGTTGTTGGAACTTTTCCAAAAAGTTTATTTTGTTACTTACACTATTATCTAAAAAGAAAAATCTCCATCACAATTTTCTTCGAATTATGCATTAACATATAGTAAAAATCTTATCTAGGTCAAGAGCAATGTAGATTGCTTGATATCCAAGAACTTAATTTTGATTACAAATTATAATCAATAATACGGACTATTCATTACACACATAATTTAATTTTTTGTTAAAAAAGTTTTTTTGCGTATATTTACTTAAATATGGATTATATAATTCAATCTTTTTCTGTAGAATATTGTTATCAATCCATTGTTTTTGTAGAAATTTAAAAAAATAATGTCAAATTTGATATAATGTATTAATTAGCAGTAAAACTTCAACAACTAATTTTCTTCAAGACTAAGCCTCACGTACACGATCATTGATAACTTTTGACTGCACATATACACAGTCCAGTCACATTAATGTGACCACCACGTACTTTCGACTTTGACGTTAAATAACCAATCACAGAAGGATGCTGGCATCGCAGTGCTATTGAGCGTATATAAAGAGTGTGTGAGGGCTTCAGAAAACACTACAATCGTTGGCGTAATGCAAACATGTAAAGAGTTATCCGAAGTCCAAAATGGCATAATTTTTGGCTTTCGGGATAAGATTGGAAGCATTTCCGAAACGGCTAAGTTTGTGGACTGTTCGTGTGTCACCGTGGTTAAAGTATACCGTGCATGGCAAAATGGGACCGTCCAAAATCAGTGACGTGGCAAATGTGGTGTACCACGGGCCATAGGTGATAGAGGTGACTGATGGCTGCAGAGGTGAGTTCGGGAGAATAGACGTGCTACCTTTAAGCAACATACCACCCAGATGAACCAAGGGGCTACCAACAGTGTCTTCCAAACTACTGTTCAGCGATCGTTGTTGCGTCTGGTTCTCCGAAGCAGGCGCCTGGTTCATGCACCTATGCTGACTGCTTCTCATCAGCAACGAAGACTGGAATTTTCATACAGGTACCGCAACTGGGCATCCAATGAGAGGCGACAGGTAGAGTTTTCTGATTAATCACGCTTTATACTCCATCGGACGGATAATTGGTGGCAAATACGGCATGAAACGTCTAAAAGCAAACACCCTGCAACAATTGCTGGCAAGGCTCAGGTAGAGGGGCGGGAGCATTATGGTCTGGGGAATGATTTCTTAAATTTTCTGTGTTTATTCATCATTGTGGAAAGCACGATGGATCAATAGAAGTACGCATCTGTCCTTCATGTCTACCCCTTTATGAGCATTGTTTTTCCTCAGGATGGTGGCATCTACCAGCAGGACATTGCGGAGTGACATACAACTGACAGCGTACGTGCGTGGTTCAAAGAGCACCAGGATCAGTTTATCGTTCTTCCGTGTCCAGAAAACTCACCTGACTTAAGCCCAATCAATAATCTATGGAACCCTCTCGATCGGGTTGTTGGCGTCATGGATCCTCACGCGCGTAATCTAGTGCAGCAATAGAGTCGGCATGGCTCAACATCCTAGTGAATACCTTGAGGATCCTAAATGACTATTTTCCCCTCTGCGAAAGATGGTTATTCTGGCTTTTTACAGTGGTCACATTAATATGACTGGACTGTGTATAATTACTTCACTCAGTGTTTCACCAATGACCGCTTCTTCCTTCTTCAGTGCCTTAAGTTGATTTAATTTTTGATTTACGTCACACTGTAAAGCAACCCAGACCTCCTAATTTTGAGCCACGGTCAAGTGATGAAAACGACATTTGAGCTGGCACTTTCCCTTCTCTAAATTTCTGCATCACACCAATGGAGAGCTTTGAGTCTTGGCAGACTTAACGTGCATCAATCCCTTTACACGGAGGGTTTTCAGTCGCGCCAGGATACGAAACCGCAACTCACCAACGTTAGTCACGAGCTCGCGGATTTGACCATCTGCTATTGCGACCACGGATCTTCAGTAGCATGAGGACTCGAATCTACGACTCGACAATGCCAGCCATATGTTCTCGACTATGACAATTCAGCTACTGTGGTTAACTTGAGAGTTTTAAAGTAGTTTTATTTCAGGGAAAACCCCCATTTTTCTTATTTCTAGATTTCTACAAGTTATTAATTATTGCTGGCTGAGTAATAAATTTAAATATGAAAGTTAAAAATGAATTAAATGCACAGTTACACTATTGTAATAAGTGAAAAAAATAACAGCATAAAATATGCTTACATAAATCAGTAGGAAAGTCACTTAATGATATATTAGTGTTCAATTAAGCACAATCTATAACAAGAACAAAGACAAAAGATAATGGAAGGCAGAAATAAGCACATTTCGTCAAATGGGGCAATTCTTTCTCAACAGCCAATTATGCCACCGACGGGTTAAAAGGGTGATTACTACGTACGTATGTATGCTTAATTCGTTTATATGTGACAACAGCTATATTTAAGTGTTTCAATTTGACTAATTCTTGTTTTAGACTAGTGGTCCCTACGGAAAGCTAGCGGTTCTCGATATTATTCAGGGGGTCCGTGGAAAATTAAAATTGATTTGGGGGAACGGGGATTCAGTACCGTTATAAGCCTCATCACAAAAAAAAGAAAAAATGGAAACCGACAAAAACTTAGTGTTCGTGAGGATTTGTGGTTGCTACTCACAAACATTGAGACGGATATAAATACACTCATAACATCTCATAAAGCTCCTCCAAGTCATTAATTTTTTAAAATTTTATTTTAAACAAAAGTTACAATTTCAATAAATAATTCTTCAACGAAGTATTTTTTTTAAATTTCTTATTTTTTTATATCAAAGATAACACTATTATGACAAGACATTGATTTCGTGTCGATTTGATCAACTTTAATCTGATTGCCATTTTATCCGAAGTATGTTTGCTATATCTCAAATCAGTGGCGTAACGTACACCCCCGCATTGATGGTGTGAGTGGGGAGGGGAGGACTCTAGTGTGCCCTAGCTTGACTGACGCTAAGTACGCAATCCTTTGTAAGATCTGACTTGGGCCCCTTAAACTGATTTTTCAGGGGGCTAATATTCTTTTTGTTACGCCACTGACATCACACCAAGTTAATGAACTGTCACTAAACGACTGCTTTGGCCGGGTCTCAGTTTGAATTTTAATCTTTTAGATATGTTAATTAAGTTAAGTTTAAACCGAATTGCAATATCATCTGACATTAGTCAGGGTTTTTGCTTGGCGGATAAGCCTAAAGACAGCGTAAAATATTGTGGGCAAATACTGATTCATGCGTTAAGAAAAAAGCCCACATTACAATGATTGTTAATTCGAAATGCACTACCGCTTTTAATTTATAACCGTTAAATCGTTACGTTTATGTAAAAAACAAGTAATATAAAAATGTCAATTCCTACTTAGATCAACAAAGAAAAATTTTATTTTAGTTACTTTTTATTAAATAGTTACAATTAATATAAATATTAATATTAATATTAATATTAATATCGTATTGTCATCCAAAACAATCGTGTATTTAAAATTTCAGTTCAACTGAATGCTTTAAAATGTGAAAAAAAAAAATATTTTAACGTTTTGACTCAAGTTGCCAAAAGGGTCGCTAAGTCGCCAAAAATGATGCCAACGTGAATGCATTTGTAATTCTTTGAATAATTAGTTTTAATCAATTAAAATTTTTTGTTAATTATAATTAAATTACTGTATTGTCATCCAAAAATAATCTTGTATTTAAAACTTCAGCTCAATTGAATGCTTTAAAGTGTATTTAATTTACGATTGAAAATTCCACCAAGATAAATAAATAAATAAATATATAGAGAATGTGAGTTAATAGTAGGAATTGAATAAGTCTAAAGACAGGAAGCCTGTCGTTCATCTTCATCTAGTGTTTCACTTACGAGCAACGTTTTCACTTGAAGAATCATATAACTTAATGTTTAATTTAAGTGGTATAAATTTGGTACTTTAATCAATTCCTGTACAGATATGTAAAATATAATTAGGGATTTACGATTAATAAAATTTTTTGCTTGTAACCGATGTGTGGATTACCTAAAACAGTTTTTGGGCTCAAAATAAGACAAAAGACTAATCATTTAATTTTTTTACAAAGACGTTTTAAAGTTTATAAATGGATTTTAAAATACTCCTTCTCTTACACTCATGAAATTTGATTAACAAATAGGTACGTAAAGCTATGTATATAACGAAAGTTAGTATGGTTTTCTTCCCAAGCGTGATTGATATCCGTAAAACATTTTGTTTCTGAATGCTTATTGAAAATTCCTTGAAAAATGTGTAAATTCTAAAGTGAGCTATTTTTAAAATAGGAAGTATTGCCTTGATTGAAAAATGCATACCAACTTTGGTTACACATGCACTAATAGTAATAAACAAAAATAATTTCAAAGCATTTGGCACAATAGAAAAAAAAGCCTTAGCATTTCAAATGAATAAGTTATTTTTTCTTTCCGAGATAAATCCGTTTTAAAGTTTTTATCTGCCATTGGAATGTGAATAAAAACAAACACAAAAGTTATCATAGCTCTGATTTTTTTTTAAAGTTAAGCTTTCAAATTTTGAGAGATTATAGAAAATTATATAAAAAATCATTTAGGTTAAAAAAATTTTATATGAATTTTTGACCGATTTTTGTCAATTGAATCGTATTGTGTCCCCTAAAGCAGTGGTCTCCAACCCCCGGTCCGTTGATCAAATACTACCGGTCCACACAAGAAACATTAAATTATTTCCGTTTTATTCACTGGGGTATATTTTTCTCGGGTTTGGGCTATTTTTTATGAAAATCACTTTATATTCATTTTTGGTGTAGCTATATCAATTCTGGTCACGATAAAATACAATTAAATTAAAATTACTAAATTTAAGCAGCCTAAAATATAAACAATCAACGTCCTCCCCCAGCGGGTCGCAATAGAATTATCAAACGTTGCCCGGTCCGCGGCGATAATAAGATTGGGGAACTCTGCCCTTATGCATATTGCGAAGAATTCAGTATAAATCTGTTGTTGTTTGTTGTTGTTTCTAATGCCAGATTGCCTAGCAATGCTGGACGCTTGCCATAATTCCAAAAAATTCTGGGAAATCTGAAAATAGAAGAGGGTTCAGAAGGACCTCGTTCTTTTTAAAATCCAAACAAATCAAGATGGGGGGAAGGAGAGACCAGCTCGGCATCACATCAGTGGCATTCCGGGAATATCTTTTGATCCTGACGAAAAATGAATGATTTTATCTATGGCCGCTCACAAAGCGCGAGAAGGCAGTCTGGAACTTCCTAGGCATAAGCCTGAATGAACCTCCTGGATTTCTTCCGAAGTACGAAGGAGGAGTTCTTTCAAGTTGAATGAGTTCAATCTTCTTAAGGTATCCGGCTACGTTCGAAATCGTGATTTTGCAAAAGCGTATAAATAGATAATATTTATGATATTTGGTGTCGCTTAGATTAGAAAATGTATATAAAATTGTTTTAAGAATAGTATTACAATAAAAAATTATTGAAGTACAATATTTTGACAAAAAATGAAGTTAAGAGTGATCTATTTTCAAAATATTCTCCTTTTGTGAAAAATGCTTCTTTTATAATAATATTTTGCCTGTATATATAACTCAGACATCTCTACAGAGGCTCAACTAGAATTTTTGAAATGTATAACTTAGAAGTGGGTTTATCCATAATTTACGACAACAGAGGGGAGCAATTTTAAGAAAAAAAACGCCAATAATTATTCCAATTGGACGTAACTCTGAAAATAGTGGGAATTTTTCAAAAATCCTAGTTCAGACTCTCCGGAGAAGTCTTTACTTTATATAAGCAAAATATTATTTTTGAATCATTTTTTATAAAAGGAGAACATTTTGAAAGAAGATTATTCTATGTTAATTTTTTGCCAAAATATTCTATTTAAATAATTTTTTTGGTCAAAATTTCCGTAAAATAGTTTTATACATGTATTCTAATCTAAGTGACACTAAATATCATGAAAATTATCCATTTATGCTCTTTTTTTAAATCACGGTTCCGAACGTAGTCGGATACCTTAAGGGAGAATAATTCGCTGAATGTAAGAGACCCAGTAGGGCACACCCCCTCTTCAGCCGCAGTCCTGACCAAGAAATCGGCGTTTCGTTACCCTCTATTCCCACTTGGGATGGGACTCACTGAAAATGAACACGATGACTCTAAGCAATCCGATGAAGAAGATTAAGGATATCATTATGTTGATCCAGGGTTCGAGGATTTTATGCCAATCAGTCTCAAAGAACAATTCAGTTCTTTAAGGTATCCGACTAGGTTCGGAGATAAATTTTTCAAAAATTGATTTTCTGAATAATTTTTATTGTTTTATGAACATCAATAGGCTTAAAAACTCATAACTATTAAATAACTAACATGTATCGCCCTTTTTTGGAAAAAAATTATCTTTAGGAACATTTTTTAAGTTAAGAAAAACGTGATAAATAAAAATAAATTGCACATTATGCAATTTTAACGTCATTGATATACTTCTTTATCCCTCTGAAGTGTTACAAACTGCAGGATAAAAAATATTTTAAGAAATAAATATTTTATTAGCATTTAAATTTGATGGTCATGATTTTTCGTCAAAATTACTGCATGTTCTAAGCTAAAAATGGCTGTAAAAAGGGATTAAATGTAGCTGTCTTTAAACCTGCTGTTTGTTACACTTTGAAGGGCTCATAGCATATATGTTATAAATTTCATTGCATTTGATTGGATTATTTAAAAGATATCCCGTTTTTCGTGCACACATTGCCATGAAAAGTTCATTTTTCAAAAAATGAATTAAGAAAAATATTTTTATTAGTTAGATAAAGTAAATGCTATAAAAATAACTTAAAAACTATGTTTTCTGTTTTAGTCCTTCTTCCTCAGTAATTAATTTCTTTTTTCCCTATTGACCCAAACAACACCAAGCATCTAACACCTAAAAAGCACTTTTTCAACCTAGTTGGATATCTTAAGAGCGATGAGAATTTATCATAGAAAACCCAATACTTCAAATACAGGATTCAGCAGCACTATTCCCAAAATAAATCTCAGAAGGTCTTCACACCTTCAGTAGCACTCAAACACAATTATCGGTGTCTAAAATACACGTATATAAAAGATTATTCATAAGCAATCACTCGTTTAACAGCCGAAGTAAATACTAATCGCTTCAACAGTCAAAGCAATACTAACGGATCGCTAGTCAAAACCAGACTGATTAACTTTTGGGGCGAGCTCATTCTCTATTTATATCCCTCGCGGATATTTCGAGAAAAACATGCCTGTGTTATAGGTCTTGATACCAGTGGATCTCTCTGCTAATTTCTAGAAGAATTCAGAGGGTTCCGAAATCGCCAAAAATGGTCACCAGCATGATCGTCAAGTCGCCAAATTGGTCACCAAAAATTGTCACCAACAGGATCGCCAAGTCGCCAAATTGGTCACCAAAAATGACGTCAACTTGGCTATATCACCAAGATTTCGCCAAGTTCCCATTGAATCACCATTATAACGTAAGGGACGGCGTTTGCTTGTGAATATTACAATTTTAACGTAAATTAAATCTAATTTAGAGTAAGTTAAAGGCATTACACATCCACAAATACAAATTATTTCCACTATTTGACATAAAATTCGTAACAATATCATAGCTAGGTAGGTCCCCTATGGATGTCCAGTTGGAGAGATGCTGTACAGAAGCACGGCAGTTGGTCAGAATACAAACGTCTTGAAACTGAACATCGGTTTCACATGCGAACTGCATAGCAATAAGCTCCGATCTAAGAGCTGAACAAAAATTTGGATTTTTGATCTTAATGTGCATGACTCCGGCAGGAGAAAGAATGTGTACTCCGCTACCAGAACTGTTCATATAAATCTAGACTCATGAAGTATAATTCCCCATTAACGTTGAATTTGCCTCCCCACCCAGTTTGGTGGTTATGACACTCGGCTTGGATTCGAGTGGGTTCGGGTTCGAATCCCGAGTAAGGTATGGATGTATCTTCGGGAAAAGAAATCGAACTTTAGACTGAAATGGATTCCCATCTCGAATGGAAAGTAGCGTACCTATTCTGTTCTTTGCTGGGATCATCGTTTGTAATAAAATATGTGTTATTGTGTTACATGTTTCTGTTCATCTATCTCACGCCTTTCGTATGTAAACCAGTAATAAAGCACACTTCAATGACAACAACGTTGGATTTAAAATTGATTGACATGATATTTTCTAACACCAAGTAAATGTGTAAAAGAAAAAAAAAACTCTTTCTAAGATCAAGTTATTTTACACTTTGCAAAAGCTTTTTTTTATTCAGTAATATTGAAATAATACAATCAATCAAATATTAAAAAAAATGTGTATTCAATAATTCAAAAATACTTAACATGACAAATTAGTTAAATAGATTTAATCTGATATGCAATCATTTCATTCAAACAGCCACATTCACTTTGTCAGCAACATAAAAAATACTTCAGCAACCAAATAAATCGCTTCTTTCATAAAGAGTTGTCTGATTCCTCTGACTTCATAATATTCCTAAGATTAAATAATGGTGATTCCTTCGATATAAAGCAAAAAATTCTCGCCAAAAAAAGAAAGCATCTCGTTTAAATTCTATCAGGAACGATTTCTCAAGCGTTTATTAGAAATGACAGCCTATTGTGTAATGAAGCCCTGGACTCAATTCCTGCAAGTGGTGGTTTCCATGGAGATCCTCACCCCTTTCAATAAAAACGACAGTCACATGACATCAGATAGTCCACGTGACGTAATGAGACCACGTGACATCGACGGTGAAAGATTTTTAGGAAGGGAAAGATATAAAAAAAAATGATCCGAAGCATTCGATGATCACACTCATCGCTTTCTTGATCGCTTTGGGGAAAGTAAATTCGAAAAGACGTTATTTGAGTGCTTTTCACTCGAACACAAACTGTTTTTTTCTTTATTGAATTAGATAAAGAAGAGAAAAGTAAATTGATTAAAAGAGTGAAAGGAAATAGAAGTGTTTGCATTGGAAAAGTTTTAAATTTCCGGACAAATAATTAACCGAGATTCTTCTCAGCTTTCCCGCGTTTTTCTTTGAATATGGATTATTGGAATTCGGTAAGTCTTTTTGAAAACATTTTTTCGTAAAGTATCGGTTTTTAAAGGATTAAATGCAATCGAGGAAATGGCAGAGTTAAAAGTGGACAATTAAGAATTATTTTTAAGCAATTACAAGTGAATTAATAGTAGGAATACGTTTAAGAAATACAAAATGTTCTTCAGTTCATTTTTGTTTTGAATTTATTGTATATAGATTAGCTGCAAGAAATGACAGCGGAGTTTTTAAAATATATATCTTCAGCTTATTGAATAATAAATAAACCAAAATTGAAGACTGAAATTTATGTTAATCTTAAGATTGAATTTTCGAACTGTCAGATTAAATCGAACGAGATATATCATGACTAATTACTTCAGAAAAAATAGTCCGGAAGAGAGCAATCGTTGATTATATTCAGAATAATTGTTTTATTACTTTTATACTACTTGTTTTTCCATTTTTTTTGCAGAAAATAGTTTTGTGTGTAAAAATAATGAAATTTATTTACTTTCTCATTTCTTATTCTTCATGTTCTCCCAACGCGTAGCTGAATTTGAGACATACAAATCAAGCTTTGCTTCAGGTATTCCATTTTCATTACATAATGAATCAAACTTTTTTTAAAATGCTTCGTAGTCTAATGTATTTAATTTTTTAAAAGCGATTTTTTTTATTCACGTATGCGTTCGATTGATTTCGAGCCACAGTGCCTTTTTTTTAATGAAAATTATCAAATTCTTGATGCTAATAACATTAAAAGTATTCTTTTTTGGAAACTAAAAAACATACATTTTTCTGAAATGAATACGCGCTGCATAAAAGTGATTAATATACTCCACGTTTTTTCCTTATTTTCTTCTAAACTGTAAAATTCACAAAATAATTTAATACATCATGAGTATGGAATCGTAATTTTTCTGCTAAATTAATGTATTTGCGTAGCTTTGTTATATATATTTTGTTAATTATGATAACCACTTATTCCAATCCCGCTTTGAACTTCAGTTTCTAGATATTTATGATAAATACGTATATTA
>BMAU01019047.1:0-59305 GCA_019973935.1 Trichonephila clavipes
AATCATTTTTAAATTGGAAAATTAAATTACGATATTACAAGATTGAAATGAAGTTGATCTCAAAATAAATTGCTTATCGAAGAGCTTGACGAAAATTTGGCTTGGCTGCAAGTAACGCCCAAATGGTAAAAATGTTAACTATTGCTAATTAAAATTTTTCTTCGGTTCATTACTGTTAAAAATACATCGAAATCTGTAATCAAAGCTGAATGAAATTTGGGATGATACCAGATGCCTGAAAGTGATTGTTACACTAGCTTGTGACAAATGGCGCCAATGAATGCCAAAATGCTATAAATGGTACCCGAGCGTTTGTAAGAAATCTGGTTATCTTACATCTCTATCAGTCCGGAGAACAGAAGAGTTCGTTTCCAAATGCTGCAGAGATCATGGAGATCGAGGCATGGATCAACTGGTGACTGTTCTCTTCGCAAATGAATATTTCCTACCGGGAAATGGAGCCCAACGTAAAATTACCAACTAATTTTCTGAACACCTAGTTCATAAAGAACTTTAAAGTGGTTTCTGAAGTGTAGCTGCCGGCTACGAAGAAATTTTGGGATTGTACATTTCCTACAGGGAAATTTGATGTTTTTGATAGTACATTTCCTACCGGGAAATTTGATGTTTTTTGATAGTACATTTCCTACCGGGAAATTTGATGTTTTTGATAGTACATTTCCTACCGGGAAATTTGATGTTTTTGATTGTACATTTCCTACCGGGAAATTTGATGTTTTTGATTGTACATTTCCTACCGGGAAATTTAATATTTTGAATTGTATATTTCCCACCGGGAAATTTGATGTTTTGAATTGTATATTTTCTACCGGGAAATTTGATGTTTTGTGAATTGTATATTTCCTACAAGGAAAATTGATATTTCAGATTGCATCCGTCTTTATGGTGCATCAGATAAGTTATTCCATCTTCGAAGTAGGGGGAGAAGCCATTCCAATGATGCCTCTCAAAGAAAAAAGGAAGACCCAGGAACGATAAATCTGCTGTTTCCTCATCGAGGACGATGTTAAAAAACCAGAGGGGGAGTGTAACGAACGGCAAAAAGATGATACTAGAGCGCCCTCTTCTGGTCGTATGGATACTTACAGAGTCAGCCTGCCACTTTTCAATGCAGGTTACAAGGTTCTAAATTTCGAAGTACATCACTAAATACCCCTTTAGTCGTAAAGGGTGTTTTTTTAGAGATATAGAACTTTAAATTGCAATAAAACAACGATGTATTATTCGATTGACATGATTTTTTTTATTCGAAAGATAATCTTGTGGCATTACATTTTAATATATGATCAAGCAAGGCGTAGATTCGTCGAATGGCCCAAAACGAGATTGCCGTTGTACCCGATTTTCATAAGCGAATTTTGTTTAGCGATGAAGCGCACTTCTGGTTGAATGGCTACGTCAACAAACAAAACTGCCGCATTTAGGTGAAGCTAATCCACAAGTGTAAAAACACCGTTACATCCAGAAAAACTGACTGTTTGGTGCGCTTTATGGGCTGGTGGAATCGTTGGTCCGTACTTCTTCAAAAGCGATGAAGGCCACAACGTTACAGTCAATGATAATCGGTATAGAGCCATGATTACTAATTTTTTCATTCCTGAATTGAACAATCATGATGTCCAGGAGCTGTGGTTCCAACAAGACGGCGCAACATGTCACACAGCTCGTGCCACAATCGATTTATTGAAAAACACGTTTGGTGACCGCTTAATTTCACGTTTTGGACCTGTGAATTGGCCTCCAAGATCTTGTGATTTAACACCGCTAGACTATTTTTTGTGGAGCTATGTAAAGTCATTGGTCTATACGGATAAGCCACAAACGCTTTACCATTTGGAAGACAACATTCGCCGTGTTATTGCCGATATACGGCCACAAATGTTGGAAAAAGTCATCGAAAATTGGACGTCCAGATTGGACTACATCCGAGCCAGCCGTGGCAGTCCTATGCCAGAAATCATATTTAAAATGTAATGCCACAAGATTATCTTTCGAATAAAAAAAATTCATGTCAATCGAATAATACATCGTTGTTTTATTGCAATTTAAAGTTCTATACCTCTAAAAAACACCCTTTATTATTACTAGTATAAGCAAAACAGAGTTATATTTAATATAAAATTATATTTCTTTAACATGAGTTGCTTGATATTGAAAACTGGGTAGATAGAGCTTCATTTGGGTACTTTGTTGTACTCATAGTATACAAAGTTGTATAGTAGGGCGGATCGCTGTTACATGAAAAAATTTTTTATCATTTGAAACCTACCAATGAGGTAAAAATGTTCTACGATGTGGATATTAACCTGTTCAGGACCATGATCACATATATGGAATCACGCGTTTCTTCTTCCTCCACGGCCCACTGTATCATATATGTGATTGAGCTTTCTCTGCTCGTAAGCCCATGATCACACCGGTGTGATCAGAGTTGGGAACGTTTTTATATTAACTTTATAAGCACTAGATGGCGGTTAAAAACCATTTTTTTTCGAATAAAGTTTCACAAAACTTTGAACTTCAATATGTGTTTTCGGCTCCGTGTTTTTTTAAATTATATCCGAGATATTTATCAATATAAACAACTGCCCATATTTAGATTTTTCGAGGGAATTGAACATTTATTGGTTCGCGATCTATTGCTCTTTGAATTATGTTTATATTTTGAATAAGTTGGATTAGTTTTCTAATATTTCCTTTATTCGTATGCAAATGTATGGGATTTTTGTTATTTTTTTTAAAGTGTATGTAATTTTTTAAAATTGAAAACATTTTCTTTAAATTTCCCAATTGTTTTTCTTAAATATAGCGAAATTCTTTGTACTCTATGATCAGATATTATCAATGATAATAAATTGTAAGTTTTAGAGCATTTGATTGCATTTAAAATTTATGAATTTTTAAATGAAATTAGGCTTAGCAGCGAAATTCGCCAGGTCCCGTTCGTGCGTATCCTCTCCGAACGTACGGGATTGGGGAAGCGCTTCTTTCTCCTGCCGCTGGTCTTGAAGAAGGGGTTAAGAAAAAAATAATTTTAAAAAAATAATTTAAAACTTAATATTTCCACAAAAGGGTTAGGTTTTTGATAAAATAGATATAAACTTAACCTTGTGGTGAAATAATTTTAGAATTGAAAAAAAAAAAATATTTTTGTTTTATAAATTACCAAAATACATGATAATTGGTACTGAGCCGTGAACAGTACAATGTACATTGCAAGACTTTATAACTGGAACTCTCTTCGGTAGACGAGTCAGACCGAACCACGTATTTTTCTGTCTTGTTCCCGTATTGGAAGTAAATGTTATAAAGTACTAAAATGCCTGTTTTTTTTAAACACAAATTGCTTTGTTTTTTTACCATAAAAAAGCTCAAATACCTAAACTTCATTCCCCTTGTGGCAGTACTTAACAAAAAAAAATTATTTTTTATTTTATTTTTTCCTTTATTTATATACCAGAGAAAAATTTTCTGCGGTAGGTTTTGAAATTCTAAATAAAAGACTTTCGATATACCTCTTTGAAAAGATTTCACCTTTATGTCTATTTCCCATTGTTTTTATTATAATAATTTTCTGTTCTTAACCAAGATAATGCTCTCAGAAAAAATAAGAATGAACCTGGAGAGCACTAAAACAATTTCAGTGAAATTCCGATATCAATATTTTGAATAGGTACTGTTGGAAAGCTTTGCATTATGAGCTAGAGATTTTCAGCAGCTACGTCGCAGTAATGTTAAAATCTCTAGCTGTTATATTCCCTTAAACAAAGGGTGGCCAACCCAAGGTACGCGTGTCACATTGTGGCACGATGGATTTGCAGGAGTGGCACGCAGGGACTTACCGAAAAATTATAAAAATTTTGAAAAAATAATAAATAACCATTTCTTATAAACAATTTTATTGAAGTGGGTTGACTCAGATAAAAAAAACCCCTAAAAATTTGGATCAAAATACGTTTGCGAATAAACGTTTTCTGCTATGAACGTAATAAAATAAATATCACTCACAATTAGCTAATGTGCCCCTATAATATCCTAATTTTGTTAGCATCTGTAAGAGCTAATCCTAACATAGATGATTTGGTAAAAAAGTAATAATTCAGAAGCCACATTATGTAGATACTGAGCGTTTAATAATTATCTTGAATAAAATGATTCCAGCTACTATTGTTATTTTATACCTAATTTAATAGATTGAACTTGTAAAAAGCTACCATAAAATCCAGAAAAAATGTTATCGAAATTTACAGGTGCGTGTTATACGCCGGGCATAAAAATGATAGATTCAAACAGAGAAAGTGATGAGAGCATAAAAAAAATTAGGCTTCTATATCGATTGGACTACTGGTTATTTAAAATAAATGGCATACCTAATGAACTTAAAGGATTATATTCTGTTTTTTTTTCAAAAGTCTGGGATTTTATACTTCTAATAAATGATTTAAAAACATAATAGCGTTGCTCACATATATTTTAGGTTCCTTTGTGAAGAAAAGGGGGCGCGTTATACGGCGAATATACCTAAAAAAAAATGTGCCTTGAAAATTTGAGTGCGCGTTATACGCTGGACTTTACAGTAATTAACAATAAAACCTAAGTTTGTACTTTTTTCATCTTACATGTCCTATTTTTTTAAAAATTTTGACTACAAAAAAAAATATACATTAAAAAATATGCTATTTTCGTGAAAATCACATAACCTTATAAGTAACATTTTTTTCCAAGTTTCCATGTCTGTTAGTTGGAAAAGTTGGAAATGGCATGCATAATTATTTTTTATCAAACAGTGGCACTTTTCCCAAAAAGGTTGGCCACCTCTGCCATAGACAGTATTCTCTTAGTATTCCTTCGATACATTGTCTTTCAAAGCCATTTGAAACAATGGAAAGCAAAGATTTAAATCAAAGGATAACTGCAATTGCTTAAGGTAAATGATAAGAAAGAAAGTCGGCGTGCGGCGAAGTAGATTATACCCTCTCTGTCAGAATAGATTCTTAATATCCAGAGCGGGAATAGAAGAAGGCGGAAGAAAGATTAATGCTGTGATTGGTCCTTCGTAATACCATGTTATATTGCCAACGAAAATCTGCGAATCCGGATGCATCATTGGAGATTGGAGAACTGATAAATGGAGAAATGAGTTTCTTAGGAGTACAGAATATGTTTATCGAGAGAACCATTAGATCAAAATATGAAATGATTTCTACTAGTGATACGCTTGTGTTTGAAAAAAAAACGTTCCTTTTAAATAAATAGAGCGCTACTTATGTAAACTTAGTTAAAAATTAGGTAGTTTTAACTATTAGTTCACGCATTGTATGTAAATAGTAATAAAAAATCAATGGGAAAAGAATGACTTATTTAAGAATATTTTTAAATAATTCTGCGACCTCTTTCTTTTTGTCAACAGAATGCATGAAATTACTAGTAAATAGATTTTATATTGTAATTTAACATTCATATTGCATGACAAAGTTAACAATTTCATGTACTCTACATGTACATAGGATGTTAACCGTTACCTGCCAGCTTTTCAGTGCATTTCAGGATGCTGTATGAATAAATACTGTTAATATTTATTTATAAATTATTGATATTTAAATCCTAGCAAGGTTAAGTTAAATTAAGGGTTGTATTGAGAAAAATTCTTGTAAAAGTTATCTTTGTAAGTTAAAGGAGACACTGGAGTTTCTAAAATCGATGGAAGTTATCATAACCACTCTTCGATTTCCGCAAAACACATTCTTAGTGGATCTCTACTAAGCAATATGAACATGTTTACTAAATTTCAAGTGTAAGTTTTAGCCACCTAATCCTCCTTGAATAGAGAGTCGATTTCTGTTTTATCCCTTTTGCGCTCAAAAACGTTCACAAAATTTCTCCATCGTAGTTTCGATTTTTCAACGCAAAACCCATTTCAAGTATATGATTCTAACAGTTCTAAAACAGGAATTTTTATCTATAATAACCCAGAACCTCTTCAAACATCTCTTGGAAGTTGATTTCTCTGTAACAGAAATTAAAATATTATTCAATCTACTTTAGACAAAATGGATAATTCTATCATAGTTAAGAATAGTATGGAAATTATTAAGTATATGCAAGGTAAAGAAATTATTTCTATTTATACCTATGATTTTGAAGATTATTTAACTCCATTGATATAAAAGACATGTTTAAGATTCTTAAAATAGCATATAGTAAATATTTTTTGAATAAGATAATAAAATATGATAAATGTATTTCTATTATTAAATTAGTATTAAAAGAAACGTATATTTTCCATGATAATGCTCATTATCAGCAAATTAAAGGATTACCACTAGGTGGACCAGCTAGCAACTGCTTAGCAAATATTTACTTGCATTTTTATGAAAATGAAAGTATTAGTTATGAATCTTGTTACTTTTTAGATACATAGATGCCTTAATTATTTTTAGTAATATAGTAGACTTTTTCCTAGCTTTAATTATTATCCCCACTATTTAAAATTGTTAAAAACTAATTACAATAATGAGTCAGTTAACTTTTTGGACCTTCAATTAAACGTTAAGAATAATTTGCTATTAAGTAATATTTTTGATAAAAGAGACTCATTTGATTTTAACATTATAAAAATGCCTTTCTAGGGTAGTAACTTACACCTATCAATATTTAGAAATATTATCTTAAATTTTATAAAAAGAGTTAATGATAGAGTTATTAATGAGATTTAGTTAATTGAGATTTAGTTAATGATAAAATTTTGATACATAGTAATTTTGTGAAGTTTTGCAATAATTGCTTAGAATACAATTATCCTAGTAAATTTATTGTTAAATATATTTCTATTTCTAATTAAATATAGTTTTATCTTAGTTCGATATTTTATTTAAAATTACTTCTCTCTCTCTATTTAATTTATTTTTAAAAAATATTTTAAAATATTTTAAGCGCTTATTTTAATTGCAATATAACTATCTAGTATATAATTATCCAAGTAAATTTACTTTATAATATATTTATTTCTATTTGATACTATCTATTCTTAACTTTGTTCATTATTTTATTTAATACTTCTTATGTTTAGTTTATTTTAATTTATCTTTGTGGTTATAGTGTAATTGCAAAATAACTATCCAGAAGGCACCACGGTTTTTTCCTTCTTGTGTTGGCGTTTCAATCTTTTACGTCATTTCTCGTGGGATATCATCTCGTTGAATTCTCGAGTTCCAGATTTTATTTTACAAGTAAGTTTTTCCTAATATTTTCTATATAAAATTTTTTTATTATTCCTCTCCTTGAGAGATTCATTATTGTTCTCTTTTCTCAATTTTTTTACTACTTTATTAGGTTATTCATTCACGTGTTGTATTAGGCTTAACTTTTCAACTTGTCTCTTTTTTTCTCTTTCTATTATGTCGAAAATTTCTGCTGTACGGGGAAGGTTGGATCCCCAAAGCATTGCTAACCCTAATTCACTGGCTTAATTTAGCGACAGCTTTAGACATCATAATAGTTCTCCAGTTTAGTCGAAAGACTTTTTTGTATATACATTTGTTGTGTCTGTTGAATTCCAATTTCTTACTTCTTTAGCACTGTAAGTTCTAGTACTTCTTCACTTTTATTTTATTATACTATATATATATAAAGAGAGAGAGATAAATAGGTAGAGATACATGTGTTTAAGTTTAAAAATAAAAACTGCGAATTGAATAAATTCTGTCAAAAAATAATTATTGTGTAAAAACCTGTATTTGGACTTTTTTTCTGGATACATTAAATAATAATGCATGCATAGCTTTAAAGCGATGAATATTATTTAAAAAAGATATGCACACATAAATATTAAAGATTCTTAATGTTTATCTTCGATAACAAATATTAAAAAATGGGATGACATTCCTTTTAAGGATATATACAATTAATATATTATTTCAACTTATTTAATGCACTTATAAGCAAAAAAAAAAAAAATGGAAAAAATAAAGACTTTTAGACTTTATAAATCAAATGTTCTTATTTGAATTACCGACCGATTTTTTCACTTTACCACAGAAAGAAATTAAATGAATTCTATTAGATGCTTTTATGAAATAATTATCGATAGTCACTTTTTGTACCAGAAATCAAAAAGCAATTTGCCTCTTCAAATAAAATCTCATGGAAGCGAATTTTCTTACAAAAAATGTTCAGTAATTTATTACGATAAAACTTTTATAATCACGCTTTTTGAGAATTCAATAGCCTTTTCCTCTTTTATCAGTTTTTATCTTTCCCTACAATTATGATTTTATGGTGATTAAAATTGATAAATTTACAATTAAGTACTGGAAATTTAATACGATTATGAGTTACCTACAGCAGTGCGAGTTAGATATAAAGTTGAAATTTAATTTTTTTTATAACTGTAATGGTTATAAATTTACGTGGAATGCTACTTTATTTTTAGATTTAATACTATTAGCATTGCCTATTTGTAAAAATCCCGCTTCGAAAATTGCCCCTTGTCTGATAATACAAAAGAAATAAGATTATTAAACATTCTTTCGTAAAAGTTTCGTATTTTTTTATAAACTATAATTTATTTTTCATTTTTTAGTTCGATCGACAATAAAAGCCTGTTTTTTTAGTTTTTAAAGCTATCATTTATTCTTTGTTGAATTTATCCTTGAGTTTGATATTTGGAGCCGGAATTATGTGGTTGCTGGAATTAGTCTTGCTCTTCAATGGATATTAATTAATGGTTCTGAAGGGTATTTATTTTCTCCGTTTACGGGGGCTCGGATGTGAGTCCCACATCGTTATATTTAAAGATTCCGTCTCTTTTGGCAGAGGTCTAACTGATAAAAGCGTGTTAAGAAGAAATATTAAATGTTAATCGTATTATCACCTTTTAAACGTATTGCTATAAAGTTAATTCGTATCATCACTTCTAAACATATTGCTTTATCAAAATAAAAAAGTATTTAGCAGTTAGAACATAAATTTATCACTTTTTAAACGTATTGCTATAATGTTAATTCGTATCATCACTTCTAAACGTATGCTTTATAAAAAAATATTTAACAGTTAGAACATAAACTGTTATTATTCTCATACACGGTTTTGTGGTTTAGTCGCTAAACTTTGAATTAGCCGCCAAATCTGAAAATGGTTTATGCAATTAATCACCAAATCTAGAAATCCTTAAAATCCTTAATTATGACGATCCTAATCAGGACAATGAAACAAAATTATGAAATTATTGTATTGTCATCGGTCCTTGAAAGTGTGCGAAAACTTTGAAATAATCTGATATTTTAAAGTGGGTAAAAATCGAATTCAAAGATTCCATTACATACAAGTGAAACTTATAAAACCGTGTTAAAAAGCGATTATCTGGATAAAATTAAATGAAACATTATTTGTCACAGATTTAAAGGCTTATTGATTACTTTTTAACTACGCTCGTAGTTAAAAAGTAATAATAATAAGCGAAATTTAAAAACATTCACAGGCACCTCCACTCCAGATTTCCACATCACGTCATTGTGAGGACCCGAACTCATGACTCGACTGAAACTGAGTACGAATTTACGATCATGAATGCTTAGAGCCATGGCTACTGGAGCATATGCCAAAAAATATGTCTCTTCTCTTTTGTTCAGGATTCACTTAAAAGTTTTAAAAGTGGAAATTAACTTATTTGTCAAAATAACATATTCTTAATCTATGAGCAAGGATATCATGTCTTGTAATTTTGAACAATAAAATGTCGTGTAACAAGGCTGTTAAGAGGGTTCGACACTTGAAATTTCAAAAAAATTATCGATTTTCACTTTTTTATTTTTTCTAAAGGTTCAGACATTTCTGTTTAAAATGATATATGATATGAGGAAATATGACAATTAGAAGTATTTTTAATTATTTTTTAAATGAAGCTACTAAAGCCACTATGATCATTAACACATACACACTTGCTATACACCATAATGAATTAAATGAAGCCAATTTTTAGAGATCTAGGTGAACCTGTGTTACTAAAAAAATGTTTACATGGTAAGACCAAAGTTAAAACGCGCGCGAGTCAGTTATTAACACCATATGATCAGGGATTCCAAGATCTACATCTGTGGAATTAAAAACTCTTAAAATATTAGGGGTAAATATGGCTATTGTGTGCACATGTCAATATGAGTCATGTAGCAAAATTAATGATCTTAAAACATTCTGATATTGAATCAAGCTATACCTGTAGATGTGTGTCAAGCTTCAAAAAACTAGATACACGTAGGATTCGTGCAGCTCAACGAAAGAATCTTGAAATCCCCCCAAAAGGCAAAATTGTTAAAAATAATGAAAAAAAAGAAAAGAAAAAGAGTATTTTGCATCTTTTAATATACTTTATACACCACATAAAACAAACTTTAAATTCATAAACACTTTCTATTAAAAAAAGAAATTATTTACACCTTTTTTTAAATTAATATGTGTTTTTTTATATATCTTACTCATCAAAAAAGAAAGAAAGAAAAAAAAACTAAAATAAAAACAAGAAGAAAGAATGTCGAAGAATTCATTGTATTTTCAATATTAAGAAAATAATTTTATTCTAAAATTAATAAATTTTAAGGACATTTTATAATTTAAAGCATACAAGTAATATTAAACATATATTATTTTGTAATTAGAACACGGAGACACGGGACAACTCCACTGAGGGTGAAGAGAATATGTTTCTAGTGAAGAAGATGTTTCTAGTGAACTAGGCAATAGAGGTTAAAGGTTGCACTTCTTGAATGAAACGTCCAGAACTCTATTGCTGTCGGCGAATTAGGATCTAATAAAACCAGTTAAAGATTTATGACCACCATAAAATGTGTTCAAGAGAGAATAACTTAAAATTTTTTCAGAAATACTTTAAAAAAAGGGAGAAAAAATTTGAATCGCAAAAGAAGAAGTTCGTTATATAGATAATGCGCTTCGATATAGAGAGGTTATTTAGCGAAGAAAATCGCGAAATGTTCAAGGTTCCGGGAAAAAGTTCTCTATATAGAAAAATTCGCAATATAGAGGCTCGTTATATAGAGGTTTGACTGTATTTTTGTAAATTCTACTACCATAATATAATTAATTAATTAATTAATAAGTGAAGATCGATTTTCATTGAATCTTTATGAATATGGATAAAGTATACATGGAAATACCAGACTTGACTTAATTTTCCATTATTACTTTAATGCGTTGCATCAAAAAAAATGGTGCTTATAACACTTCGAAAAATCTTGTACTGTAATCCAATATTGTCCCTTCTTTTGAAGATGCAACCAAATATTTGCATAGAAATCTCAACTGATGGTCTATCATTTATAAACAAAAATATATTATTTCATTGTCTTAAATAGAATCGTACGCTAACGTTCATTGTATTATGGTAATGCAATAATATCCTGAATACTTTAGCGAGACATTTTAACTTACTACAGGAAATTTGATTTCCTAACAAAAATTGAATAGATGTCTTGCATTAATATAATATAGGCTGAAAACCTCTATCAAATAAAGTTGTTAGAATTAATTTAAATTAGTTATATATTTCTAAGTTCCGCAATTCCCCTAATTGGGTTAATTTGGAAAGAAAATAATTCTGTGTAAGAAATATATTAAATTAACACATTCCCAAATGTTTTAATTTTTCGTCTGCAGAATCAGATATATTTAATTCATTTAACCCTTTATCTACCGACGGTACTTATAAGTACCACTTACTTTAAAATTACATAGAATAACCATTTCTACGAATACTCTGACGGTACTTAGCAGGAATATTCTTTGAAATCCACTCTTCCAAGATATACGGCAGCACGGGCTCTATGATGAGTATTTTAGCGGGGAAGATGAACAGTTTTATAGCAGAAATTGCGTTTTCAGCGCATTGCGAAAATTGTCATTTTTGTTCCGAAAAAATAGTTAATGTCAAAAATAAGTGTCTTACTATTTTTTGTATGTTAATGAAGACCTTAGAAAACAATTTGACTATTTATTTCAAGTGAAAAGTGTGTGTATAAAATTAATTTTACAGCTTTATATCTTTAATTAATTGATTACATCTAATAAATTAAATTTTCCAAAGTTGAGTATTTTGTTCATGTATTTTGTTCATGTATTTTGTTCATGTTGTATTTTGTTTCCCTTAATTTTCAATATAGTGATTCAAAAAAAATATTGCATGAAAAAAACTCCAGTAAATCATAGTACAGTAGATAAAGAGTTAAAAGGAAAATTCTAAGTCTATGAATTTCAATAATGCATAGGAAACATTTAAGCTTCATTTTGAGTCGAATATATGTTTGTAAATGCAACAGGTGTTGTGAAAATAGACATCTTCACCATACACACATTTGGAATTCTTTTTAACTTTAAGAAATTAATTTTCGAATAATTTTATATAAAACATTCTGAGATTTTAAAAAAAAGGGGGCTATAATGTAACTCATGTTGTATTTTGGAAGTTAAATGAGTAACATATTGCACTGATATCTATGAAGAAAGGAAAATTTATCTTAACAAGTAATATAAAAATAATTAAGTCAATTCCTATACTTAGATCAACAAAGAAAAATTTTATTTTAGCTACTTTTTATTAAATAGTTACAATTAATGTAAATATGTATATACATATGACAGAATCACAACATTAAGTGGTAATTGATTTTTATTAAATATCATTAAAGTATCGTATTGTCATCCAAAACAATCTCGTGTATATAAAATTTCAGTTCAACTGAATGCTTTAAAACGTGAGAAATAAACCTTTTCAAGTTTTGACACAAGTCACCAAAATGGTCGTTAAATCGCCAAAAATGATACCAACGTGGCTGTACTTGTAATTCTTTAAATAAATAGTTTTAATCAATTAATTTTTATTAATTATAATTAAATTAGTGTATTGTCATCCAAAATAATCACGTATACAAAATTTCAGTTCAATTGAACGCTTTAAAAGGTATTTTATTAACGATTAAAAACTACACCAAGACAAATAAATAAATAAATAGAGAGAGAGTGCGTGAGCTAATAGTAGGAATTGAATGAAAAAGGAATCTAGAATTCCTTTATGTATCATGGGTCAAAAAACACAAGTTATTCAAATTATCATAAGTATATGTTTTATTTAACGCTATTCTCTATAGGTTTTATGTGCCTGTGGTAGTCTAAAAGTCAAGGTCTCAAACTCAAGGCTGCCGTATCCTGAGTCCGAACCTAGTGCAAAGTACGTGGGGCCGCTACACTTTAAATCTGCCGAGGCTTAAACGTCTTTCCGCTGGAGTGGAAGTTAGGAGAAGGAAGCCAGCTCATTGGCCATCCGCGTCATTTGACCGTTGTTTGAAATTACGAGGTCCGTCAGAAATACCCCTTGGGCAGCTTTATAGCGCCACGTTAATATAACTCTCACCTAATCATTAAATTGGCTCATATATATTTAAGCAAATAAATTTGTGGTCATGGTAGTCTAGTGGTTGCGGTCGCAAACTCGTGGCCGATGTGTTATGAGTTTCACTGAAGATCCGCCCTGTAGAGAAGTGAGTCAGTGAATATTAACGTCGCACTGTCCAGCTACACGAGGGCCCTAGGCGACGGACCTCGTAATTTTGAACCATGGTCAAATGACGAGGACGACACCTAGGATGGTACTTCTCTCCTAACTACGACACCACACCAACGAGAAGACATTTGAGCTCTCGACAGATTTCTCGTACATCGCTGCCCTACACGGCGGGTCTTTAGTGGTACTGGGCTCGAACTCGTGACATGCCAGCCACAATCCGATACCTTGACCACTAGTCTACCTCGGTCACCCGTATAGAGGGGATGGCCTACATTAAAACTGTCAAGGTTTCAGTCTTTTCGCTGACGTAGTGTGGTAATTTGCAGAGGATGCTAGTTCATATTTCTTCCTCGTCACTTGATCTTGGTTCTAAATTACGAGGTCTGTCTAAATAACCCTCGTGTTGCTTTATAGTGCTGCGACGTTAAAAACACTCGCATATTAAACAAATAAATTATATGAAGAAAAATATCGTCATAATATATATCGATTATTTAAAAGTATTTAACTTTTTTATCTAAAGGGTGTTTTTTGAGAGGTATAGAGTTTTAAATTGCAATAAAACAACGATGTATTATTCGATTGACATGAATTTTTTTTATTCGAAAGATAATCTTGTGGCATTACATTTTAAATATGATTTCTGGCATAGGACTGCCATGGCTGGCTCGGATGTAGTCCAATCTGGACGTCCAATTTTCGATGACTTTTTCCAACATTTGTGGCCGTATATCGGCAATAACATGGCGAATGTTGTCTTCCAAATGGTCAAGCGTTTGTGGCTTATCCGCATAGACCAATGACTTTACATAGCCCCACAGAAAATAGTCTAGCGGTGTTAAATCACAAGATCTTGGAGGCCAATTCACAGGTCCAAAACGTGAAATTAGGCGGTCACCAAACGTGTCTTTCAATAAATCGATTGTGGCACGAGCTGTGTGTGACATGTTGCGCCGTCTTGTTGGAACCACAGCTCCTGGACATCATGATTGTTCAATTCAGGAATGAAAAAGTTAGTAATCATGGCTCTATACCGATCACCATTGACTGTAACGTTGTGGCCATCGTTTTTGAAGAAGTACGGACCACAATGATTCCACCAGCCCATGAAGCGCACCAAACAATCAGTTTTTCTGGATGTAACGGTGTTTCGACATACACTTGTGGATTAGCTTCACTCCAAATGCGGCAGTTTTGTTTGTTGACGTAGCCATTCAACCAGAAGTGCGCTTCATCGCTAAACAAAATTCGCTTATGAAAATCGGGAACAACGGCAATCTCGTTTTGGGCCCATTCGACGAATCTACGCCTTGCTTGATGATCGTTTTGATGAATTGCCAAACCAAACTGAGAATAAATCACTTGACAGCTGTTAAATCGGTCGCCATCTTGGAAAGTAATGCCAACTTAAACTTCTATACCTGGAAAAAAAAACACTCTTTATAAAGTAATTAGAGATTAGAGAGAGATAAAACACTGTACGTGAAAAATAAAGTGTTTATCTGTTAACAGGGTCAAAGTGGACGATGTTTCTCTCTCGTAAAAACAGTTTACTCCTAATTAGGTTGTTGAAATTATGTTTAAAATATTATCTCAAATTTCATTTTTTCCTTGTAATAAAAGAGACAGCCCTTTTTTTCTAAGATAATTATTTTGGTAGAAATAGAACAATAAGTCTAAGTGTATAAGTTCCTTGATAAGATTTAAATAAAATTTACAATAATGCTGTATTGAAAAGAGTTTAAATAAAAATGAGTTTATAAATAATTTAGAGAATATCTGCTAAATGCGTGTGTGTATTTTATAGACAAGGGCAAAAAGGTAGAAAAAGTGATGGAAAAAATAATTTTTTATATAGTTCAGTCAATTCTAACAATTTGTTCAATGCATATTGTTACGAATGCTGCGCAATCAATGCCTAAAATACTGTAAATAATCTATATCTGGGTGTTTAACCCTTTAACGGGCACAAAGGTAAAATACACTTTTCTATAATAAAGTACTTGATAAATGTCATGTTCTCATTCTCTATAAACATTATTTAGTCACAAAAAAAGTATCTGATCAGTGGTTTTATTCCTGAGTGTTGGCTAGACATTATAGCCACTGCTCATTTGCAACATTTAACTTACTTTTCAGGACAGAAAAAATGAATCATTTTACACCAAACTTTTTTATGAAAAATTAACATTTATGTTAATAACTATTTCAATAACAATTAAATACAAAATAGAAGTACAATAAAATAATAATAGAATAATTGTACAATAAGAATACTTAATTAGAATATACATTGAAAAATTGGGGTATATATCCACAATTTATATTTAATTTAATTTTAGTATAAAAAGTAAGAAATAGAGAGTAATGTTGTTGTCGTGTGTTTATTACTGGGATACATACAAAAGACGTGAGATAGATGAACAGGAACATATAACACAACCACAGAGGAATACAGATTTAATTACAAACGATGATCCCAGCATATAACAAGAAGAGGTGCGCTGCTTTTCCTTTCGAAACGGGAATCCATTTCAGGCGAAAGAGACCGACTTCTTTCCGGAAGAAGATACAACCAAGTCTTACTCGGGATTCGAACCCGAACCCACTCGGTTGCAAGCCGAGGGACATAGCCACCATACTGACTGGGCGACAATAGAGAGTAATATTTTTGAGTATTTAAATTAGTTATTTCACAAATTTGATGATCTATTTACTGTGGAACTTTATAATATGCAAACGTTTTCTACGAACAGAAAAGCTGTAATGAAAGATTTTCGAACCCGAGAATCTTGTACCACATATTGTAATCAAAGTTTGTTTTTATTTCCGTCCCCCAACATTCTCACGTGATTCTAAATGCTCTCTCTCGAGTACAGGAAAAGCGAAAATTTCTCTAGGTCATTTTTCTCTTCTATATGGACAGTGGATAGAGCATCTATCCACATGTAAAAGCTTTCCAAAAACCTATATAAAACCCTTTTCTTGTACAATTGCTTAATTAATTTAGATGAGAGAAAAGTATACTTAAGAAATGTCGAAATTTTTTCAAAGATCAGAAATTTTATTTATAGTAATCAAAATACAATTTGTAGATTTACACCGAGAAAAACTGTTTTTAACTACCCATCAGAGGACATGAAATGCAAAATAATGTATCGTGCTGCCATCCGTATTAAATTTTATGCGTTTTAGCTTCAATTAACGCATATGGATAGACTAAATATCCAGCATCCACGTGGAGAATTTTTTTTAATATGTGGCTAGACCTATTAGCCATTGCCCGCTAAAGGGTTAATACGTTAATATTACTTTATGTTGTATTTATTTTATGTTAAAATTGTTATATTCGCAAGCAACGCCATTTTTTTCACTATAATGGGGATTCAATGGAAACTTACCGAAATATTGGCGATTCAGTCAAATTGGCATCATTTTCGGTGACCAAATTTGGCTGGTTGGTAATCCTTTTTGGTGTCTTGGTTATCATAAGGATGCTTTTGGAAGTTACAGGAGAAATTTCACGATCTGTGACGTAAGCTAATCTTTCGAGAAAGATCCATGCACTTTGTAAACAAGGGTCGCTTGCTGAATTTAGTCTGCATTTTTTTTTTTGCCGTTGAAGAGTCGACCAGCGATTAGTTGCTACGATAGAGCGAGTGCTTGCGAATAATCTTAATCATTACTTATTTTTATTTCTAGACACTGATAGTTGTGTCTTAGTGTTGTAGAAGGTATGAAGGCCTTTTGAAATTTATTTTGCGAATTTTGCTGCTGTAGCTGTATCCTGTATTTTAAGAATTGTTTTTCTACAAAAAATACATCACTCCTGAATAGCTTTTTTTTGCTCTGGGAGACTGATGGCATGAAATCCTCGAACCCCGATCTACAAAACAATATTATCGTTTATTTAAAATAATAGCAGTTAATTTTTTTACAGTATGAATATCGTATTACTGTATTTATAACATAAATTTGTCTCGAAGAATGAAATTAACAATTCGGAGTTCATTAAAACAGCTCTTATTTTTAGTCTTTATTTTATTTAAAATATGCATAATTGCACTTCAGACCGGGATTGCAACAATCCTTTAATTAACGAAGTTGACAGGAATCTTTCTTTCATTCTATCCCCCCACTTATTGATTCTTCAAGGAAGAAAAATTGAGAAATACATCCGAATAAAAATATATAATTAATGATTAAAACTAGAAACTACATTTGTTTTAAAAAATAAATAAAATAAAAAAGAATTTTATTCTGTAGAATTATATTTTTATTCAGAAAACATTGCAAAAATGTAGATAGTTTATATAAAACTTTCTCCCTTTAAATTTTATAAGAATGCATGCAGTTTTTCTAATAGTAAAATTTCAAAAAGTAACTGTGGAGTTTTAGAATATGAAATAAATTTCATTCTATTGAGAAAACGCCATTCTGAAATCCACATATTTTTTTTTATTATGTCCCGTGGTTTGCAAAGTTATCAACATAAAAACAAATGGCACAAATCATTATCATCTATTTATGCTTTTAGCTTTTATAAATGAATTAAATATTTTAAACGCGCCATTTACATATATAGTACAATGCAGTCGCGTAATGGAGAATATTAGGGCCCCCTCTAAAGTCAGGCTTTGGGCCCCAAGTCAAAATACGTACTTGGTGTCAGTCCGGCTTTGGGTCCCATAGAACCACTGACCCTCCCCGCGATGCGGGGATGTGCGTTACGCCACTGGTACAATAGATTACATTCATGTGACGTCAGAGTCACATGATAAAAGCATTCCCGTGTTTCCAGCCAATCAGTTCATTAAATCGTGTGGTGTCATAGTCACATGATAAATACAATCATGTGTTTACAGCTTATTTCATAAATTCTTGGGGTGTCATAGTTACATGATAAATGCAATATCGTGTTTGCAGCTTACCATTTCATAAATTCGTGTGGTGTCATAGTCACATGATAAATACAATCTCGTGTTTGCAGCCAATCAGCTCATAAATTCACGCGTATTATGTCATAGTCACATTATAAATATATTCTAGGGTTTCCAGCCACTATCTTTTCCTGTGCTTTGCTGTTGTGAACTTTTGTTTTTACAGAAACTTTCCGTTAAAAATACATATTTATTAATAACAATAACGCATATAGATAAAAAAAGTATTTGATTTAAAATGGCTCATATAATATAAGATTTTTTTTTAATTTAGAAAAAATTTTTGAAGAGATTGCACGAAGTACAAATACAAGTCTAATGACAGTTTTGAATTCAATAGGGATCACGTGATTGCGTGCATCACGTGACCATCAGGAATTTAGTCCTATGAATGGATAATTAATTATATGGATATTAATTATGATACATTCCTAAAATTCAACCGGCAATTTTATTAAACATTACATTAGTTACTTAGAGTTTTAAATAAAAAAAATTATACATATAAAAGGAACCACACACATATGAAAATATGTTATCACTCAAATTTAAAATTCCTTTTATTTAGAACACTTTTTGATTTTCTGTATTTTAATTAGTATTGAATAGTATTGCAGTATACTAATAAGTAATTCTTTATAATTCTAGAACATTATAGTAAAAATAATTCACTAACTCAGTACAACATATCGCTGTTATTTTCCAAATCATTTATACTACTCTCAATAAAATTATTCTTCTAAAAAAAAGAATTGCAGAAACGAGAGACACTTTTTCAACTGCTTTCAGAAGAGAATGAACTGCATATTTCATTCAATAGAACTTTATCTATACAAACACATAAAGCGAAACAGCAATGTGGTTTCCCCATGTTTTAATATAATATTCAAATTTTAAAGTAACTTAAAAACAATTTCATGTTTAAAATAGTCTATAGTCTTATTTTAAATTCTCTCTCTATAATCATTTTATTCCTTTTATTAAAGTAATCTGTGAATGAATTCCCGTAGTTGTACAATTGTTTCATTTCTCTATACAGGAATCTTCAAATAATTAAACTTTTCTTTCATGTACAGAGAATCACAAACTTTTTTTATTTCTTTTGGTAAAGATTAACTTCATTTTTTGGATGGATTTCAGAAATGGCTTTTGTATTTTTCTGTTTTGATTCATCATAAATGCCTAAGGCAAAGGAATTGTTTGTAAATTTCCCGAGGGTATAGACAATACCCTTTTTATCTTTAAAAATTATCTGCTCTTCAAGAAGAGATGGGAAAAAAAGAAGCAATGTTTTGTTTTAGGGTTATTTGTCTTTGTAATATTTTGAGGTGATAAAAGTAGTAAATTTTTAATTTACGCTTCAAGAATTTACGAAAATACAATGCATTTCGGTGCCTTTTATCTCGATGACAATTGAGTTGTTTTTCGACATTTTTTCCAGGAGCATTGCTTTTCAAGTACTTAAACAAATTTATTTCATAAAAGTGTAAAATATTTGAAATATAAGCATTTGAAGCTACGTGAGGGTTGACGATGGTCAGCTGTGGAACCCCACACCCCAAACTTCTACAACAAACAAGAAGTAGAATGGCCATTGGGACACTTGATCTCTGATGATGTTTTAATCCCTTATCTTTAGGATATTGTTAAGCATTACTGATAGAGCTTGCCATGTTTATTGAGTGAATAACAAAATTAAGAAAAGTAAAGTTAAAAATTAAAGTTATAAAATAAATTTTAAAATTGCGCCATTAAAAAAATTAAAAGTAAAATTGCCAGAGCTGATTTTACTGCCTGTGTTGAAATAAAAAGAGTAGTTAATAAGTATTGTCCGAGGCTAATTCCGTTACTGGAGGCTAGCGAACGGACAACTTCTTTCAGTCTCGACACATTAAAAGCGTCAATCATTAGCCCCTTTAAACCAGGAGTCATTGGGGGACCAGGACTTGACAGAAATAAAATAAACTACGAGTTTTAGGGACCATGACCCGTGGGACTAGGGTTTCTTTCCCGGAAATCATCCGATTTCAGTACCTTTTGTACTCTCGGAAATTGCACTTTGTTCTCGGGAATTCCCGGGAGTGGCCCGAGACTTAAAAACATCTATGAGATAGCTATATTTTTGACGATTGTGGATTTCAATAGATACAAATTTTAGCTGACCATACAGTGACAATTTGCGATCGTTCTCACGGAACTTCCTGGACGGAGGAATTTTCGTTTCCAAAGCAGTGGGGTAAGAATGTAAAAATAAAAAGAGGGGTTGGTGAGAATTTTTCCAGCTTCTCGTGGGAAAGAGTAAATCCTTGGCAAAATCAGTTCCTGTCTGTCTATCGAACATTGTTTCGTCAACTAAAAGCATTTAGTTTTTTAAAATGAATCGCACTTTTTAGTCTACCAGCTCGACCAATCTGATCAAACTTTCGAGATCTTGATTTGTATGGCTAATGTAAGTATTAATACTTAAAACTATTATTCCTTTGATTTTTTAAAACCATTGCTTCGTATACTTGTTTTTATTATGAGCTATCTAATTGAATCAGCAATTTGAAGAAGCGGATGAACCCTCAAATTGTTTGGGGAAGAATATTTTTAAGCAATCTAGCAACTTCTCTGATATATTATTTTTCTTAACCAAACTTTCGTGTGAGTTTCTTACATTAATATTTATTTATGTTTATGTAACAATAATTTAGTAATTCCATGTGAACAAGAAATCTATCATACAAATAAAATCTCTTAAATTCCGTATTTAATATATTTAACGTACGTAATCGTTACTTCAGCAGCAAATAAATGTTTATCTACGTATTAATATTTATCTCTTAGTAGCAACATTAGAGAAATAATTAATTCAGCTTCGACTAATTAATTTTCAAATGTATATGAGTCAGAAAAGGAATATTAATTTTAGAAAGCATTTTTTAAATGTGAATTTTTTTTTAAATGTGAATTCCATTAAAAAACTACATTTTAATTTATGGAAAGATTTTTTCTCTGTATACATGATAAAGTTGAAAATAAAAAATTGAGGTGTGGTGACAATATCTGCAAAATATAGCGTGATATATTTATTTATTATTAACTAAGTAAATTCTTTTTATTCGAATTTGTAGCAATTTCTTTCTTTAGAATAATTATTTATTCCTTCGAAATACTTCTTTCAGCAGATTTTGTTACTAAACTTCGTTTGAAAATTATTTATCAAAACATCAGTTGGATTCCATTGGAGTACAAAGGCTGATTTTAAAATTTCTGTCTGCCTCACAAAATCATACTAATTTTGCAGGGAGGGTGGATGGAAATATATCTGATACACTATTTACTCTTTTAAAACTTTTTCAGTTTTATTAATAGTTATATGACATACATTTTTAATTTTTTATAGGACCACAAACGTTTAAGGTATCCGACTACGTTCGGAACAGTGATTTTGCAAAAGCATATAAATGGATAATATTTATGATATTTAGTGTCACTTAGATTAGAAAATATATATAAAACTGTTTTAAGAATAGTATTACAATAAAAAATTATTTAAGTACAATATTTTGACAAAATATTAAGATTGAATGACCAATTTTCAAACCAATTTCAACCAATTTCCAAAATTCAAACAATTTTCAAAATATTCACCAATTTCAATGTGTTTTAAAGACATTTTTACAAAAGAAATTATTTAAATACAATACTTCGGCAAAAAAGTTACTTAGAAAAACCGTTTTTCAAAATGTTCTCCTTTTGTGAAAAATGCTTCGATTATAATAATATTTCGCCTGTATATAGCTCAGACCTCTGTACAGAGGCTCAACTAGAACTTTTGAAGCATATAACTTAGAAGTGTGTTTATCCATGTTTTATGATACAACAGAGAGGAGAAATTTTAAGAAAAAAAAGCCGATAACTATTTCAATTGGTTGTAACTCTGAAAATAATGTGAATTTTTCAAAAATCCTAGTTCATCCTCTGTACAGAGATTCTGAGCTATATGCAGGCAAAGTATTATTATAATAGAACCATTTTTCACAAAAGGAGAACATTTTGAAAAAAGGTTATTCTAAGTTAATTTTTTGCCGAAGTATCGTATTTAAATAATTTTTTCGTCAAAATGTCCTTAAAGCACAATTTTATACATGTATTCTAATCTAAGTGACACTATATATCATGAAAATTATCCATTTATGCGCTTTTTTAAAATCACGGTTCCGAATGAAGTCGGATACCTAAAGAATCCGAAAATTTATGAATCGAAAATTTAAAAAAAAATGACGGTATTTTCCTCATTATGTATAATTATTATTGATATTGTTTAAAACTACCTTGTTTTTAAATTTGTTGATGTATTCCCAGGAAATCAGAAGCCTTAATTAGGACACCGCAGCAACATGAAACAACAAACAACACCCAAAACAATGTAATTATTTCAGCATTCAATTAATGCGCGTATGGTTGTGAAATAGAATTGCGAACGTATGATTCACGGTTCACTAAGCTGCGATATATCAAACCATTATGCTTTCTAAGCGTATCATGGGGATGTTACTTTGTATTTCATTCTGATTTATAAACCAGGAAAAGAATGAAGTGTTTCAAGTATGTGAAGTCAAAACTAATATTTTTTTCCATTTACTTTGAACTGATTCTTTCTTTCTTTTCATTTGTTTACGGAAGATCACGTGCGTATAGTTCTGTAAATACAAAAACGATAGTTACGTGGTCATAATCTGCATTTTAAATTAAGTAGAAATATAAAATTTGGGAAAAATAACTGAAAACATTGAAGCTAATTATTGGAGCTAAATTATTATTCATGATTTAAAACGTTACAATGAGTTTTCTTTTAAAGTAATAAATTAACTTGAAAATGTACGTTATGAAATACATTTTTAGTGAAAAAATATTATTGACAGATTAAAATATAAATTCCAAATCCGCCTTTCTAAGGTGGCTGAAAAAATTATTTGAAATGCAATTTTTTTGGCATAAAATAAAGATAAAACGATATATTTTCAAAATATTCTCCTTTAATGGAAATTGCTTCTATAGTAATAATATTTTTCCTGTGTATAGAGACTTCTCTATAGAGCCTGAATTGAAATATATAATTTAGGAGTGAATTAATGTATAGTTTAATATATTATAGTAGAGAAATTTTAACAAAAAAACACCGATTATTATTTCAACTGATCGTAACTCTTAAAATGAGGTGAATTTTTAAAAAATCCCATTTCTGGCTCTAGATAGAAATCCTAGATATATATACACAAAATACTATTGTTATAGAAACGTATTTTTCAAAAAGTATAATTTTTTGAAAATATGTCATTTTATCCGATTTTTTTTCTTTTTTTTTGCCAAATAATTGCATTTAAATAATTTTTTCTTGTAATAGTATTTTTAAGACAATTTCATACGTATATTTTAATTTAAGTGACACTCTAACGGTGCTTTACGGTTTAACTGGTTTAAGCCTAAAATTAATGAACAAGATCTCGGTGGTAAAATTAAGGTATCCGACTACGTTTGGAACCATGATTTTAAAAAAGCACATAAATGGATAATTTTCATATTTAGTGTCAGTCAGATTAGAATACATGCATAAAATTGTTTTAAGGACATTTTGCCAAAAAAATTTTATTTAAATATAATGTTGCGGCAAAAAATTTACTTAGAATAATCTTTTTTCCAAATGTTCTCCTTTTGTGAAAAATTATTCGATTATAATAATATTTTGTCTGTATATAGCTCTACAGAGGCTCAACTAGAATTTTTGAAAAATTAACATTATTTTCAGAGTTACCACTAATCGAAATAATTATTCGCGTTTTTTTCTTAAAATTGCTTCCCTCTGTTGTCGTAAAATTTGAATAAACCCACTGCTAAGTTATATATTTCAAAAATTCTAGTTGAGCATCTGTACAGAGGTCTGAGCTATATACAGGCAAAATATTATTTTAATCGAAGCATTTTTCACAAAAGGAGAACATTTGGAAAAAAGATTATTCTAAGTTAATTTTTTGCCAAAATATTCTATTTAAATAAAAAGAATTTGTCAAAATGTCCTTAAAACAATTTTATTCATATATTCTAATCTAAGTGACACTAAATATAAAAATTATCCATTTATGCGCTTTTGAAAATCACGGTTCCGAACTTAGTCGGATACCTTAATACATTTTTTTTCCATAAAAAATCACCAATTACAAAAGGACGGTATTTTAAGATTTTATACGACAAATACAATTTTTCCTTTAGAGGAACAAATTAAGTACATTTTAGTTTAAATACAGTCCAGCATTGGACGGCGAGATGGATGATTCCAACTAGTTGAGATCCGGGGTTTTTCTGATGTAAAAGGTAGTGGGATTCAAGTTCATACTCCTGTTACAAATGTGTTCATAGCACAGCGACATCTATATTCCCGTCTGTGAAATTTAGCTTGCGTTACTACACTAAATATTAAAAGAAGAATTCATTTTGCAGCTTTTGGACAATAATGTTTGCAAACTTAGCTAATCACTTTAAACTTGCGTGTAATTTGTTTAATATTGTTAGTTTAACGTAATACAAATAAAATTTTTGTTAATAATGGTGATCCGAATTATTACGAAGAGAAATTAGGTTTTCTTTTTGCCAGAAGCATATGGTAAAACAAATTCGAATGCGACAAAGATAATATAAAAAATGTTGTCCTGAGCAAAATATAGATTTGTATGCTTGTGATTTGGAGGTATTTACGCTAAAAAAATCTCTTTAAGTAGTTTCCTCGGTATCTTTTTTTCCATAATAATCAAGATCCGAAAATATATTCCATTACATTGAGCGAAAATTGATTAGTTGAGATTGTGCGTTCGAAATTATAAAAGTATGTATGCGAACTTGAATAATATCCTAAATAAAAATAATAATCATACAATACTGACCAATGACTTACTGTACACATATAATGGGTTTCTCTGATTTTCATTCTCATACGTATTCGAAAAAGTAATGTACTCCTTTTAACAAAATCATCTAATTTCTTTAGATACGTCCGCATTTAATAATGTTTTCCGAAGAATTTTCGGGCTTTCTTTTTCTCGTTATTCGAAAGTTTGTCGCTACTCCACCTACGTATTTTATTTGTAGTATTGCCTTTTAAAAGATAGGAACTATTTTTAGGTAAAATCTCGAAATGAAAATATTATTTCTTTTTCTTATTTGGAACTACTCACGAAACTCATTTCAAAAGTTTACGTGTTTCCAGAGGGCATGTTAGGAAATATTGACTAGATCATAGAAAATTGGTTTTTCAGGAAGGTACATTTTCTTCAAAGAATGAACCCCAAGCATAAATAAAAACATCTATGTTTAGTACCTTCATTATAATTAGGGATTTCCGAAGCAATTGCAATATTAAAAATAAGTTACATGATTTGATATTTGATTTACTACTAATGTATAAAGATGTCAACATGTTTTGTATGTTTTATTAATAATTTTAAAAAATCACTAAATTATTTCGATGAATCTTGTTTTTTACTTAAACATGATGTTGTCAAATATTTTTTTTTTATTTTAAAATTAAAATGAATAATAAAATCAAGTTAATATTTAATTTAATATTGAAATTTCATTATTGTAAAACGAAATAAATAAATAGAAAAAGTTAACTTCTCAAAATCTGGATTTATTCAAAAATTCGCAAGTTCCCAATCATTTATTCGTTATCCATTTTTAAAGGAAGCAAATTAAAAAAACAGAAAACTAATTACTATGAAAATAATCAGTCTTCAGAGCTTTCAGTATATATATATGCAAATCCTTAATGAATATATTTTTTGTAAAATTGTTTCTTTTTCCCTTTTGATTTTTAAATCTTAAATAAGGTAAATATTTAATGCAAAAAATAATATAATTTGAAAGTACCTCTTTTTGGATATTAAAGTAGATTAAATATTTAGAACTAATTAAAAGCAATTATTTATGTAAAAACTCCTTTTTGAAACTCTTCTATGAAGTTGTGTGCTTAACGTTGCAAAGGATTCCACTAATATTTTTTTAAAAAAAATATTTATGAAAAAAGTATATCTCTTATATATAATCTAAAAACAATTGTATTTCTTCAATTGAATTAAAAAAAAATTTCGTTAATTCCCTGTCACGATAAAATTTTTATCGAAGATAAGAATGTTACTTCATTGTTATTTCATAGGTTCAGAATTTCTATATCAGAAAAAAAAATTACAATTGTTAATACACAAGAAAATTAGAAATCTGAGAAATAATTTAGGTGATGCTAAATTTATAAATTAAAATTTCCCGTTAAAAATAAATTCAGCACACAAAAGATGATATAATGAAATAATTTATGTTTATATATAAATCTTTCATATTCGTGAATATGTCCTGTAAAATTTCTTTTTTTTTTGTTTTAAAATCTAGAATGTTATGCTGATTGAAATGCAAAATCATGCAGCATTCACAAGAGTAAAAAAATTAATAAATATTTTTGTTTTTTCGTTCCCTTTTAATTTAGAAGTTATGTTTATAAATTTCGATGTATTAATAATAACAATAATTACGTATAATCTCAACCGTATTAGCGAAATTATATGAAACAAAGCAAATGGTTGCCAATTCAGCGTGTATGCCACATGCGAAATCAAGGTTGCAAGGCAAGTTATCATGAACGTTGGCATTTTTACAATAGTACGTAAATACCTAATAATTATACTCCCTTTATTTAACAGTAGTGCACAACATAATTACGATGAACGATTAAAATATACATAAAAGTACTTGCAGAAGTGGAAGGAAAAAAAATAAAGATAGAAACATTCTTTATTTTCTTGCTTTCACGAAAACTCAGTACAGTATGTTCCAATAAATTTAATAGCCTAGATTTAAGACGGTAATTAGAAAATCCACAGCACTAACTCTTAGCTCAAAGAAAAAGACCTACATAGCTTAGTAGATGGAAGCCTTAATACTATGTAATACTTTTTGAGAATTTTTAAGCCAAAATAAGATTGTTTTAAAAGAAATTTTTAATGTAGTTATCTGAAAACAGAACGAAGAATAAGCTGCATAAAATGATGAATTTTATTTATCTTGTTTCAACAACAGCAACTGGAAAATCTTTGTTTTTTATTTATATTGCCACGAAATTTGTCTAAAGAATACTTAAAATAGTGTGAATAATTTGTGTCTTGATGTGTAATTCGTTTATGTTGCTCTGTGTTGCATTTGTTTTATGTTAAAATTATAATATTCGCGGGCAACGCTGTTCTTTACATTATTGTGGCGATTCAATGGAAAAAATTGGCGAAATTTTGGTGATAGAGCAAAATTGTGGCATCATTTTTGGCAAGTTCGTGACCATATGGATTCTTCTGGAAATTAGTGAAGAAATCTACTTGTATATCACGATCTATGACGCAAGCGGATTTTTCTCGAAGTGTCCGCGAGGCCTATATATTGGGGGACACTTGCCGAAACTGGATTAATCTCATTTTAACCGTTGAAGAGTGGTATAGATTGGACAGTGAAGAGACGACCAGTGATTAGTTATCACTTCGGCTGTTGAGTAGGACGAAAGAGTGCTTGTGAATAAAATCTTTAAACATTTCTTACATTTTAGATATTGATACTTGTGTCTGAGCGCCGTAGAAGGTGTGAAGGCCTTCTAAGATCAACTCAGCAAATTTGAGAACTGTATTCTGTATTTCAAGGATAAATTCGTTAAATATAATCGATTTTCGGCAATAAATTTCCATCGCTCCTGAGGAATTGTCTTGCTCTTGGCAACTTATTAGCAGAAAATCCTTGAACCTCGAACTGCATAACAATATCTGTACTATATATAAAGGAGAAAAGAGACTCACTCATTCATCAGGATATTTACGGAACTATTAGACCTAAAGACTTGAAATTTGGTAGACATGTTTCTCTTATGGAGTAGAAATCTGCTAAGAACGGATTTTGAGAATTTCGTACCAAGAGGAGCTACGGGAGCTTAAGGGACGTTATGGATAAGTATTCCCATTCTTGAACTGTTAGACTTACAAACTTGGAATTTGGTGGGCGCGTTTCTTTCATTGATTAGGGATCCACTACAAAAGGGGATTTGGGAAAATCTACCCCCAAGGGGAGTTGCAAAAGCCTAAGTAGGAGAGATATTGATAAAAAAATTCCTGTTTTTGAACTGTTAGATTCAAATACTTAAAATTTGTAAACATGTTGCTTTTGATGAATAAAGATCCGCTAAGAAATGACTTTACGGAGATCAACTTACATGAGGGAGGGAGCGAGGAGTTACTAGGACGTATAGATAAAAAAAACTCCGTCTTCGAATTATTAGATCTACAGTAATGAGAAATTGATATGATTGTATTTTTATCTTTTTCTTTTTGTTGAATTGAAATCCTCTAAGAACAGGCTAAACTGGAAATCAACTTTGAAAAGGGAATACGCGGCTTATCGATAAAAAACTTCTGTTTTTTTCAACTATTAGATTTAGAATTTAAATTTGGCATGCATGTTTATTTTGTTTAGAGATCACTAAAATTAGATTTTGCGGAAATCCACTTTGGAGGACTGGAGGAAGGAGTAACAAGAGCGTAAAAGATAATTCTATCTCAATTTTAGAAATTCATGTCCTGTACTTTTTAAATCTAGAGGTGAAGCTTATAAGAACGTTTACAATGCAATCCAACAGGTAAACAGCATATATTCGTATAATATCATGAAATATTTAATGAAGTGGGCAGGTAATGGCTAGTACATATGCATATAGATATGCATTCAAATTCGTAATCAATTTGTCGAGATGCAGATATCTCCAAGATAAATTTCAACAAATTTAAGGTGTCTGGGAGTCAAATTTTCTTGCGACAACTAGCAATAATTTTTTAAAATGCATCAGATAGTTCAATAACAATTTAGATAAGCTATGTTACCTTTACGCTTTAACTCATTTAAAAAAATTGACGTATTTTTTTAACAGACCCCTCATTAATTAGAATTTTTAGTACTTTTCCGTTTCGACAGCGCAGGCGATAAAGTCGCCAAAAATGATGTAACTGATGCCAAACGGAAAATTTCCGCTGGTAACCTTTTACCACCACACTTTCAAAAGAAGGTGCGGTCATTTCTTATCAGTAATGTCTTTTTCATATTATATTGAAAATGGATAGAAAACAATGATAATTAACATTTATCAACATTTTTTTATTGTTTATATGTTGTGTGTTGTCGCTAATAAAGCCTGCTTGGCGAGATTTACGCCTGCAAAACGGAAAAGTACCCGATTTCTTAAGGTATCCGACTACGTTCGGAACCGTGATTTAAAAAAAAACGCATAATGGATAATTTTAAAGATATTTAGTGTCAGTCAGATTAGAATACATGCATAAAATTCTTTTAAGGACATTTTGACAAAAAAATTTATTTAAATTTAATATTTCGGCAAAAAATTAAATTAGAATAATCTTTTATCCAAATGTTCTTTTGTGAAAAATGATTCTAATTATTTTGCCTGTATATAGCTCAGACCTCTCTACAGAGGCTCAACTAAAAATTTTGAAAAAATCACATTATTTTCAGAGTTACCACCAATTGAAATAATTATTCGCTTTTTTTTTCTTAAAATTGCTCCCCTCTGTTGTCGTAAAATATGAATAAACCCACTTCTAAGAAATATATTTCAAAAATTCTAGTTGGGCCTCTGAACAGAGATCTGAGCTATATGCAGGCAAAATATTATTTTAATAAAAACATTTTTCACAAAAGGAGAACATTTGGAAAAAAGATTATTCTAAGTTAATTTTTTGCCGAAATATTGTATTTAAATAATTTTTTTTGTCAAAATGTCCTTAAAATAATTTTATGCATATATTCTAATCTAAGTGACCCTAAATATCATGAAAATTATCTATTTTTGCGCTTTTGAAAATCAATGTTCCGAACGCGTAGTCGGATACCTTAAAATATATTTCCGATTCTTGAATTAATTGCAGTATGAAAGTGATCATAATTTACCAAAGAGATAGTCTTTTAATTTAAAAACAATTAACTTTGTTAATGGGCTGCATATTAGTAACTAGGCCTTTGCAGACACAGCAAGCCCTCAAATGTGAGAGCGATTTCATTGGGGACACCATCTAGTGGTAGGTTCCAAATTTTCGACGCATAAATTAATTTTAATTGAAGTGTTCATTGGGTGCTAAATTTTCCATGATTTAATTTTCTGAGAGTACCAGAGCCAAATTGATACTCAAAGGATCTTTTACAGTCCACATAATCATACGACTTACGTGCCTGCAATTTTCGTATCCAGAAAACCTGTCGCTTCCAGCTGGCATCGAACCTTGGGTTTATGTGTACGCTACCTTTAAACCAACAAGCCGACACAACATTCGACAAACGTCGTGGAATTTAGAATAAATAATATCTGAAGTTTTACAATAGAATATCCACATAAAATTAAAGAAATGAAAGATGCATTGAATATATAACCTTGAATTCAAACATTGAAAGCTTTCCGTTACATTATTTGAAATTAAAGCGAAATTATATATAGATTACGACATGAACACAAAACGTTAAAATTTTTGCCAAACGGGCCAAATGTAGAATTGTATTTACTAGAACAAACGGGTTAAAAGTCTTGGCTTTTTAAACATTCGAATTATATTTTATTACTTAATTTCTATTATGAAACATCTATTTAATCTTGCAGTCTGCTCGTGGTATTTGGGATAGACAATAAGAAGACGGTATATTAATCAGCGATTGCGACACATCTTATGTCATGTTTTTTTCTTTATTACGATCTTATGAAAGACGAGGGCTGCGGTAGCCCAGTGGGCAAGGTATTGAATCATGGCAGACATGTCATGAGTTCGAGCCCAGTACCACTAAAGACCCGCCGTGTAGGGCAGCGATGCACGTTGAATCTGCCGAGAGCTGAAACGTCCTCCCGTTGGTGTGGTGTGGTAGTTTGGAGAGGGTGGTGCCAGCTCAGGTGTCGTCCACGTCACTTGAACATGGTTCAAAATTACGTGATCCGTCGCCAAAAGCCCTCGTGTAGCTGAACAGTGCGACGTCAATATTCACTCACTCACTTATGAATGGCGAGGGCGATTGTTATGCAAGTTGGAGATTAAAAATAGTGTTTTTATGTGTATGTCTGAACAATATATTGATGCTTTTTTATAAGATATTACTCTTCTTAGCAGAGGAGAAAAAGAACTTATATTTTTTCGGAGAAATTTATATTAGAGCTCAAATTTACGGTACATTGATCGAGAGAGAAAAAAATTACGTTGGATATCTTCAATATAAGTATTTTACATCGTTTACTACACTGTATAGCAGCGTTTCTTAAACTTTCGATCCCCGCCTTTCCCCCTTTCTCCTTTATGTATTAGCGTGACATCGTGGACCCCCAAGATTTTGAACATCCCTCCTCGACTTAATATTCTTGATCGAAATACAAGTTCTTGTAGAGGGTTTTCATAGGGAACAATTGAGTGATCAAGTCTAGTATGGCACATCTTTCAATTTTTCCGTAAAGCATTTCAGAATCTGTAAAAGAGGGGAATCTCAACGTTACAGGAGAGACTCCGAGGACCCCCTAAAAAACAGTTGCTGACCATCAGGGGTGCCAGACCACAGTTTAAGAACCGCTGATGTATGGTATAGACCAGGGATGGCAAATCTTTATGGATCAACGTGCCATTTTTTCATGAGAAATATTTAATGAGGCATGACATGCCGTTAAATAATTTTGACTTTTGATCATTGGGAAAATAATAAAACTGAATGCTAACAACACAAAACTCTTTATTTACTATGAAAGAATACATTTTGCACTGTAATTTTTTTTTCAAATTAAAGTAACATTAGTGTGATTTCTGTTGTTGCAGATTAGATGACAGATGTCTTATGTTAGGACTGTAAGATGTTACTTTTAGCAGAATGTTGTGTATTGTTGCTGTTGTTTCCAATCCTCTTGGAGCAGGAAAGCCTACACCAAGTCCACATTTGACCTTTCCGCATAATACTCACACACCAGGCCCTGCTCTTCATACAACTGTTGCAGGGCCAATCATTTTAGCAGAATGCTTGCCGAATTGTAGTCCTCAGCCAAATGGTTTCTAAGTGAGTCTTAAATGTTATTCATACCTAAAAATAATGACCAGCAGGTACACGTAGATGAAAATATTGTCAAATTAATATGAGCCATCTTCTTCAAACAGTTAAATGTGTATGGGATTGACTTCAGTGTTTAAAACATTTCGTTACTGACATTTTTACGTATATCACTTGTTAATTTTCCTGTTTCACTTAATTCCAACTTTTTCCTTGTTTCAATAAATTTTTTGAAGCTATATTGAGCTAGACACTGGAAATCAATCACACACACAGTAGTATTTCAAATTCTTCGATTTTTAACCAATCGAATTGGAACAGGTGCAGTTTATCAAATGAAGTTATATCAGGGTGCATAATAAACTTGCCCATTTCTGGTAATTATTTGAACTGAGAAATTCTCGCTGAAAAGATAAACCATTTTGATCGGTAGCGTACCATCAATGGCACGCGTGCCATTGGTTAACCATCCCTGGTATAGACTGTGCCACATGCAAAATGAGATTAAAAGACGGAAACAGATATTTCTTAGGGAAATTTTATACACACGAACACAATTATTTCTCAACGTAAGGCAAATGTTTATTGAATTTCAAGCGTATAAGTAATCGCTATAAAAATTGAATTTTTTAAATCTATAACGCCCCCGCAAACCTTCTTGTAAGTGGATTTCTGCAAAACCCGTTTTCGGTGGATATTTATTTAACAAAAGTAAAATGTTTCCAAAAGTTCAAGTATTTAAGTCTAATAGTTCAAAAAATTAATTTCTTTTAATCTATTACACACCCTTAACCTCCGCGAACCTTCTTAGGAGTCAATTTCCGTAAAACCCATTTTTAGCAGATATCTACTGAATGAAAAAAAATACTTACTGAATTTCAAATCTACCGGTGTAATATTTCGAAACCCGGATTTTTTTATTTATTAGATCCCCGTAACCACTTCAAACCATTTAAGAATCAATTTTTGCAAAATCCATTGTAAGCGGATTCCAAACAAATAAAAGAAACTACATTGCCAAATTAAAATTCTGAAGTCTAATAGCTCAGAAACGGTAAGTTTTTTTGCCTGTAACGCCCCTTCAACTCGTCTTCGGAGTCAATTTCCTTAAAAACTGTTCTTAATGGATCTTTACTCATCAAAAAACAGACATGTTTGCCAAGTATCAAATCTGTTAGAGAGTCTAACACAATGATTCTCAACCACTGTACCGTGCCGCCAAATATTTTTAAAATTATTAGTTATACTCTGAGAGCAAAAATAAAATAATCCGGAAATAATCATTCGGCCGTTTTTTGAAACAAATTATTCATAAAACAGTTATTGACAATTTAACAACTGAATTCGGATTTGCAGCATGAACAACTAAAAAAATGAAAAAAGAATCGAGGCTTTTAAATGTAAATGACGAAATGAGAGTGGCATTATCATTTCTACGACTAAATATAAACGAAATTATCAAAAATCATCAAGCTCAAATTTTCCATTAAATATATTTTTAAAGTAATTAATTTGCAATGAATTACTCAGTTATCATTTTGTTGTCTTTGTGTTCGGGATGAAACCGAACTAAATCATTCTATCACCTGTATGGTGTTCAAAGCTACGGCTAACGACAGGCGTCACTTTGCCCTTTGCCATGTAGAATTTCGTGGGCCTTGATCTGACCTTTGCCGATCAGGGGGCATTAGTAACAACATAACAACAACAACACTGAAAATTACTATCATAAACTCTATTTTGATCTCTTTTATTTTATTTTTTTAATTTTTATTTATTTATTTATTTTTGTGAATTTTACCTGTTATTTAATTTATCTCCCCTCGTAGTATTATATGTTTTAATATTTTTTATAAAATACACAGCTGTCCGTAGAATGTTCGATTTTTCTATAAATACACACAAATCAACATACTCGTTTCAGAATACCTTTGAGGATTTCATAACAAGAAATTGAACCAAATGATATAGAACTCAAATTTTAATTAAAAATGTCTTTCAACTCAAACCAAAGGGATATTAATTAAGTTGATTGCCTTTATGTTTATTCCCTGAAACAATTCCCTATTGGTTTCAAATCTTTCTATTACCATTTCGAAATTAGCAAACTTCCAAGATTTCATGACTTTATCATATCAAGCTGCTATTTTCTTCAATTAATGCGCAGGCAATGCAAAATAGTTTATTTTTTCTGAACATGATTTCATAAACATTTAAAATCAATTGCGCGCGTTATTTAATTTATAGGGAATAAATTCTGTAAGCTGATATATTAAATTCCTCGAAATTTTGTTTCCGACAAATATTGTAATGTTTTCTTGAAAAGAATCGCGTATTATCTTTGTGTGTGCCTTATGTAATTTTAAATTTGTTGGGGTTTTTTTCGATGGGGCTGCGGGTTGATTTTTACCATTGCACACCCTAGTACAGGGATGGTGAACCTTTATGGATCAACGTGCCATTGTTTCCGACAAATATTGTAATGTTTTCTTGAAAAGAATCGCGTATTATCTTTGTGTGTGCCTTATGTAATTTTAAATTTGTTGGGTTTTTTTCGATGGGGCTGCGGGTTGATTTTTACCATTGCAGACCCTAGTACAGGGATGGTGAACCTTTATGGATCAACGTGCCATTGTTTCCGACAAATATTGTAATGTTTTCTTGAAAAGAATCGCGTATTATCTTTTGTGTGTGACTTATGTAATTTTAAATTTGTTAGGGTTTTTTTTTTTTCGATGGGAGTGCGGATTGCTTTTACCATTGCAGACCTAGTACAGGGATGGTGAACCTTTATGGATCAACGTGCCATTGTTTCCGACAAATATTGTAATGTTTTCTTGAAAAGAATCGCGTATTATCTTTGTGTGTGCCTTATGTAATTTTAAATTTGTTGGGGTTTTTTTCGATGGGGCTGCGGATTGCTTTTTACCATTGCAGACCCTAGTACAGGGATGGTGAACCTTTATGGATCAACGTGCCATTGTTTCCGACAAATATTGTAATGTTTTCTTGAAAAGAATCGCGTATTATCTTTGTGTGTGTCTTATGTAATTTTAAATTTGTTGGGGTTTTTTCGATAGGGCTGCGGATTGCTTTTTACCATTGCAGACCCTAGTACAGGGATGGTGAACTTTTATGGATCAACGTGCCATTGTTTCCGACAAATATTGTAATGTTTTCTTGAAAAGAATCGCGTATTATCTTTGTGTGTGCCTTATGTAATTTTAAATTTGTTGGGGTTTTTCGATGGGGCTGCGGATTGCTTTTTACCATTGCAGACCCTAGTACAGGGATGGTGAACCTTTATGGATCAACGTGCCATTGTTTCCGACAAATATTGTAATGTTTTCTTGAAAAGAATCGCGTATTATCTTTGTGTGTGCCTTTTATAAATTTAAATGTGTTGGGGTTTTTTTTCGATGGGGCTCCGGATTGCTTTTTACCACTGCAGACCCTAGTACAGGGATGGTGAACCTTTATGGATCAACGTGCCATTGTTTCCGACAAATATTGTAATGTTTTCTTGAAAAGAATCGCGTATTATCTTTGTGTGTGCCTTATGTAATTTTAAATTTGTTGGGGTTTTTCGATGGGGCTGCGGATTGCTTTTTACCATTGCAGACCCTAGTACAGGGATGGTGAACCTTTATGGATCAACGTGCCATTGTTTCCGACAAATATTGTAATGTTTTCTTGAAAAGAATCGCGTATTATCTTTGTGTGTGCCTTATGTAATTTTAAATTTGTTGGGGTTTTTTTTCGATGGGGCTGCGGGTTGATTTTTACCATTGCACACCCTAGTACAGTGATGGTGAACCTTTATGGATCAACGTGCCATTTTTTCCGACAAATATTGTAATGTTTTCTTGAAAAGAATCGCGTATTATCTTTGTGTGTGCCTTATGTAATTTTAAATTTGTTGGGGTTTTTTCGATGGGGCTGCGGGTTGATTTTTACCATTGCACATCCTAGTACAGGGATGGTGAACCTTTATGGATCAATGTGCCATTGTTTCCGACAAATATTGTAATGTTTTCTTGAAAAGTATCGCGTATTATCTTTGTGTGTGCCTTATGTAATTTTAAATTTGTTGGGGTTTTTTCGATGGGGCTGCGGATTGCTTTTTACCATTGCCCACCCTAGTACAGGGATGGTGAACCTTTATGGATCAACGTGCCATTGTTTCCGACAAATATTGTAATGTTTTCATGAAAAGAATCGCGTATTATCCTTGTGTGTGCCTTATGTAATTTTAAATTTGTTGGGGTTTTTTTCGATGGGGCTGCGGATTGCTTTTTACCATTGCAGACCCTAGTACAGGGATGGTGAACCTTTATGGATCAACGTGCCATTGTTTCCGACAAATATTGTAATGTTTTCTTGAAAAGAATCGCGTATTATCTTTGTGTGTGCCTTATGTAATTTTAAATTTGTTGGGTTTTTTTTTTTTCGATGGGGCTGCGGGTTGATTTTTACCATTGCAGACCCTAGTACAGGGATGGTGAACCTTTATGGATCAACGTGCCATTGTTTCCGACAAATATTGTAATGTTTTCTTGAAAAGAATCGCGTATTATCTTTGTGTGTGACTTATGTAATTTTAAATTTGTTAGGGTTTTTTTTCGATGGGAGTGCGGATTGCTTTTTACCATTGCAGACCCTAGTACAGGGATGGTGAACCTTTATGGATCAACGTGCCATTGTTTCCGACAAATATTGTAATGTTTTCTTGAAAAGAATCGCGTATTATCTTTGTGTGTGCCTTATGTAATTTTAAATTTGTTGGGGTTTTTTCGATGGGGCTGCGGATTGCTTTTTACCATTGCAGACCCTAGTACAGGGATGGTGAACCTTTATGGATCAACGTGCCATTGTTTCCGACAAATATTGTAATGTTTTCTTGAAAAGAATCGCGTATAATCTTTGTGTGTGCCTTATGTAATTTTAAATTTGTTGGGTTTTTTTTTTCGATGGGGCTGCGGGTTGATTTTTACCATTGCACACCCTAGTACAGGGATGGTGAACCTTTATGGATCAACGTGCCATTGTTTCCGACAAATATTGTAATGTTTTCTTGAAAAGAATCGCGTATTATCTTTGTGTGTGCCTTATGTAATTTTAAATTTGTTTGGGTTTTTTCGATGGGGCTGCAGGTTGATTTTACCATTGCACATCCTAGTACAGGGATGGTGAACCTTTATGGATCAACGTGCCATTGTTTCCGACAAATATTGTAATGTTTTCTTGAAAAGAATCGCGTATTATCTTTGTGTGTGCCTTATGTAATTTTAAATTTCTTGGGGTTTTTTTCGATGGGGCTGCGGATTGCTTTTTACCATTGCAGACCCTAGTACAGGGATGGTGAACCTTTATGGATCAACGTGCCATTGTTTCCGACAAATATTGTAATGTTTTCTTGAAAAGAATCGCGTATTATCTTTGTGTGTGCCTTATGTAATTTTAAATTTGTTGGGGTTTTTTTTTTTCGATGGGGCTGCGGATTGCTTTTTACCATTGCAGACCCTAGTACAGGGATGGTGAACCTTTATGGATCAACGTGCCATTGTTTCCGACAAATATTGTAATGTTTTCATGTAAAGAATCGCGTATTATCTTTGTGTGTGCCTTATGTAATTTTAAATTTGTTGGGGTTTTTTTTCGATGGGGCTGCGGATTGCTTTTTACCATTGCAGACCCTAGTATAGGGATGGAGAACCTTATGGATCAACGTGCCATTGTTTCCGACAAATATTGTAATGTTTTCTTGAAAAGAATCGCGTATTATCTTTGTGTGTGCCTTATGTAATTTTAAATTTGTTTTTTTTTTTTTTTCGATGGGGCTGCGGATTGCTTTTTACCATTGCAGACCCTAGTACAGGGATGGTGAACCTTTATGGATCAACGTGCCATTGTTTCCGACAAATATTGTAATGTTTTCTTGAAAAGAATTGCGTATTATCTTTGTGTGTGCCTTATGTAATTTTAAATTTGTTGGGGTTTTTTTCGATGGGGCTGCGGATTGCTTTTTACCATTGCAGACCCTAGTACAGGGATGGTGAACCTTTATGGATCAACGTGCCATTGTTTCCGACAAATATTGTAATGTTTTCTTGAAAAGAATCGCGTATTATCTTTGTGTGTGCCTTATGTAACTTTAAATTTGTTGGGGTTTTTTTCGATGGGGCTGCGGATTGCTTTTTACCATTGCAGACCCGAGAACAGGGATGGTGAACCTTCATGGATCAACGTTCCATTGTTTCCGACAAATATTGTAATGTTTTCTTGAAAAGAATCGCGTATTATCTTTGTGTGTGCCTTATGTAATTTTAAATTTGTTGGATTTTTTCGATGGGGCTGCGGATTGCTTTTTACCATTGCAGACACTAGTACAGGGATGTTGAACCTTTATGGATCAACGTGCCATTGTTTCCGACAAATATTGTAATGTTTTCTTGAAAAGAATCGCGTATTATCTTTGTGTGTGCCTTATGTAACTTTAAATTTGTTGGGGTTTTTTTCGATGGGAGTGCGGATTGCTTTTTACCATTGTAGACCCTAGTACAGGGATGGTGAACCTTTATGGATCAACGTGCCATTGTTTCCGACAAATATTGTAATGTTTTCTTGAAAAGAATCGCGTGTTATCTTTGTGTGTGCCTTATGTAATTTTAAATTTGTTGGGGGTTTTTTCGATGGGGCTGCGGATTGCTTTTTACCATTGCAGACCCTAGTACAGGGATCGTGAACCTTTATGGATCAACGTGCCATTTTTGTCTAAAGAAGTGTTTAATAAGGTCTAGACGTGCCGTCAAATAATTCTGACTTGTGACTTGGGAAAACAATATAAAACTAAATACTAATAACACAAAATTCTATTTACAACGAAAAAATACCTTTTGCACTATATAATTATAAATGTTTTAGTTTTTTTATTCGTGTAATTCAAATTAAAGTAGCATTAGTGTGACTTCTGTTGTTGCAGATTGGATAACAAACAACTAAACATATGTTAGGATTGTAAGATGTTACTTTTAGTAGAATGCATGCTGTATTGGAGTCATCTGCCAAACGCTTCTAAGCAATTAATTATTTTTGCTTTGGTTCACTCTTCAAAATACCGTTTTACAGACGATGTTCTGCATACCACTATTCTAGAACATAAAATACACACCGCTTTGTCGCTTTTGCTAATAATGCCATGTTCCTCGGCCTCCGCCAAATTTGAAATTCGGTGTCTTTTCTCTCTTTTGCTAAACTAATGCTAAATAACAGTTAAAAATCGCAAATATAACAAAGATAAACTTTAGAATGCAGTTGTGTTAATGACATTGACTATGCTATGAGTAGACAAACTTTACATCATAAGCAATTGTTAGTCTACGACGTAACTAAGGCAAGACAATAACAAACGAGTTAGCTCCCCGCCGCCCCGCGACCGATAGCTTCCATTTGTTCGTAATACTTCATAGTGAACTTCAAAATTTTTAAACATAATACAAACCATTTTGATCACTGGCGTGCCAAAAATATTGCGTCGCGTGCCCTCAATGGCACGCGTGCCACTGGTTCGCCATCCCTGCCCTAGTACATTCCTCAGGAGCTGGTATCACTTTTAGTGCGGCACCATGTAGGAGGAATACCAATCTCCGCAATGTAAAATTGACACATATATCTTTTTTAAATAATGTTTTATTTTTGACTTTTCGAAATGCTCGCGCCCCTATATAAGGTTAACAGGTTCCCTTAGAGGGGGCGTGCCCCGCAATTTGAGAAATGGTGCATTAGAATGACTTGAATATTGAGAGTGAAGAGCAATATCGCAGAGATCAACTTCTCTTTATTATCTTTTTTATTCTAATGGGGCTGCGCATTGGTATTTTAGCCTTTGCAAACTTAGTACATTCCGTAGGAGCTGGTATCAATTTTAGCGAGGCACGATATAGGCGATACCACTTAACGCAAGTAATTTTGACGCAGAAGTTTCCTCCCCAGGGGGGACACCTGAGCTCTGACGATGCGAACTTGTACTAGGATTTTTAATTTTGCCGAGAACACCCAAGCAAAACAGACTCTCTAGGACTCTTTTACATGTGGTCTCTGTTGATTTTCTGCATCATGAAAATCCACCAAATTGGGTCGATGTTGAATGTGCAACCTTTTGTGCAGAAGACCAGCGACAAACCAACCACGCCATTCAGTCGGCTCTTTAATATCTGACAATGTGGGTCTAAACTATCAACAGTTTTAGCTGAACTAAATAAAATGCTTTGTCAAACGGAAGGAATTGACCAGAAGAAGTCAAAAATAATTGAGTGTGAAGTTTTGCAAAAAAAGCAGTATTTGCTACTGCACGGTAACACATTAGTAATTAATAAATAATGTACCTATATATATAGCATACGAAATTTATCTCAAACGTGTTGTTTTATTCTGTTCACACGTTACTGTTAGAACTTCAGTACAGCCCTTTGCAATCATTCACGTGAAAGGAAGAGCCCATTTAATTGTCAATAACTTCATCTGATCGTAATGCAAGATTACAGAAATTACGTAATGGAAAATTACAGCACCCCAGCCAATCTGGCATTCCAGAAATCTTTAACATGCCACATAATCTTACGACACGGACGTTTTCGATTTTCTGCATCATGAAAATCCACCGACTTGGGACGGGATCGAACCCGCAAACTTAGGCGTACAGGGTGGTGGCAAACCAACTACGCCACCCAGCTGGCTGTAATTCTAAAATTGAAGAACAATATATTCTAACACTTATTTTCACAAATAAAAAGATACCTATCACATAATTCCTACATACAAACGATTAAAAGCATTTATTTTATATTTGAATTAAATGGTATTATGTGAAGACAAAATTCTTTGATTTATTCATTTTGCAAGAATAATTCTTTAAATTTAAACAATAATTGAAAATTAAGTAATAAAATAACTAAGTAATTACAGGAATTAAAATTATATTTCATCATTTTTTGATAGCACATGCACACGTTATACATTCCATACACAATTTATCCCTACACATATTTTATCCCTTCACACACTTTATTCCTATACACACATTGAATCCCTATACGCAACGCACACGGCCACTTTATTCCTACATATCCAATGTATACTTACACGTACTTTATCTCTAGACCAGAGTTTCTCAAACTGTGGGGCGCGCCCCTCTAGGGGGCGTCATAATCCAGCGAGGGGGGCGAGCCTTTTGAAAAAACGAAAAAAAAAATTCCTTTCAAAATTATTAACTTACTGAAAGAAAACAAACAAGCATTCTGACATAATTATAAAAAATAAAATATCATTTACTACACTTATAAAAGTATCAGTAGGGCACAATCTATTTTTTATAATTAACTTAACAATACTAAGTTAAGCAAAAGTTTAATAATTACCAGTGATCCCATGGATTTGTCATATACAAAATTATATGCCAACATTAGCAGTTTTCTTGATAATGTGTACGGTTTATAATTAATCTCTTCAATGCCGAATAAAAGTTATGCGATTCGCTCTCCAATGCCTCCGTTTTGCACATAGGTAAAAGTATGTGGGGGTTGAGTGTGGGGGAGGGGTTAGAAAAAGAATAAATAATCAAATCCTCTGAGAGATAAGTGAGTCCTTCGCAAACACTATCAAGGTCAAGAAATTGCTTTCTAAAACTTTCGGAATAATTTTATGGATAGCAGTTCACAGAAAAGATCGTTCTTCAGAAAGACGTATATATACGTCTGAGGGCAATAAACACAATATCTGAGCGAGATGTTTATATACGTTGGGGGCTTAAGAGGTTTAAGTCGTATTGTATGTTTAACGTCATAGTATTGTTGAATTTAATACATCGCTATTGTATAGAGGGAGGGGGCGATGCAAATTATGATTGAATATTGGGTCGCAAACATTGGAAGTTTGAGAAGCACTGCTCTAGACACAGTCTTTACACACACTTTATATCTACATACATACACTTTATTACTACAAAACCCATTTTATTCTTCATATACTTTATTCCTACACACACGCACTTAATCACTAAACGCCCTCTATACTTTATTCCTACACACACGCACTTAATCACTAAACGCCCTCTATACTTTATTCCTACACACACGCACTTAATCACTTAACGCCCTGTTTATCTCTCTAGACATACTTTATTCCTAGACCCGACTTTGGTCCTGGACACAGTTACATCTACTCACAACACTTTATCTGTACATGTCCACTTTATTCCTCTATACACTTTATCCCTACACACACACTTTACCACGACACATACACTTTTTCCTTACACAAACACACCTGATCCCTTTTTTTAAAAATATTTTGGTTTCACCTAAGAACAACTGTAGCAATGGAAAAAGTCAGGGAAGTCTTAACACTACTTGAGACCCAGGGCCCCTACTCAAAAGTAGACCCTGGGCCTCAAAACAAATGTAGGCCTCACCTATGACCCTAAAAGTAGACAGTACATATCATACGTTGTCAAATACTCGTACGAACAATTACCCGAAATAAATAAATGTGCATGACTTACAATCACGTAAACCGGCTCGAGCGACTGCCGCATTTTGATTACGTGAGCAATGATGGTGTACGGTGGTAGGCCAAGGCCTGTTCGTGGACGACGGTTATCACATGTAGATAGTTGACCTATCGTCCGAAATTCCCAGGTTTTTGGAGAATACAACTGGAAATAACATTTTACCGTTGAAATCATTCGAATTATGATCTTATTAAGGTTGAGTCGAAAATAAAATGAGGCCCCTATAGCAGCCGAGGCTCTGGACCCGGTCGTAGGTGGCCTATGCCTTATGATGTCCCTGGCAAAAGTTATGAACTCCGTGAGGGAGAACACTCAAGACTTACAGTCCTAATTTCATTAAACACTTTTGAGTAGAATAAAGGTCAAATTTAGCTGCTCTTCACTTCATTTAGGCTTGAAATAAAGGGAAGTGATGTTTTAGCTCAAATATCTTTTACAGCATTTGATAACTGTTCAAATCATTCCGCCTGTGTCCTTTTGCTTTATAGATCAGCGTGATATTAATTTTAACTTACCAACTATCCCATAACACAGTGCTTCTCAAACTTTCCACGCTTGCGACCCAATATTCAATCATGTTTTTCATCACGCCCCCTCCATACCATAACAATGTATTAAATTCAAAAATACTATACTTTGATGCTAAGGCTACAATACGACTTGAACCTCTTTAGTGCCACCAACGTATATAAACGTCTCGCTCAGCCAGTGAGTTAATTACTCCGAACGCATATATACGTCTTTCCTAAGTAGGATCTTTCCTGTGAATTGTGATCTATAAAATTATTTCGAAGGCTTTGGAATGCAATAAAAGGACTTTAACAGTGTTCGCGAAGGATTTACTTGTTTCAGATTATGACGCCCCTCTAGTTGGGCTCGCTCCACAGTTTGAAGGCTGCGGTAGCCGAGTGGTATGGTATCGGACCGTGGCTTGCCTTGTCACGAGTTCGAGCCCACTACCACTAAAGATCCGCCGTGTAGGACAGCGATGCACGTTAAATCTGTCGAGAGCTGAAACGTCCTCCCGTTGGTGTGGTGTGGTAGTTAGGAGAGGGGGGTGCCAGCTCAGGTGTCGTCCACGTCACTTGACCATGGTTCAAAATTACGTGGTCTGTCGCCAAAATCCCTCGTGTAGCTGAACAGTGCGACGTTAATATTCAATCAATCCACAGTTCGAGAAACGCTGACGTAACATATCTTCAATCTTTGACAACCTATATTCTTCCCATTTGTAAAGACAAAACACATTGCAAAATTTGAATGGATTTTCCTCAGACTTGTAGTAACAAGTGTTGATGAATGAAAGAAGGCAGATGAGTTTGGGTGTTATATTCCTCTTTTTTAACGAAAACTTCGTTGGGAGTAGAGTGCAGTGTATCCCAAACATTTTCACCTCATGGAACCCTTACAACTTGAAGCTGCTTTCGTAGAACGCCTAGAAACGGAAAGTGTTTTCGTGGAACCCGTAAAAATGGAAAGTGTTTTCGTGGAACCCCTAGAACTGAAAAGTGTTTTCGTGGAACCCCTAGAACTGAAAAGTGTTTTCGTGGAACCCCATTCCATACACATACTTCGAAGAATATATCTCAAAATAATATTCTAAGTAGATCAACATGTTATGGGCACTTGATGTAAAAGCAATTTAAAAAAAAAAGTATTGTAATTATTAAAAAATTATAATCTAGCTTTTTAATATAATTTTACTCATTAATAATATTATTTTGGGGTCGAAGTAAGTAATAACTAGGAAACGTGCTTACTTTTTTTCACACAAACTGTCGCGCGTGAAGTCTAGGTCTATTGAGAATAAATGCAATCACATTACTTATTCAGAGTTTTATAATCACATGTGTTATTTGTTTATATTCACTCACGTTGAGGAGTACAATTCACTTAAACACAATGCTCTGAATGACATTAAAATGTTTATAGCTGTATAAGAAAACCCGTGTATTTCGTATGAATTTTAAACCTAAAATTTTTATGCTGTTCTCATTAAATTTAGATTATAACGTCAAATCTGTTGATATGCTGTTTCTTCTCGGAGTAGTGTATTGAGTTCTCTTTGTCAGAGAAATATAATTTATGTCTATATTTTTAAGTTTAGATTAGTAACCTTTTATCCTGTTGTATCTGGCAATGAAAAATCTGATGATGGATTTAATGAGTTGCCTCAGAACTTTAGAACCAGCTAGGGAAAAGAAGAACATAACGGAGTGAGCGGAATCAAGATGTCTAATATTTTCACCTTCTGAAATGGATGTAAATTTATTTCATGCATAATATATTTGGTTGAATCCTAGGAGGACCCACTTTTGGTCGCCAAATTTTGAGTGATAAAGGTTACAATATGGTAACCCTTCCATTTCATCCAAAAATTTGGATTTTCAAATCACCGAAAAAAAGGCAACCCTAAAAAAAGTACAACATTTTTCGCCTTTTCCGAAAAAACGTCATTTTGACATTTGACTTCGTTTGAGAAGGTTTGCTCTCCACCGGTTGTTAAGAATGGCGTGTGAAAGGAAATTAATTGAAAGTGAGGCTACGACAGGTTTCTTTGTGCTCCTGGGCACAAAGGGGAATAAAGAGACATTAGAATAGTGTATGAAAGCTAATTTAATTGCTTCTCATTATGAATGTCCGAGGTTTAAAAAAAATATGCGTTTGTAAAAAGGAAAGGGAACGGTTGACGGCTACGAATGGCGTTGCCGCAACCAGTCGAAAGATAATCGCCACGACGTTGTTCGGAGTGTGAGAAAGGGCACTTGGTTTAGCGAAAGCAAACTTGCTATAATAATTATCTTGCGTTTGACGAGATATTGGTTTGGCAAGAGCATGAATGCGTTCGTGGTGAATGACTTGAAAGTTAATAAGAATAGGTCACAAGTTGGTGGATGACAATTTTCATGAATTCCTTGCATCCATCGCAAGGGTGTATCCACCGACGGAACATGACGAAATGCAAGCGTAAGGTAAGTGCCTTTTAAAATTTTTTTAAATGATTGATTTCATGTATTTCTTCGATTTTATATTTGCGAAACGCCCCTTTCGTCTTTTTTTAAAAATGTAAATCATGTTGTACACACTGGTTTTAGAATGCTTTTTTAAAATGAATTTCATTGCTTTCTCCGTTTTTTTCTTTATATAATGATTAATTTAATGTATTTATTCGTTTTCATCTTTGCGAAACGCCCATTTCATCCCTTGCGCTTCCCAAGAGTTTTTCGTCATTGACGCCTTTTTGAAAACCTTCAATTTGGCGCTTTTTGGCGAAAAATTTTTGGCGCCAAAAACAGCAGTGGGTCCTCCTAGGATTTTACCATGATGCAATAAATAACATCATAAGCTTAAAATTTGCGTTTTCTTCTTCAAACGTTTTTTTATTGTTGTTGTACAAGATATAACTTGCAGATATTTTCATATATAAACACACTGTAAACACTAGTATGAATCTCGTTCAGAGAGTTCTGGTTATTTTCTTTAAAAAATGATAAGTTTTACATTTTTTAGAATTTTTGTGTGTCTTTGGGTGTAGATATAAAAGTACGTTGCAAAAAATACAGCAAAATTCTACAATTCCATTATAATTTTTCTTCTCAATAATCCGAGGAACACAACACATTTGAAACAACTAAAAATTATTTAAAACTTTCAATGTTGTGTAAAAATTTTAAAAAATTCAAAAATCTTAATTGTTAAAATTTTCTTCAAAATAACTACTTTGTAAGCTAATTTCTTTTTTTTTCAGAATCAATTTAATAATATATTTACTCTTATGATAGTACTATTTTATATATTTATTAAAATAATACATAATAAATACCTACTATTTTAGTATGCATTTTTTTTTTCACTCTTTAATAGTGAAAAAAATAATGTTCTATAATAAGATCAAATGAATAGTCAGAAAACATTTTCTTTTAAGCACAACAATTTCAGATTCGAAAAAAGTACATAACTATTAAATATTGTTATAAAATTTTATTGTAGTTTTTTCGTAAGCTTTAAACCCATTGCTCCAAAAGAAAATTTAGTTTCCAGTTTTTAAATAACTTTTTTAATTATTTCCCCCTATAAGTATGTTTGAAGAAAAAAAAGACATCAAGTTGTTCATTACAAAGAACTAATAAGTATGCTCAACATCATTAAAACAAAAAACAGAATAATTGAATCATAAAACATGTGAAATGAAATTAATATTTTATGTCTTGATAATAATAATTTTAGGCATAAAAAATGATACATATGTCCTTCATAAAAATAGTAAAATTTTACTACTACATTAATCATTGTTGACATTTATCTACAACCTATGAGGTATGACTTTTGAAGATAAGAACTGTCAACTAAAGTTTATTATACTTTGTCTTCACTAATTTGATTTGAATGGATGTGGATAATATTTTGCCGAGTACAGAAACAGATACATTAGATATGAATTTGCTTTAGTAAATTTAAACTTTCATATAATTTCAGTTACTTATTTAAATTGGTTTCAAAACTTTTCTGAATCATATTGTATCTTTTATTTGTCATTAAAAAAACTTATTTAGTTTGTGTTTCTAAATTCATACGATATTTTATATAAACAAGTTCTCGTTTATTTAAATTGTTTTGATAAAGGATTCCTAGATGGCAGCACAATCAGTATTATTATAGTTAAGGTACATGTCGAAATAAAGATCTATTTTAGAAAAATTATCAATTCTTGAAGAAAAAAGAGACAAATTGTTAATATTTTGAAGACTTCTTGAGTTTTCATGACATTAGTTTTTTATACTTTTATCCTAGCTCCGTAACACCAAAATTTTATTTGAAACACAGGGTGAATATTCTATCGTGCTGCCATCTATTAATTAGAACTTTATCAATTATTTATTTAAAAACATCTGGAAAGAATTTTTACATGGAAAATTGACCATGATTTAACTTTATTTCATTTATCTAATGCCACAACGGTGGTAATATTGAAGTGAGCTCGTTATTTTTTATTTAATGTTCACTGGGTATTTCACGATGTTGTATATATGTATACTGTTTACATATATATTAATTATTGATATCTAGCTGTAAGAATTCAATTGTAATGAAAAATATATTTATAGCTGTTACACTCTCGCACCTTGATATAAAAAGAACATAAATTATAATATCTAATTTCTATTTATATCTAAAATAGAAGTAGAAATATTTTTTTCGCTCCCTTAACCTAATAATCAAGTGGATTTCCACCAAAGCAACTTTCAATGGATCTCTACTCCATAAAATGAACATGCGTGCTAAATTCCAGGTCTAAATCTAACACAGCAAAAACGGAATTTTTATCATCAATACCTCGTTGACAGCATTCTTAGCGGATTCCAATTCAACAAGAGAAGCATGCAAACCAAATTTTATTATTATAGTCTTAGCAGTTCAAAAACGGGAATTCTCAGTCTATCAATACGCTCCAATAACATTTCCCGCTTCCCCCTGGAGTTGATTTCGGTAAAATCCATTCTTAGTGGAACTCTATTCAACTAAAGAAAAGTGCTCAACAAATTTCAAGTAAATGAGTTAAATTCAAAAACAGGAATTTTTCTATAACACGCATTAATCCCTAGCAACACCACTCCTTTGGGGGTCCGTTTTTCGCAAAAATCTTTGTAAAAGGAACTTTATTCCATGAACGGAACATACCTTCTAATTTTCAAGCAGGTGGTTCTGTTAGTTGAAAAGCGGGAATATTTATCTATTACGCCCCTTAATCCCCCTCAGTGACCCTTCGGGATCAATTTCCCTCAAACTATTTTGTAGCGGATATCTACACCATGAAAGGAATTCACTTACCAAATTTTAAGACTGTACGTCTAATAGTTTAAAAATGGAAATAATTATCTATAACGCCCCTTAAGCCCCCGCAACGCTACTTAGGTAACGATATTCACAAAACCGATCTTACGGCATATCTCTACTCAGTGAATGGAATCTGCTTACTCAATTTCAAGATTTCATGTCTAATAGTTTAAAAAAGGAGTTAATTGACTATAACGCCACTTATGTCTCCACAACGCCACTTGGGGTCCATATTCACAAAACCCATTCTGTAGAGGATCTGTACTCTATGAAAGGGTTCCGCTTATCACATTTCCAGACTGTACGTCTCATAGTTTAAAAATAAAAATAATTATCTATAACGCCCCTTAAGCCCCGCAACGCCACTTAGGAAACGATTTTCACAAAACCCATCTTATAGCGGATCTCTACTCAGTGAATGGAATCAGCTTACTAAATTTCGAGATTTTACGTCTAATAGTTTAAAAAAGGAGTTAATTGACTATAACGCCACTTAATTCTCTACAACACCACACTTGGGAGTCGATTTCCACTAATCCCATTCTGTAGGGGATCTGTACTCTATGAAAGGGATCCGCTTACCAAATTTTAAACTGTACGTCTAATAGGTTAAAAATGGAACTAATTATGTATAACGCCCCTTAAGCGCCCTCAACGCCCCTTGGGGGTCTATTTTCGTAAAAATCATTATGTAGGGAATCTCTACTTTATGAAAGAAATCTGTGTACCAAGTTTCATGACTGTACATCTAATAGTTTAGTAATGGAAATAATTATCTATAACGTCCCTTGGGGTTCGAACTTTGCAAAATCCGTTCTTAGCTGACGTCTACTCCATGAAGGGAACCTACCTATCGAATTTCAAGTCTGTAGGTTTAATAGTTCCGGAGATATCGTGATTAGTCAGTGAGTCAGTGAGTGAGTGAGTGTGAGTCGCTTTTCTCCTTTATATATAGAGACTACACTTACGATAGAATACTAACTACTACGTTAGAATCAGGCCTTAGCTACCGCCGTATTAATGATTCGGGACCCCCAAGCTTCAGGAGCCCCAACTTGTGTAACTACAGTCCCACTAATAAGGCCTCTGAAGGAATTTTGATACAGGGCCCCCTAAGAGCTAGATACGCCAGTGGATAGAATATACTACGCTTTCATTTACAGATGGTTAATTGAAATTTGAATATTTCCTAAACTATTAAAGATACAATTTTTAACACATTTGGGTTTAAAAAGAATCAAAATATTTGAAATTTTATTTTTTTTTACATATATAATTTATCTTTCTTTATAATTATATTTGATATATGTCTTTAAATAATACTACATAATTTTTTTAACTTTTTTAGAATTGTAAAATAATTATTAATAAATTGATGATTTCTTTAAAAATTTTACTTAATCAGTCGTTATCAGTTTACTTAATCAGTAGAACTTAATCAACATTTATCCTTGAGAGACTTGTTTAAAATTGCTTAAAACCACACACACACAAAGCTTTTAAGTCAAATAAATTACTTATTTGACAAATTTGGCTTCTATGGGATTGACTTATTTAGTTACTTCGACATGGTTGCTCAGTAAGCTATAGTTTAATGAATTGCGTTTATTCGGCTTATATATGACCAAGGGTTTTCAAATTTGGCTTTAGTATAATTGTCATTGTTCCATAGCATTCATAACTTGCAATTTTTTAAAATATTTTCTAGTTAGAAGTAACGGGAAAAGCTGAAGACCATTATTAGACTTTACACTGAAAGATGAATCATGAGTGTAACATATCGAGGGAGTCTTGAATATGTGACGGGGAATTTCTTTTTCTTATTTCCTCTGATTCCACAAAGCAGGGGTTTTCTTAATCTAATCTGTGCATCTGATGTTAAGAAAATTTTTGATTTGTTGGAGCCAAAATGAATATCGATTCTAATGCAGAAATCGATATTGAAACTCGTGTTAAAACTGTTACATTTTCTTATGTTTTACATTGTTAGGAAACTGAAAACACGCCTCTCTTTTATGCAACAGGATGTAAATAATGCAGTATTTTCTTCTCTGCACAGAGTCGGAGAAGAGCTCCTTCGAGTCAGAAAACAAAATGATTTTCATTACATCTATATTTGTCAGTATTTTAAAATTTCCAATTAACTGGTGCGTAATAATTCACTAATAGTAGTTTTGGCTGTTGAGAAAATGTGTAGTCTTTAACTATGGATATTTTTTATGCAGATGCTTATAGAGTTTTTAAAGGGTAAGAGCAAATAATCTGTAATTTCCCGACATAACGAATAACCCCGATTTAACGAACAAATTGTTGGATATCAATGATTTCGTTAAATCGGGACCCGATTGTATTTTCTTTATAATTTCGGGCTGCATTTTTTTAATTTTTAGGTATATTCGCCGTATAACGCGCCCCCTTTTTTACATCGATACATGGAATGTTCTTTTGCAATGCTGTTATGGTTTGAAGTCATTTATTCGGGTTATTATCCCAGGTTTTTAAAAATTAGTATATTTCTCGAGTGAGTGAGTGATGGAATATTAACGTCACACACTGTTCAGCTACACGAGGGCTTTTAGCGACGGATCACGTAATTTTGATCCATGGTCGTGCGAGTGGTATAGGTATCGGATCGTGACTTGCAATGTCACGAGTTCGAGCCCAATACCACTAAAGACCCGCCGTGTAGGGAAGCAATGCACGTTAAATCTGTCGAGAGCTGAAACGTCCTCCCGTTGGTGTGGTCTGGAAGTTAGGAGAGGGGGTTCCAGCTCAGGTGTCGTCCACGTCACTTGACAGTGGTTCAAAATTACGTGGTTCGTAGCCAAAACCCTCGTGTAGCTGAACAGTGCGACGTTAATATTCAATCAATGAATTGTTCAATTGATCCATGATCAAATGACGTGGACGACACCTAAGCTAACATCACACCAACGGGAGGACGTTTGAGCTCTTGACAGATTTAACGTGCATCGCTCCCCTACACGGCGGGTCTTTAGTGGTACTGGGCTCGAATTTGTGACAAGGCTAGAGCACGATCGGATACCTTGACCCCTCGGCTACCACAGCCACAGTTTATTTCTCGAACTACAAAGCTTTATAAGTTCCTAAGATATGTCATTACTTTTAAATGAACAGTATTTCGATCTGCATGGAAGTCTAATTTTTTTATGCTCCTCTCCTTTGTTATTTTGAAAACTCTCATTTTTATATCCAGCGTATAACGCGCAGCCGTAAATTTTGATCCTACTGCGCATTATAAGTCGGTTTTTATGGTTTATAAAAAGATGATATTTAAAATAAGGCGACTGCAATCTAGCAGTCATGGTCAGTGTGGTCGAATCGTGGATTCGTGTCCTGGTGTCACAAAGACCCATCGTGGAGGGGGCTGATGCGAGGCTCTGTGTTGTAACGGCGTGGCACATAGTACACTAGGAGGCCTGTCACATAGCACACGATAGACTAAAAAGAGGGCGCTGCTGTGAACTGTTTTGGCCTTTGAGCGGGAAGGAGAGAAGAAGAGGACTCTCGAACGAAAAATGGAGGAAGCTGCTTGTAGTTCCTGATGTAATTTTTTAATTGTAAATGAAATCATTAATATAGTGATGTGTTTTGATGGAAATAAAAACGGTAAATCCGGTTAACTAGAGCTCATTAATTCACCCAGTAGACGATCTTACAGACTGGTGGCAGCGATGCGACGAAACTAAAAACAGTGTCTTTAACAACAAAAGAAATAGTTGGGGTAAGTACTTTTCTATCTGAAAGTACCTTCAGGCGTATTTTAAATTTGATCTCAATTTTTGTATTAAAATATGGGTACAAATTAAATACAGCAATCATTCTTAATTCACTTTTTGTATTAAATGCTGGATTTTGATTATTTTAAAACTTTTTACTTATCCCTGCTATTCTAGTTAATTTATGATTTGTTTTTAAATAAAAACAAAAATTTATCGTATTTAAAGGAAGAAAATTTATTTTGTCTGGGGTTGAATTAAACACATAAAATTGTTCTTTTTTTAGTTTTAGTTAGTGTATTCTGATTTAAAACTGTTTTTTCTATGTGTGAGATATAAATTAAAAGAGTCTCTCAACGCGCGCGCGCGGTGTTTAAAAAAATCCACTGTAAACACAATATTAAGAATTTGTGAAGAGTGAATGATAAATAACTTATGAAAATTGTAATTATAGCACGATTTGAAGGTGCAGTGAAAAAAAAATATATGTATAAAGTGTATTAAGTAGAAATATATATATTTTTGATTTTTTGCTGAGTCAACGAAATATTTATGACTTCTCTTTTTTACTGAGAGGAAAAAAAAAAGCTGACTCATTACGTTTCAGAAGTTCTCAAGGTTAAATGCATAAGTTATGTAGCTATTCCAATCATATAAGAATTTGTTTTTTATAAGTTGTTCAGTAAAATTTTTGTTTCTGTGGATTCAGAATACCAGCGGAATTATTTTACTGCCATTATTGCGTTAGATTTTTTTTTACGAATAGAAGTGTTTGGTTTTTCTGAAAAAAAAGTAAATCTGTAGATTTTATTTGAATGGTGTTCTTTGATTTAAAAGTGGTCATTACATTGAAACATTTTTAATAAAAAAAATGTGTTTGTTTTTACAAATATAAACATCTAGTATTATTTTCGAGTTAAGGGAGAAGTTGTAGAATTTCTATAGATAGAATTTTTTTTTTTTTTTTTTAATATACTTGCTCGCATTTGTTTGTTTTAAATTGAAAATAAATTACAATTAATGAATGACAAATTAAATTTTGAAGAGACTTTATGAAGAGATAATTTGGACTTAAGGTGTATGTTATTGTTTTGCATTGAAATGTTTACTTTTTTTTTTTTTTGTGCTTGTTTGATTATTATGGTATTGTAGTTACGTAAATATTTTAATCACTTGAAACTTTTGAAAAATAGAATTCGAAAGTGCTGAATATGTATGTATTCGTTATAATTTAAGAGTATATTTGTGCATATTTTGGTACAGTGCAAAATCGATAACTACTTTTAGTTAAATAATATATCGAAAAATAAGTTTCTTACTCGTCTTATTTTAATTTTCTTTTTGGAAAGCATTCTGATCTTGTTAGTCCCTAAATCATGGCATATTTAGCTAAAGGTAATAAACCTGATCTTTTGTCAGTATGTGAGGAAATGGGGGTTGAAGTAGATCACTCCAGCAAGGTGGTAGATATAAAAAAATTGATTCTAAATAGCGAATCTTATGTTGAAGAGGAAGTTAAGATAATTCTCGACAGTCATTAGTGATAGGAAAGAACGAGAAAGAAGTAAACAAGAAGAAAAAGAAAGGGAAGAAAGAGAAAGGGAAAGAGAAGAGCGAATGGCTCGAGAGGCCAGACAACACGAATTAGAATTGAGAAAATTAGAATTATCGCAGCAGAATCAACCATTAAATGATGAATCTGGAAGAAGAGTTGAAATTGGACCTATAAGATTCAATTGACACAAATCACAACTAAATTTGATGAAAAACATGATGAGATTAGTTTATATTTGATTAATTTTGAAAGGAAGGCAGAATTAGCTCAAGTACCAAAGAAGGATTGGGTGGCCTACTTGTTGGCAGTTTTACCAGCAGAACTCTCTAATATGCTAGCTAGAGAACCTACCGAAAGGGCAAATAATTATGATTTTGTAAAAGATCTTATATTGAAGAGGTACAAGTTGAACAGCGAAAAGTTGAAGCAATGTTTTTATAGACATCAAAAATCAGCAGAGAAGTCTTGGAGGAATTATGCTCATGAGCTGAATAGTTATTTTACAGAATGGATAGCTGAATTGCAGGTTAAAACTTTCGAGCAACTGAAAGATCTATTAATAACTGAACAATTGAAGAGTACCGTGTTCCAGCTGAAGTAAGAGAGCATTTTCTTGATGACTGGTTCAAGTTAAAAACTCCCTATGAACTTGCAGAGAAATTAGACGAATATGAAAGCATCAAACAGAGTTTCAGAAGAGAAATCCCTAAGAAAAATAGTTACAAATTCCAAGGTGGTGTAAATTATAGTGGTGCCAGACCCAAGGAAACTCCTAAAGATTTCAAGTCAAAATTTCAAATAAAAAGGCAACCTGTCCATGAAAAAAATCACGAGAAAGACTTTGAGAAGAGAAGACAGCTTCGATGTTATGAATGCGGGTCTTATTCACATCTCAGACCACAATGTGATAAACTAAAGAAGAATTACGAAACAGTCGCGTCTAATGAAACTGTTAGAAATGGTACTGATGTATTGGCTCCATATACAACTTTAGGAACAGTGAATGGAATTGAAATGCCTATACTACGAGATACTGGTGCAACTCTCGATTTAATATGTAAAAAATACGTAAAGCCTTCCATGTTTATAAATGAAACTGTGTGGATTCGAACTCCTCTAGAGGAAACCGCAGTGTGTCTGCCAATGGCTGAAGTTGAGTTGGACTGTGTGTTTGGTCATGTGATTACGAAAGCTGCTGTTTTAAGAGATTCATTAGATCAAGGAAAATATCTTTTGGGAAATAAGACTGCTGCATTGTTTGAAGAAGTGAAGAAGAATAAAAAGAAATACAAGTGTATATGGTGAACGCTGTTGAAACACGTTCGCAGAAGAAATTGACTGAAGAGAGTAAACAAGATCTTAACATGTCAGAAGAAACTATTCCTGAAAGTAACGAAAAGAATAAAGAATCTCTGGACGAACTGGATGATATTTTGCCTTTAATTCAACCTGAAATTTCTGAATCAAATCTTATAAAATTATCTCATAAAGATTTTGCAAAGGAACAAATGAACAGTGCTGAATTAAAAACACTGTTTGAAGAAGCTAAAAGAGGGTCTTCAAAGAAAATCATTATATTGTCAAAAATAACTTACTATTTTTCTAAAAAGAAGATAAGGATGGCACTAAACGTAAATGTTTGGTTGTTCCCGAAAAGTATAGAAAAAAATTTGATGACGATAGGTCACGAGGCGGCTGCAGCTCATCTAGGAGTAACTAAAACGAAAGATGCCATATTCAAAACATTTTACTGGCCTAAATGCTTTAGTGATGTTGAGGACTTTGTAAAGACATGCGACAAATGTCAAAGGGTGGGTAAACCGCAAGATAAAAAGAAGGCCCCACTAAAAATTGTTCCTGTAATAACTGAAATTTTCACAAAGATTAACATCGATGCAAGTGGACCTTTACCAATGACACCGTCAGGAAATAAATATATAATTACGGCGTTATGTATGTCATCAAGGTATCCTGATGCCATTCCTGTAGCAAACCTTTGCTCAACAACTGTTATAAATGCATTGTTACAGATTTTCAGCCGAATGGGGTTCCCAAGAGAATTACAGACTGACCAAGGCACGTCATTCATGAGTGCACTAACTACGGAATTTTTAGAAAGATTTGGAGTTAAAGTAGTTAGAAGTTCTGTTTATCATCCACAAAGTAATCCTGTGGAAAGAATGCACAGAACCTTGAAGAGGATTCTTCGTGTCCTGTGTCTGGAGGCAATTCCACAGATTGGGAGAAAATTCTTCCTCAAGCCCTCTTTGCCCTAAGGACTGTTATACACGATAGTACTGGGTTTTCACCAGCTGAACTAGTTCACGGGAAAAATCTAAGGACTCCTGTGATGTTATTGTACGAGAAACTGACAGAAGAAGAGCATGTAGAAAGCAGTGTTGTGGATTATGTATTTGAACTCATTAATAGAATGAAAAGATGTCAGGAATTGGCAATCCTACACATGGAAGATGCCAAACAAAAACAGAAGTTGTGGTATGATCGCCGGACTGTTAAGCGTCAATTTCAACTGGGTGAACTGGTTTTGGTCATAGCTCCATCCAGGCCTAACAAGTTATCTGTTCAGTGGGTTGGCCCTGGAGAAATAGTGCAACAACTCTCTGAGACAAATTATGTGGTCAAATTCCCAGAGAAGGATAAAACCCACGTTTATCATGTTAATATGCTAAAACCTTATCACCAACGAGAGGAAAATATTAACTTATTGTGCATTAATCCTTTAAAACATGACGAAGAAGAAGACATACCTAGTTTGGAACTTGAAAACGAAAGGTCGGGATGGTCCAAAATCATCAGCGATGTGCAGTTAAATTCAAAATTATCTCAAATTCAACGAGGACAGCTCAAAGAACTTTTATATGAATACAGTAATCTTTTTTCGAATATTCCTGGATGTACCGATTTAGCTGAACATGATATTGAATTAGAATCTGAACGAGCAATTGTTGCTAAGCCTTATCGTATGTCTCCTCGGCAAATTGAAATTCTCAAATCAGAAGTTAATAAGATGTTAGAACTGAAAATAATAGAGCCTGGAGAATCTGATTTTACATCTCCATTAATACTTGTTGAAGCTCAGGGAAAGGAAGCAAGGCCCTGTATCGATTACAGAAGGTTGAATAAAGTAACTCGGACACAATTCTTTCCCTTGCCTAATATCGAGGAACTTTTAGAAAAGGTATCTGCAGCTAAATATATCTCTATCTTGGATCTTACTCGAGGGTATTGGCAAATACCCCTGAGTCCCCGAGCGCAAAGGTACGCATCGTTTGTGACCACATTTGGAACTTTTAAACCATTGAGGTTACCTTTTGGTAAAAAATGCGCCCTATTACTTTAGTCGACTTATGGCTAACTTATTAAGAAATTGTGAAGACTTTGCAGTTCCCTACCTAGATGATATAGCTGTCTTTTCACTGGCCTGGGATGATCACCTAAAACATCTAAAAGATGTATTTGATCGCCTACGCTCCGCTAAATTACATATCAAGCCATCGAAATGTCAATTTGCTCAAGCATACGTGAAATATCTTGGACATTTGGTAGGCCAAGGCTTAAGAACACCTGGAGAATTAAAGGTTCAGGTCATTAAAGATTTTCCAATCCCCACTAACAAGACGCAAGTTAGAGCCTTTTTAGGATTATCTGGCTATTATAGAAGATATATTCCCGAATTTTTTTTTTCAGTAATCGCAGCTCGACTGACAGATTTACTTAAGGGCCGAAATCGAAAATCAACCGTTGATTGGAACAGTTCTTGCTAGAATGCATTTGAGAAGCTCAAGACAAGACTATCTAAAAATCCAGTTTTATACAGCCCTGATTTCACAAAACCCTTCATCATTCAATGTGATGCATCCAATCTTGGAATAGGCGTTGTGTTGTCGCAAGTATGTGAAAACGAAGAACATCCCATCATGTTCCTGAGCAAAAAGCTGTCGCTTGCAGAACAAAAATATAGCACTACGGAAAAAGAATGTGCAGCCATTATTTTTGCCGTGCAAAAGTTGAAATGCTATCTTGATGGACACCAAAAATTTGTCATACAAACTGACCATAATCCCCCTTGGTCTGGTTAGAGAAAAATACTGGGACTAATCCAAGACTCTTAAGGTGGTCCTTAATTTTGCAAGCATTTAATTATGAGATTGCTTATCGGAAAGGAAAACAGAATCAGAATGCTGATAGTTTAAGCCGTATCCCTTAAAACGTGAAAAACACACACACTTGTAATGAGAATTGATGGAAAATAAGAATTTTCTTTGTATTATTATTTTTTTTGTCTAGAATGATTGGTATTTGTATATTAGTATTTTAATTTTTTTGATATTTTGTATTTGTATTTTAAACTTTGATATTTTGTATTGATGTTTTAAAATTTGGTATTAGTATCTTAAACTTTTGTATTTGTATTTTGATATTTGGAATTTTTTATTTTAAATTTTGGTATTAATATTTAAAAAATTTTTGATATGTGTATGTTAATTTTTTGATAATTTATATTTGTATTTGTATTTTAAAGTTTGCATTTGGTAGCAGTATTTCACCAAATGATATTTTGTAATGTTAAAGTTCACATAGATTAGTAGGGATAAGTTTAATGCCTTCCTTAAAATAAGGTACTAATTTCGGATAGAACAGGTACTTGCACGTTATTATTTTTTTAAAATATTTTTTAGCTCCGTTTAAAAGAAAAGGATTTCAAGAAATAATTCTTAACTCTCTACTGCTGCATAAACTGATCCTCTGTCAAGTATTTTTCAGGTATCACAGTAAAACTTTCCACTCAAATATCGTGAAAAGTTTTCTCCAGGATGGGAGGAAATAATTAGACTGTAACGGCGTGGCACATAGTACACTAGGAGGCCTGTCACATAGCACACGATAGACTAAAAAGAGTTCGCTGCTGTGAACTGTTTT